>OY759270.1:7186442-7203942 GCA_963662155.1 Lamellibrachia columna
GTGACCCGCAGTCTGTTCCTTTTTACGTGTTGTTATACTATTAGGTAGGTTGGTGGAGTGACCCGCAGTCCGTTCCTTTTTACGTGGTGTTATACTATTAGGTAGGTTGGTGGAGTGACCCGCAGTCCGTTCCTTTTTACGTGGTGTTATACTATTAGGTAGGTTGGTGGAGTGACCCGCAGTCCGTTCCTTTTTACGGATGAATGCAAACGCAATTATGGAAATATACCGCTGCCGAGGGCCCAGTGGAAACAAAACAATTAGCTGCAGCAGCCCACAACGCAACTGTTTAGCACACTCGGTCAATGCAGTTACTTTTTTGTTAACATGGCTAGATCAAGGACATGCACTGACAGCCATGTTTCATTTTCTTCATCTCACAAATATATCAGCACTGCTAATATCGAACATAAATATATCGTTACAACGTACAATTTTGGAAACGGTTTAACTGATTAGCAAATGCCAATATTTACAATATCGGTTCGTTATAAGTACAAGCATTGCTATTCTCGCAAGTAAATGTTCGTAATGTAGTATAATTGTAATATTAGACGAACGTTTAAACGGCTTAATGTCGTGCATGCATTCAAGTTATTTAAATGCGTCAAATAAAGAACACAACAACGCCGACTCGACCGCGGTGTTGCGCAGATATCACGCTGCCAATTGACTCCGCCGACCTTCGCGACCCAGCAACACCCGGGGGGGGGGTCTAGGCCACCTGAGCCCCGCACCGTGTCGCCACCGACGGCAATAAAAAGTACCGTAATGCAGAAATGGGGATTTCTTGGTGCTACATATCGATATCACGTAGTGCTGCGTTTTAAATAATGTTATCCATGTTTTGATTATGACAACACGTTAAAATGTGAGATTCGAGTTGACATTAAGAAAGTGTTATTCTGACGTCTTTGTTCAGCTGTTCGGAAATTAATTATCAAATTAGATGTTCAACCGTTGATCCAAAAATAAAAAGTTTATTTACAAAGAAGTGTTTTGCTTAATAATGACAACAAAGCGTACTTCGAACAAATATTTATAATGATGACCAGTCCGACTACTACTACATACCAATTCTTAGTCATTTATTACAACATTAGTAACAAGAAATTCGCAACATTTAGAAAAAATAATTGAATTGTTAAGCGGAACAGAAAATTAATTTTAAAAAATTAGGTGTCATAAATCACTTCAATTGCACAGTTTGCCTTTTCCGTGAGTCATCTTTCGGTAAATCATTTCTCAGTGGTTTCATTTGACTTTTTTTTTATTTACTACAACGTACGTGACTACATTTGATTACTCTACCTAACAATCTCATGGAAGTAACGTTTGTAATGTAATGTTTTACTTAAAGCTCTATGATGAACAGTTTTGGTGAGTCTTCGTGGAAAAGAAGGCAATCACAAAACAAGTGTATGTTGTGTCCCGGACACAGAATCACATTTTCACCCGTAATTTGACATGTACTTCAGTTTAAAGCCGCATAAATCTGTATAAACAATTTTCATTGGTTCACCCGCCGTATTCCGATGGCGTTTTGTCATCCATCAAGTTGCGAAGTACATCAAACAAAATCCGTTAGATTTTGTAGGATATCTGCCTAGCATCAAAACTGTTTTAGGAGAAATATTGCATATTCGCTCTTCCACCACTATAAGTATGCCACTCGGTATTATCCCTGTTTGATGAACACAGTGAAATATGTATTTTATTACGTTTTTTCTATTTGAAGCAAATCCGTTACACGGCAGTATTCCTCCAAACGTCGAACATGGAAACTGCGTCCAATGTGGCGAGTCTGAGAGGCCTGTCTGTAGGCACATCTGAGGCAGCCTCCCCGGAGTACCACCGCCGTGTCACCGCAGAGACGACGGGGCCGTAGTCAGCCACATCTGTTTATTGCATCAAGCGAGCCTAGGCCGAGCGTGACCAGTGTTCACAAAATCAAACAGTGTCAGTTGAAACTCATTTCGCGCCCGTCGGCCGGGGCTCCCGCCGGTGTCAAGTCATCGTGACCAAATTGTGTCAACACCGTGACACAATTAGGCCAACATTGTGACCAAACTATGTCAATGTAGTTACACCTGGCACGAATTAATGACGTGTATAAACTACGTACTGCTGGTTTGCCTACGAAGAATATTTAAAACAATATATTTGTCTACCGTAAATTCAAATTACCATGGTTGACCACAAATGTGAAACTACGAAGTTTTACATGAAACGTTCTATCGACATATCTGAGACGCACATGATGCTCATTCAGCTGCGCGCGATCAAACGATCATCGTTTCATCTTTGTCGCGTGCAGTTAGCTGTGGTGACTTTACAACTATCGGGGTATGCTAGTCAAACGATACGCAAATAAAAGCTATCGTGACTCCAACGTAAATATTGTGGCTTTTCAACGTTTGATAACTAAGCAAACAGAACGGTTCCCTACCACTAGATGCCGGGTTTATCTACTGCCGCGACGCAGTTCCTCGTTTCAAAAGCAAACTATTCACCGCACCTTCGATGTTGTTTGGCTTATAAATGAGTCGATCGGTGACTCACTTCGAAGACGCCATCTGAGAAGTCATTGATCTTTGTGGTATCGCAGAAAGGAATATGTTCTACTGTCGTATTGTGTGACTGTTTGATTATGGGGTGAAACGTGGCCGACCGGGTTTTCACTCAAAATTAATGAATTATTTCCTTTCCCAACAGCCATTATGTTGTCGGTCGCGGTTGCATCCAAAATATGACTCAGCATAAACATGATAAACATGATAAACATGATACTTCTACGCACTTAAATCCGGTCACAACTTCGCATTTACGCACTTATATCCGACCACAATTCATACTGCACTAACTTTGCATGCATATTCACACCAATCATTTGAAAGACTGTTATATTATGTCAGTAACGGCAGTTTCCCTGGATGAAAAACAGTGTGCTAATACAATACGAACACTCATCGGGAATGGGCCAAGTTCTCGAGTAAACAATACAGTGAATGTATAAGTTAACAAGAAATTTGAACAAGCTCAGACGAGTAAAGGACTCAATGTAGTCCAAGAACTTACTACGTCATATCCCCGCATAGGTAAACCTGCTGCATTGGAGAATAGGTCATTCCAAATAGGGGTGGGGCTACTTCGCGGGGATTGCACGTTGCCTAACTGGAGCGATGCGATTTAGCAGTATCAAGTAACTAGCTAGGAGTGCCCGCTTCGAAACGTCCCATAAATTACTTGCAAAACGTATTGCGTGCCCCACAACAAGGACGAGGCGCACTGGGTCGAACCCAGTAACCCGCGCGGTGTTTACAAAGACGTCCCTCCATCAAAATGGGACCGGGCGAGTTTAGCGCGTTCTGTCGTGACCTATGGCCTCTGACCCAGATGATACGCAGGTCAGCGAAGAAGCGCGAATGTTTGTGGTTTTCGTGACGAAACGCAAGCCGGTTGGCGGGCCCTTAGCGCGCGCATTCCCGTGTCAACTTGTCACCAGCGTCCACCACTCGGGTTTTGTGTCGCCGTTTCCTGTCTGTCAGTCGCCGAGTTCTTTGAGGTCGACGCGCCAGTCGCTTAGTGACGCCGGTTCAGCTCGGGTCAGTCTGGAGAAGGTTCCAAAAATTGCGCGATGTTTTTTTTTTCATTCGCCGGTTCGGCGGTCAATTGTTGTTCATTCACTTGTCTACAGTCTTATTAAGGTCGCCAAAGTATATGAGCACGACAAGGTGTTTTCTTCGTTAAACTCACAGTAACCACACACTTAACAATCGCATTAAAATCGCCTCCGCAATTTTATTTCACTCGTTTTAGAATAATTTCACGAAAACCAAACGTCTTCCTAGTAACCACATCGACATGCTAGCTCGTTTTTTAGCTTTCGTTAAATCATCAGACAAACTATTAAATTATTTTTCACCGAGCCCCGTCTAAATTAGGTAAAAAAAACGTGCAAAACGTTATTCACACTTCCGAAGGCCAGCCGATCAAATGATCATTTTCAAATTTCATTTTAACAAAAGTATGCACTTTTTAAATTAGATCGAACGCGCATATTACTTAAAATATTCACACACTACAAATTTTAACCTCAATGAACCTGATTCGCGATGGGCTAAATGAATTAAGGAGGAACCTTTAAGTAGGTACCTCAGTAACCCTTATGTAGGTACCTCAGTAACCTTTAAGTAGATACCTCAGTAACGTTTAAGTAGGTACCTCAGTAACCTTTAAGTAGATACCTCAGTAACTTTTAAGTAGGTATCTCAGTAACCTTTAAATAAGTACCTCAGTAACATTTAAGTAGGTATCTCAGTAACCTTTAAGTAGGTATATCAGTAATCTTTAATTCGGTTCTTTAATATTGCGAGAGGAACAAAGATACAGAACGCTACCCGAATATTAGATTTATTTATGTGCGGTTTAGTGTTAGTGAATATAAGTTGTTTATTAACGTTTCAGAAAATCATACACAAAATATAAACTTTTATAAAGATAACGGTAATATAAGTTCGTTAACATTATTATTATTGTCGAGTTTTAAGTCGATAATGTCAGATGGTTTTAGAAAGCATCACAGAGGTGGCATATCTCATGATGCAGGAGTAATACATTTAGCAATTTTTATGTTCGACTATAATAATGTTAACAGTAATATATAGAAACATAATATTAATGAAAGAGACAAGGTATAAAATATCCGGAAACAATAAGTTCAGCAAATTAAATAACCACAAAAAGGAAATAAATTAATGCTGGTAATTTGTCTGGTCTGTCAATACTGTGGAATCGAGCGACTGAGCTGCCTATAGAAAGGAACCATTCCAAAGTATGACGAAACACCTCAATCAAACCGGGCTGCAGAGTTGACATTTATGAACTACGTGTTTTAAATGGAAGGCCCACGACGGCTCACGACGGCTCACGAAGGCCCCCGCAAATTGACCATTATTTTCTGTCCTGCTGACATTTCGTATTACTTTGTTCACGCCCCTAAATAGTGCACGAGTTTGTGCGTGACTTGCACGGCAATATTATGAACAATTGATTTATCTCCTACTATTCCGTCCAAATGAATGTCCTTGCCAACTATGAACTTAAAACGAACAAAGGTTGTTGACCTGTACGTTTGAAGATGCTCCTTAAAACTGTTTTACTTTCCTACCAATGATACGTGAAAGGGCTGTGACCCTGTGACCCTCTTATCTCCACACTCATGATATGAACAGTTTGTCTGTAAACACGATATCTTACCAATATGTTTTATATATATGTTATATATATATAAACATATATATAGTATAAATATATATATATATATATAATTATATATATATATATATATATATATATATATATATATATATATATATATATATATATATATATATATATATATATATATATATATATATATATTGTTTCTGTGTCTTGCATCTGACGCTAAAGTGCGAGATTTTTTTTTCTCCATACTTCGGCTACGAACTGTATTGAAACCGAAGGCTTACATTCATATAGATAACTTTAACTATTAACAATACTTCTTCAATATTTTTTGTCGTTCGTTTTGATAACTCATTAAAAATTCAAATTTATTTATGGTGAAATCATCTAACAAACCATTAAATATTGTTGACCGGATCTGTTCAAAATTCAGCGAAAAGGGGGACAAAAGTGGTCCGGCTGTATATACTAAAACATAAGGTTATTTACACTTTTGCAAGTTACCGATGCAACGATCAAAGTAAATTCTTTTTTTTATGGTTTTTATAGTACGCACTCTGATAATTCGTTTATTAAACTGACTGTATATCGTTTAGTTATTCACGCACTACAGCTTTGAGTATAAAATGGCTAATTGAAATGAGGGGGGATTTTTAAATAAGTGACCTCTGGAGTGATTAATGATTGGTTAATGGTACAAGCACACGTTGTAGCTATTTCCGTCTTCTTCAGTAACACTTCCGTATGACATATAGCACACCGAACAATACTGCATATCCATGCAGCTACGTTCATGAAAGCGGCCGACGATGTCAGATCCGTCGCCATTCAAGCCAATCGGAGGAGCTCCTGGCAAGATTTAGCGGGATTCTGAAGAAAAAATAAGGGATTCTAGGGAAGCCGCACAGTGGAACGCCTAATATCGCGCACAAAACGAGGCGTCGGTTTCCAAATGTTTTCGCAAAGATCAAAGACAAGAATGGCGTAGCGTGGCAGAGCGGAACAGCTTGCAGCGGGGCAGAGCGGAACAGCTTGCAGCGTGGCAGAGCGGAACAGCTCGCAGCGTGGCAGAGCGGAACAGCTTGCAGCGTGGCAGAGCGGAACAGCTCGCAGAAGGCAGAGCGGAACAGCTCGCACCGTGGCAGAGCGGAACAGCTCGCAGCGTGGCAGAGCGGAACAGCTCGCAGCGTGGCAGAGCGGAACAGCTTGCAGCGTGGCAGAGCGGAACAGCTCGCAGCGTGGCAGAGCGGAACAGCTCGCAGCGTGGCAGAGCGGAACAGCTTGCAGCGTGGCAGAGCGGAACAGCTCGCAGCGTGGCAGAGCGGAACAGCTTGCAGCGTGGCAGAGCGGAACAGCTCGCAGCGTGGCAGAGCGGAACAGCTCGCACCGTGGCAGAGCGGAACAGCTCGCAGCGTGGCAGAGCGGAACAGCTCGCAGCGTGGCAGAGCGGAACAGCTTGCAGCGTGGCAGAGCGGAACAGCTTGCAGCGTGGCAGAGCGGAACAGCTCGCAGCGTGGCAGAGCGGAACAGCTCGCAGCGTGGCAGAGCGGAACAGCTTGCAGCGTGGCAGAGCGGAACAGCTTGCAGCGTGGCTAAGCGGAACAGCTTGCAGCGCTTTTCGAGTAGTTTTTGCGCTACTCAATCATCGTATACCCGTTCAACTTCACCCCGACCTTTCTCCCCGAAACGGCAGTGGAGACCAGCGACAGTAGCTGCGACACGAGTACTCAGTACAGCACAAGAATGGCCGCGTGCCAGGAACTAACTCCGTCACAATAGCGATGATCGAAGTGGGTGGTTGCAACATCATGCTGGAGTGGATGACAGACTCCAGACTACCGGAGAGGAGCTGGTAGCATCCGACCACATTGGATGCAGAAAGGGAACACTTATTTTTATTTAATAGTTGGCCTTCTCTTTGTTATTCGCCAACATGTTAAGTTATTTATAGATGTCGATACATTAAACCATCTGGACTCCTTGTGGAATCATGCTTTTTTCGTGTTTGAAGACGCTGCCATGTTGGCAGACATCGGGTGTCCACAGCCGCGTTAGACCCATGGGTTGACTCCGCTCTCTGGAGAAGTACATTAGACCCATGGGTTGACTCTGCTCTCTGGAGAAGTACATTAGACCCATGGGTTGACTCCGCTCTCTCGAGAAGCACATCCTCAGTTACATCACGTTTTAGTGATTGTTTAAAGCGCGATTTGAGGTATTTATGAATTCTTCTGATTGACATGTGCCTTTTTGTTAGTGCAATGAAATTTTTATATAAGTTTATCTTATTTAAGAGATGACGCATTGAGATAATGGAACTATTGCATGATTTAATAAGCGAGTAGCTAATTAGTTAATTTTTTTACATTACTAACACTATTTTACGTTTCTATGTTGTTATTGTTGTTATTGTTGTTATTGTTATTGTTAATATAAATGCCACATCAGTAATGTGAAGACGTATGGTCCCTGAGACTTGAGTCAATCGACTATTCATTCGCAGATGGTGTAATGTTTTGGCCATTGATTTTAGATTGATAACGAAATCGTAATAACCACAGCGACTCGTCGTTACTTTGGTAAAGACAAAACTCGTACGCTGTGGACCGGCTCCGTCGCTCAGTGGTTGAACAACCAATATAGACCCTGTCGACTCTTGGGTCTTCCTCGAGTCTACCACCACCACGACAGAATTGAGCACTCAATGTGGAAATTTAAACCCCTATAATATAATAATTGCATTATTTAACTTCCGGTATAACCTATGTTCATCGTGGCAGCCATACTGGTGCTGAGAACATAGGACGGCAAACGATATCACGTCGGCAACATCTACAAACAGAATACTATAATTCCTGCTCCCTTTGCGAACTGATCAATGATAACCAGCCCTAACTATCAGACACCCTGAGTCGGAAGAATGGTGGTCTGCTCCTCAAAAGATGACGCCTTACACAATCAAGCCATCGATTTCGCCAGCCACCGGCGCGATTATGCAAGATCGCTAGCCCGACTCTAGACGCGTCTACATCCCGTTGGCATGGCAACGCATTATGATGCCATCGTCTTTTCAACGATTGGGAGGAAGCCGACTCCTATTCTCTGGTCACGCGACAGCTGTGTTTCTGTCAACGGGTGATGACCTCACTGACCGCCTGTAGCAGTCGCGGTTGTTGTTGTACATTGCGCAATGTATTCTAATATATACATCAATCAATCAGATCCTGTTACCGTTGAGATTTTCGTTGTAACTCACAAACCAGTGGAGCGAAACACCTGTTTACTTCTGACGCAAGGTGGTCGGTCTCTAGTCGAAAAACATTCACCATTACTAGCTAACGATGCACCCTCTTTTCCAAGCACTATTCGTCGACATGTGCGGTACATCATCTGTTTATAAAATGATAAGATGCGGTCTGTATTAGCAAACCGGCTCTTAAAATATGCATTGCCATAAAACGTTTGAATATATAATTTTTTTCAAAGCCTCAAATCACATGGACGACTGGCGAATATTTGAACAAAAACATCTTATTTTAATGCACAATTATAATCTCCGCTGCAGCAAAATTTTGCAAAACAATCGTGATGTTTTCCTGTGGCAACATGAAAGGGCAAAAATTTTACAAAATTTAACGCTATCTTCGACTTTGTTGTGGTCAAAGTATTAGTTAACTACAATTAAATTTTTTGTCGGAAAAGTAATGTGAGTTTATCATTGGCAATTAATAATATTTTTGAGAGTCATATACATGGATTAAACTTATAATCCGTATTTTTGGAATACAATTAAATATAACATAGTTTATAATATTATGTCACTAACTTCAACATAGTGTTGGAATATAATAAATATACATTTAGTAATAGCTTTACTACATCATATATTATTAATAACAGATACTCTGTAAGTAATTGCTATGACGTACTAAGCAATATTGGTAGGGATACTTATGACGTTGGCGATTGAGCGACGTCACGATGGGCAAATTACAACTCCATTGACAATCTTTGAATGAAAACAAAATGTATCGCGATAATCAGTCTTTCAAGTTGGTAAATGACACTTGGACGCGTGGAACTGTATAACCGCCCTCGAGAAGGTTATCAAATAATGATACAGTTTAAATGCTGTGGACTTTTTGCTATCAATGCTGCTGACTATTTTAACGAACATTTCGATTGCGCCTCGTGTGTTATATTGTTGCGAGAACAGCCGGTTAATGCTGTCATAACTACGATTTATTACTGAAATGCCTCAGTTATTTATTTTGGTTTCAACACGCCGAATTTGGACAAATGTTAGTAACCTGCAGCACGAACCGCAACACAATGGCATCTGTGTTGTAGTATAAATTAATTAAAATGTTTCACAGCAACTAACGTATAGGAGGATACTGGGACCAACTACACAGTTAGATGCGAAATGTCCCAGTTCCCATGCAGTATCATTCTGTCGTGATTCGTAAATACAAATATTAATATTACTTACTCAAAGTGCCGATGACAGATTTCACTGACATTTTATAAATATTTTATCGACAATTTATAATATGTTTTTTGCCAATTATGCTTTTACAAAATAATATCAAATATAACAAATACTTGATGGCTGAATGCTGCCTCTTTAGTAACCAGTGGTGATAATTTACAATCACTAACATGGAACTAACATGGAATTGAAGCACAATCCCCCACTTACAGGATCAACCAATCGAACGCCTTGATGAGATTCATCTTGGCTACATCCGGGCAATGTAACTTACCTGCATTTTTAATATCTACGGCCACGCAGCACAAGATAAAAACTGTACACGGCCACTGGTCAGAAACTGTTCTGATTATTCAAAACTTTGCATGGACAGGAGACATTTAAATTTGATAACGTTTTGTTTACGACCGAGTTATATGTCCATGCCAAGTTTTAAATAATAATAATAATTCGTATTACTTGTTTCCAGACTTTACGTAGTCACCCGAAATAGACGCGGAATATAGCGCAAATAGTCATAGTGTCGTTTGTCAATGACAAAGTAAAAACATCGAGGTTTTCATTTCAACTGTCATTGAATGTCATTGAATCACACAATGCGCTACAGATACTGGAAGTGTTCTTATGGTCAAAGCAAACACATTTTGGTCTATCCTTTTCGACAGGGGGTTTCGACAGCGGATTTCTCACGCATTAGTACGACACACAGTAGTAATATTGTAGTAATGTAATAACGACCTCTCGACCACACTTTAGCCTTTTTAGGACTTTCCACAATGTGGCTTAAGATTCCATCCAATCCTTTCGTCCACTCGTGTTTCTTTTGTTGAATTAGGTTCTTTGAATCCATCAAAAACCACAGTTTGCGGTCGGTGTGAAAACAGCCATGGGAATAAACAGCCATGGGAATAAACAGCCATGGGAATAAACAGCCATGGGAATACCAGTTGAAGAACAAGCTCAAAGAACAGCTATGGACCGCGTTGAGCTTTACCAAGGATCATCATCTAATAATATTATATATCCGGCATAGGAAAAGCGCGACTGTTAGTAGGACACAGGATAACGATAATCCGGATTACGAAGATGCACGAAAACGTTAATCCCGATTGACCGAAGAGACCAATTCGACCACGGTTTTTTCAATACATAATCAAAAAACAATTAGCAAAGATTGCGACCGGTGTCCAAAAATGGACAATTTCCCGATAGTAACATATCCATCATTGTTCATCGTTCAGTGGTCAGTTTCACGTAGGTGGCAACTCTTCAGTTAGCCAGATATCCAATAGTAGCATCTCAAATTGTACACGAATGATGTACGCTACAGTGCGTTATGACGGTAGCAGTCATGTAAACATGCTAACAAATATTTGAAGTGTGACGTATGTATGACTTCTTGTGTTGAGATTTTATCGTTTTGATTAATGTTGATCTTTTTTTGCCGTTTCGAATAAAGCTAATTCTTCGTTGTTAAAAATTCCTCCGTGATAGGACATTTTATTACGTTATTGATACATACTTGATTAATAATATTCTCATGCAATGTTTATGTTACATCATTATTTCTGTCAGATCGAGCAGAGTCAATGTATACATGTATGCCCCCGTTGACCGTTTCTTTCCGACATAGTTGTTCGACAGAGTCATTTCCAAGCCTCACAAACACACTGAATATGACATATTCGTACCCAGTAGAGTAACCTAATTGTGATATTATTTATTTAATAAACATACAAAGAACATGGCTCAGTGTGTTCTGAATAAGAACACAATTCTGATTGCGTCACATATGTTCCTTAAATTTCTTCTCAAGACAAATCCCTGGGATTTCTGGGATTCCCAGAACCTGCCGACGCCACTGACAGAACAGCCAGCACGCGACAGCCTCGGCTTGACGTTTCCTATTTTTAGTTGACTTTTTTCAACTATTGTCGGACAAAGCAGCTAATTGCACGAACATTGAACCGAAGGACACCCAGTTCGTTAGTCCCATTCTATAGCCTTTTCGCATTATATGGTCAGCAAGCCTTTCTGAATAATTTCAATATATATATATATATATATATATATATATATATATATATATATATATATATATATATATATATATATATATATATATATATATATATATATATATATATACCTCCACAATCCGGTTGCTGGAACTCGGAACTTTCATTGTTAAAAACAGTTACAGTTAAATTTGTAACTGTTTGGACGACTTCAGTCGACGACGACACACACCTCATGTTCTCTTTCTGACGCGAATGTTTTATATATTAACGTTTTGATCGTAATAATGAACTGTTAATGAGAATAACAAAGTTCCATGTTGAGATGATACGGCATAATAGCAACGCATTTTATTTTAATTGGAACTCAAGAAACGGCCAAGGAGAGCATATACATTAAACCTGGTCGATCTGGCAGAAATAAATAATTGTGTAATGTGAACATTACATAAATCATTAGAACGCTGCATGATAATTTACACATTAACATTATATATAGTTATGACGCAGTCACGCCGATGACGTTAATGTGAAGCGTCATCAGAATTGCCAAGCCAAGAGTTTTCTACAGCAACATTACTCGAAGTCTCGTTATAGTAAACACTTCTAAAATAAGCCATGTAATAACTACTTTGTAAATGTTTCAAATTAGTCTATGTCAATAATATATTTTGCTTGATTACATTTTCAATGTCAGTATGTTAGCGTTGAACTAAACGCAAGTATGTCTCCTTGAAGCATATTGCTGACTTTATCCAGGCTCGTCTGGATACAATGAAACGTTTACTGAGATGCAGCTGTATTTAGTACGTAGTATTGAAGGAGAAATGTCCAGGTGTATAAAATAAGGAAGATTCAACTGACCTGATGCACAAATACATCCTGATCGCCGTCGTTGGGGGTGATGAAACCGAACCCTTTGACGACGTTGAACCATTTACATTTGCCCAATCGTCGGCCTCCCGACCCTCCTAAAACATAATAAACAAAACATAATGAACACGTTGAACATAATGTATCACATTGAACATAATATAATACATTGAACATAATGTAACACATTGAACGTAATGTAACACATTGAATATAATGTAACACATTGAACATAATGTAACACAGACAATGCGTAATTACAAAAAGTTATAACACGACTGTTGTTATTAGCAAGGTGCGTTCCACTGGACGCAGCACTGACGCAAAACCTGAAATGGCGAAACGAATTATTTTGATTTCTTTTATAGGGCGTCGGTATAAAAAATAAGGGCGTCGGTATACAAAGATCATATCGGCGTCAATATTTTAAAACAGTGACATATAAGACCTTCTCCGGAGTAATAATGCTCTGTCCAGAGCGCCAAGAAACTGTCTTTTTTAATCCTAAAGAAAAAATAGCGACAGGACAGAGGAAATTTTTCGAAGCTAAGAGAACTGGATAAAGTCTACAGCATTAAAAGAATCAAATAAGACAACGAATTCAAACGCTATTTTATTTACTAATTCCACATCAGATTGCAATTAACAACTCCACCAAGTCGGTGTTCCATCAAATGCAATTCATTCGGAGGCAGATTGCAGACCCCTGAGCGAAGAAGGAGAGGCCAAATGTCCGTCCAATAATTATGTAAAGTTGTCATAATGATCATTATTACTCACGCATAAAACGACGTCTACTTATTTATCCTCCTTTAAAATAATTATGTAAAGTTGTCATAATGATCATTATTACTCTCGCATAAAACAACGTCTACTTATTTATTCTCCTTTAAAATAAAATATGGAAAGTAATAAATAAACATGTACGTCGATACTCGCATATAATCGCTTACGACACAGGGAATATGGAGTATAAAACAGTAAACGACAACTTTCAACAAACATATAAAACGGAGATAACGAATTTCGTTACAGCATGTCAGTTAGTCTTCAACAAAACATGCTTTCTCCTCCCTGGCAATAACTTCTGTCAGTATTTGCCATGAAATCAACCACTAATCGCAGACAACGTTAACGACGCCAATAATTATAACGACGCATCAAAACATTCAAATGACTTATTTTCACAAATTGTGCTTGTACTAATATAAACACCATTTCCAAATGATTAACTTTATTTCACAACAAACGAAAAATATTGACTAGCATACACGCAATGTAGCGAAATTGCACTAGTTGGGTCGATGACCATTTTAAATGCTTTAGAATTACAAAACCAACAAACAATAACATTCGTTAAGTTGTGCAGTAAACAAAGAAGATAAGAACGTACATTTGTGTTCAATTGTGCAGTTCAAATGTTTGATTATTCATAAGTTTCGAAACATGCATAATCTCGTAAAACAGAACACCGGAATGGACGGCTTCGGCCGGCTAGTGTGTAAAACCGACGTTAAACATTCTTGTTATTTAATTACGCACACATCAAACACTGTTTTATTATAATAATAATAATATAATCAGCAGCATTGGACGGTGTTAAACCAAACATAGCTATTGTAAATAGTAACTTTAATACCGCCAAAAATAACAAGTCGAGGCATCCGAGAATTTATCTCGTCAGTTGTTAGCTGTCTTACGCATGCGCAACTGCGGCTTCCGTTGGTAGATCTTGCGCAATTCCATTACGGCATTGCATTGGTAAAATGCTTCAATTGAATAAATGCACTTCGAATATTTTCTTCAGTATTAAATTAATACGGGTACACCGCGTTGAAACAGACACAAACAAATAATTATTGCATGTTCAATAATATGTTTGTTTAACATATTTTTTTGTATAGAACATAAATTTTTTGAGTATATGCGAGCCTTCAATTAAATTTGTAACGAAATTTTACAAAATGCGACACATTGTATATGAACAATTGCAAGAACAAGTTATATATTAAACATTTTCTTCTAGAACAGTGATCGACTTATAAAAGTCACGCAAACGAAAAAAAATATCGTAATTTGTAAAGCACAATCGTATCCAAGTAAAACAGAACTTGATATTAGAAAGGACTGGGAACTAACAACTGTGCAATCAACCTCCACAATTAGATTTCTTGGCAAAACAATGTGTTCTGACATCGAAGTTAGCCAGCCTGCCAACTTAAAATAGACACTATGCATTCGGGTAAATGCCTAGGAGCTGTATAGGAACGAATGAACTTGGTCTGCCTTCAATACTAAATGTCTTAAAACAGGACCAATTACGTATAAATCGATACAACGTGGCCGACAATCAAATGCCAGTCGGTTTTCGGGGAAATATCGACCAGAGACTGGTGACGCGTTGAAAGAATGTGCATAAACAGCGCTTCCTCTATACAAATCACACCACCCGATGATGAATCTATCTTTGCATTCCGATACTGTCTTCTCATATATATATATATATATATATATATATATATATATATATATATATATATATATATATATATATATATATATATATATATATATATATATATATATTAGTTACTTGTGGAATTGTGAAAAAAAACTCGCAAGTAGACGTTTTTTCTTACAACGAAACCAGCATTTATAATGAAATGTAATTTTAAAACAATTTATTTTTAATATTGGATATCATAACAGGATTAAGAAACAAACAAGAAACGAACCAAAGCGAAACAAATATGTTTAAAGGTTATAATGTTAAATAAAATGTATATGAAATGTTGTTTTAACATTTATTTACACTAAATGGCAAGTTGAAATCATATTTATATACACTTCAGCATTATGATAAGTTAGTATTAGTATACATTGAAATAATGTGTCAACCAATTCATTAGTAATCCATATTTGTTACTATCAACAGTTTACACAATTTCTATACGATTTATTGATATTCCTAGAACGAATTTCTTACACAGAAACATACGAGACTGTACAATTAACGAATACATACCCTGCACAGTATTGTTGAACGATATAAACAAAAATAATTGGAAATGTACGCTGCAAAGAAATATCTACCGATTGTTTTATATACATATATGTTTTAACTTAGGCGAAAGTACGTTTCGAAAGTGAAGTAGACTTGATAATGAGCGCGTCGTGTTCATAAAATAAATCATAGCAATTCAACAAATGATTATTCGTTGAAAAAGGCATCCATAATAATTACAGAACAATCAGCTTTATACTTTACATAATTGAGCAACTAACTGCAGCAAACACTGTGACAGACACACCAATCAGGTAGGTACACACGACGGTATTGTTAACCTTGCTAACTCCTATTAGTAACATCAAACGTCACACCAATCAGGTAGGTACACACGATGGATGGTATTGTTAACCTTGCTCCAAACATCAAACGTCACACCAATCACAGAAGCCATTGTGATTGTATCAATGCGAGACAGAAAAGCTGCCTCGGGTAAATGAGAAACGATCGTTGCGCCAAGTCGTTTCTGAGATCATCACGAGAAACACTAAGTTATAATTTGTAAGAGTATAAGTAAACGAAAAAATGGAAAATGTTTGATATCAGAGTCCTCGCAATTTCACATAAAAGTACACTTGCTGCGCACTATTGCGCTCCTCAACGCGAATATCGTTGCAATAAAATACAATTTATTTAAAACTAAAAACGAAAATGCTGAAATGTTGTAGTAATAAAAAAACACGTGAATACATAGAACAAAAAACCATGTGAATATATACAAAAACTTACAATGTTTTACTTCGTTTATAATGACGTTTGTATCATCAGGCTAGATTGCACGACTCACAACTAAATGTAATTAATTATAATGTAAGCATAATTTTAAGCACCTAAAAACGGCTGTAGAATATAATGGAGTACATCTAATTTTTAAACCAGAAACATAGTACTGATAATAAATGTCCATATATAAAGCTAAAAATTGACATTGTGTTTTACTCGGATAATAATGATTTCTTTTCCAAGCGTCAAGTACTGCATATACACATAATGTCATACACTATATTGAAGATCATATTACTTGCTAAAATCGGTTTTTTTATTTTACAAATGAAGCGTTCTACATAGATATAATTTTTAATCTTGGAATCTATTTTATTTTAAGACAATTAGTAACTGACAATGGACAACGATGACTGCACAATATAAAATATGGACACTTATCTAGGGAAACATGATAAAGGAAATACATTTTAAAATCTTAGATACTAGCACAAGTGTTTAGATATCTCTGTATTAGTACAATCCAATTCAGCGGGCTGGCGCGACTAAATTCTGCATAAAAAGCTTTACACATTGTGTACCTCAATCCACTGGAAATATTACTATTTAAACAAACAAATGTGCAGCTTATTTTTTGTGTGCATGGATAACATCGAGTCAAAGCTGCCTTGCAACGCATGGTCTCCTGTAATGCCGCCACTGACTTCTCAGTGGTCAACCGGTCAGTTCCGACTGGTCAATAGCGACCCGGTCAACAACAAGCTCGTTAATTATCCGTATTCAAATAAAGCATCGGGTCCAGAAGCCCTGCTACGAAGTTCGATTTAAGCACGATTGACGGCCGTTACGCGGCCTGTCCGACGACAGCAAACTGACCAGTGGTCGGTCAGCCGTGGTCGGGCAGCCGCTATCAGCGAGGTCACTGGTCGGTCGCCGCTGACATGTTGACTGAAAACTGAATATAGGTCAGCAATGGCCGTCCGCAGGCGTAACAACGGCTGGACATGAGCTGACCACTGTATAATGTCCGGCCTGTGCAGCGGACACGCAGTGACCACGCAGTGACCACGCTGTGACCACGCAGTGACCACGCAGTGA
>OY759270.1:7208942-7253942 GCA_963662155.1 Lamellibrachia columna
GTAGCGTGACTGTCCGAATGAATTCATATATATATATATATATATATATATATATATATATATATATATATATATATATATATATATATATATATGTTAATACCTGTTATACTACTCTTTACACTACTGAACTTATGTATATTATTATACTATTTACAACATATAGCAATACATGTTGTATATGATAATATTATAACAGGCATAGTTATAAGTTACGTTATGCTGTAAAGAGTATCATAGCATGTATTGCTATATGTTGTAAATAGTATAATAATATACATAAGTTCAGTAGTGTAAAGAGTAGTATAACAGGTATTAACATATATTACTGCGGCCACCTCGACTAGACACGTGTTTACGATTAAGAAGAAGGCGGATTGGGTGTTACCGACAACATTTCACGTTGAGAAATGAGACTGCAACATACCATTATGTATGACTAAGCAACGTACAGTGCACGTTCTACATAATATTATTCACTGAGTACGTTTTTGGTCAATAAGATATGTTGGAAGAGTTAATACGAAGTCATATATATATATATATTATTATACTATTTACAACATATAGCAATACATGCTATGATACTCTTTACAGTATAACGTAACTTATAACTATGCCTGTTATAATATTATCATATACAACATGTAGCCTCACAACAGTTTACATATGTATGATATAACACTATTTGCAACATACAGCAATGTACTTTGTAACACTCTTTAGAATATATAACTATGCATGCTATAATACTCTTCACAACAATTTACTTATGTATGTCATACTACCATTTACGGTGTCATTTGTTTCACCTCAGTTATACATAGCCTTAAGGCAGACAGCAAGCCAACCCAGTCAGCAACCTACCGTACTACAAATTCCACATTTTAGACTATTTGTGTTATCATACCTTTGTAATACTCTTTACAACATATAGCAATACATGTTATAATACTCTTTACACTATGATAGTTACAATATGATTTACAACATGTAGCTATATATCTTATAATACGGCAGATCACTATACCTGTTATAATACTCTTTACAACATATCACTGTACTTGTGATAATACTCTTTTCAACATGTAGTTATAGTACTCTTTAGAGCAGATCACTATACTTGTTATAATAATATATAACCTTACATGTGATGTTACTATTTACAACATATATCTTTTTATGTTATGATGTTCTTTAATAAAACAGATAACAATACTCTTTACAGCAGATCACTAGACTTGTATTAATAATATTTGTTGATGCCATTCCGAAAATGCCAAGTATCCATTCGATGGTTGTAAATATAAACTTATTATGACATGTACAGTTATATGTTGTATATAGTATCATAACATGTATAACTATGTGTTGTAAAAAATATTCTAATATTTACACTTATATGTTGTAAATAGTATAGTGATCTGTTGTAAACAGCATTATAATTATATGGTACAAAGAGTATTATCAATTTATTACAGGTGCAGTTATATGATGCAAATATTATTATAACATGCATTGTTATATGTTGAAAAGAGTATTATAACATGCACTGTTATATGTTGAAAAGAGTATTATAACATGTATTGCCACATGTTGTAAAGAGTATTATAACAGGCATTACCATATAACATTATAAACACATATAAGTTATACGTTATAAATAGTATTATAACATCAATAGTCTAAAATGTGGAATTTGTAGTGCGGTAGACCGCTCACTGGGTTGGCTTACTGTCTGTCTTAAGGCTATAAATAACTAAGGTGGAGTAAATTACAGTAATACAGCTGACGTAGGAGCGGCATACAAGAGTAGGAAGGAATAAGAGGCGCGCAAAGCCGACGATGAACACTTGCTGTGTGATTTTACACAGGTATGTCTTCGAACTAAGTGTCATGAAAGTCGCAACGCTTCTTCTGTGAAACATATCGACTGTGTTATTTATCAAATGGTCAATATCTTGTGAAAATGTATAAACTATAAATCAAACGCCGAAAGTAAGTTAACTCAATTTCGTTTAACACCATTTCATTTCCATCTATTTTGTAACCCTCGGGCTGGGCTGACATGGCGCGTCCTGCACAACGCTGACCAGTGCCAAAGTGGGAAGATAAAATTGTCACAATAAAGTCACTTCTCAGATACACTTAACCGGAAGTGACGTGTCTGACGGCTTGTCACAGTAAGTGGCAGCCTGACGACCATGGCGCGGCAACATTCCTTCAATAACTGACGAGCTATCAAGTAGCATATGCATAAATCATCGTTAAACCAAAAATAAAATCACCGACATGGTTACACTGTTTTGAAAGTGAGAAACTGTCATTGTGTACATAATAAAAAGTAATTACTACATTTTAACAAAATTAATAAATAAAAACTTTGAGCAAGAAAATAATGATGAAAACAGTACGTTGTCGGTGCGCGCTTGTATAATGAATACATCATTTCTTTGCTGGAGATGAAAATGTAATTGCATATCTTCATAGTTCGTTTTTGCGTGTACATCATTTATATCATGCCTAGCTCGTTTGCCCCATGGATTCCATTGGTGTTCCACACACGACAATACATTCCACAGTGACAAAGGTACACATTAGACAGGATGCTCATGTATGGCCATCCGCGCACTGGTGACAGAATGTGGGTCACGAGAAACACTGACCACTGAAGACGGCTCAAGCTGCAGTCAGGGTGATGACACCACTGGGCCGCGGTCACTTTGTGAATACAAACCCGGCCCCGGAACGTGAGATGGTCAAGTGAGAATGGCGACATCCTGTGCTAATTTGCGACAGTTTGATGCGACACTTGGGTTGCCATTGCCGGCAGGTCGTCACTGGGTAGCTCGTAAGATGATGTCCTCTGTGTATCACATTCGACCGACGGAGGCGACAGTCGTGGAATTTTTATGATTATATGAGACAAGGATGCGAACCAAATATGGGCTAACGACCTTATATAGATCTTGGCAAATAATTCTGGTCTGGAACATGTTACACACTATGTACATGCTACACACTATGTACATATACGATTTTATACACAATTACAGATAATACGTTGGCCCAGTTTCAGCAAAGATTTAACAAGAAGTTTAATTATTATTTAGAGTTTTTATTCATAAAACATGTTGCAGCATAACCCAAATGTTAGTACGTAGATGGCACATATTAACCTAACGTATTTCTTTGCGGGTAATTATTTTGGTGCACTGTTCTTTGGAAGCGCAATAGCAGCCTTGTCTACGGTGCCTTGTGCTCTACGAAATGTTGTCACAAAGTCGACGACGCCTAAACAATGCCACAACAGCGAACAAAGACCAGCTTTCAACAACCATCTACAACTTTAGACGTCAAACGTGTTGAGTTATAATCAATTCACTCTCATCATTATCTAGTATAGTGTTTAAAAATTTTATAATCATGACAATTAAAATTAGCTTTACGCCCCTTAGTGTTTGTATTTTCGTAGAAGTCGCAAGAATATTTCAACAAATCAGTTGCGAACATAACTTATAATAGCATTACAGTTTCGTTAAGTTGTTATACATTAATATAAAAAAAAAAAAGCCTAGTCGGTATATAATTGTAACGTTATAACTTATAGGGATAACGTAACTAATTATAGAGGGAGCTAAAATCGACTAACTTTCGGCGCATTATCCATCAGTTGGTCCAAAATAACAAAATACAAACAAGATTGCCGGCTGTTGTTTATTATTTACACACAGAATCAACAATTTACAGCATTCATTTTAATAGGTTAGGGCTACAAAACAGGTTATATTTTCTTTAACTGCGGAGTCGTGAGCCTTTCTGATTTATTTGTTAACTAGGAAAATCTAAAAACTTACAAAGCAGTGCGATAGCCTTGTCGCAGTTAACCACTAATTTATTTATACTGGTTATTCAATTTGATGAGTGCTACGTCTAGGAAACATCTGAATCACCTGTTACGTGTATTACTAATTTTTAGAACCAACTTTTAAATATGTAGCCTTAATATAACATAAAATATGTCTTGCATTGATGAATGCAATATAAATTAGTTACCTTTTATTAAGTAATAATGTGTACAATACATGTTTTGGCCATATAATATCTCTACTGTGGCCATACTCCTGAATATACATTTCGTAACATTCAGAAAGCAACACAATTAAATTTGAATGTGTGCACCAGCGATTCCGGAGAAAATATTAAAAGTTAACTAAAGAAGATTGTTTCTGTGAATTACATATTTTAATATTACTCTGAAATATATTTTATTATACAGCATAATTCTGTTAAGTTGCAGTTTACAAAGGTGATGTAATGTAAATATATTTATTATGTTATGCACATTTTTTAACATCATCCATAAAGCACTGAACTGAAGCACATAATGTATATATTCCATTATTATTTGAACAGAAACTGTACAATAAAATGACAGCAAGAATCAAACACTGCGCACGTCCAATGAGTGGAAGTTGTCGCGGAGCGATGTTGACATATTACAAGGGGACCTGTAAGGGGGTCACATGTGTCGTGTGTGGTAAGTTGGTAACTGCCCGGCAACAGGGTATGTAGCCGGACGGAGTGTGACCACATTGGTAAAAAAAAGAAACCTACTAATCTATTTAGGGTCTGCCCAGCGGTAGGCCGCCCGAGCCAAGCGGTCAGTTACAGTCCGCACCGAGTTAACGGCACGCCACTGTGTTGGGTAACTATGGAAAATATGTTTTTTAATATTGGTTAACAAAATAAATAAAGCGTCTTCAGTAGATATTTTGTAGTATATGACATATTGTAACATGTATATAATACAATGTCATAATGTTATTGTAAAGTTACAATGCTACATTGACTAACCAACAACACATTGAATATATTACACATAAATGTTGCTGATAATGTGACGTACACATTATTCATTTATAAATAACTTATTAAATATTGTAATGATATTACAAATATATAATGTATGCATAGTTGTAAACATAATCAACGCTTATATGATTATAAATCAATTAACGCCTAGCATTTTTAATTGTGCTTAACTAGATAAAATGACAAACAGTACCATGCAAATAAATATAAACAATGCAACTTTAACTAAGTACATCGTATTCTGTGGTGTCTAAAATATTTACTGTGCAGTTGTACAGTGAATAAACTCATGTCATGATAATTTAAAAAAACAAATTCTGAAACAAACTGGCAGTTCTGCAGAGGTTCGGAGAAAGGAAACGATTGCAGCGCGCTGTAACGACTTTCCGCTAGATTGTATCAAGAAACTTGCAAGACAAAAGGCCAATTACTCGTTAGGTAATAACTGATGACATTGTCTGAACCTGAAGCAACCAATTAACTGCGCTCAACTGTTGTAACTAGGTCGGTAGAGAGAGGTAGAAAGCGGGTCTACCGACGGCTCCGCTGTCGCTGGCTCGGCGTTTAGGACTGGGTCACCGAAATAAGGTCAACGGTCTGGCTTTGACACGACCGAGTTTAAAAGACGGATTTACGAAAGCCAGACACGTGAAACACCACCGCAATCGTTAATTAATTAATTGCAATATATCGCCGAATGATTATAAACTTCACAAAAATCCTGCAGCAATTACAGGTGCTACTAGCATTGTTTTTGTATTAAGCAAAGCAATTTTAATTCTCAAAATGATACACATTCAATAATTAATACCAGTGATACAGTAATTAAAATCAGTGATATTCTGCGTATATGCATGATGTTAAAATGTGACTCAGTTCAGAAAGATGAAGTAAATCACTGACAGTTTTCCTGATTAAATATGTTACATGTGTCGGGCGCTTCATAAATTCAGGATTTTCATTCTAGTGGCTGGAATGATGTGTATATACTGACTCAGTAAATTATGTAATTAATAAAAACACAAAAACTTATTGCATTTCCGAAAAAGAGGTCACGTTTCGACAAAATGTAACCATAATATAGGCGCCGAGCGCGACTGGCCTTGAGACCGCCGGTGTCGTAGCGGTGAGGCATAAAGGTTTCGGTTAACTGCGCAGTTTGCAAGCGTCAAAAATTTCCAAAGCGACTCACGTATAAATGGCGAGATTCGGTGGTTATTTTCGAGCAACAAGGACGACATGAGATGACGCCGGGTGTAGAAGAAGTTAAGCTTGGCGGGCTGAAAGAGCAGCCAAGGCGCAGGCGTTATGATAAGCTCTTGGCGATCGAGTGTGGGTCATGCCAGTCAGTTTCCGTCGTCGGCGCTGCCAACAGAGCTAGCCGGCGGTTGTGACGGACTGACCAGTCCCGATGGACCATCGTCTTGACCATTTACTCACTGTCGGACATCGGGTGTGCGATGGCGGAATATTGCTGGGAATTACGGGCGAGTGGTCGACGTGAAAACATGCTGGGTAACGGCAGCGTCGATAGAAGCCATGCATACGTACACTGGGAGACGGCGCTACGATGGAGCTGTGGCAAGTCAACATGGACCGCATGACGACGTTAAGCGGTCAAGCTACGGCAGCCGTAGTGGCGGGATGACCACCGGAATACACTCGGACATACGTGTGTGAGTTACAGCGACCAATCGACAAGAAAATAAAGAACAATGCATAGTAACCTGAGGCCATGTTAGCTCCGACGGGCGGCCGCAATTCGCCTCCTCCAATATCGCTCTGTGTTGGGCGGCTTGCAGAATGCGACCACCTAACCCGGCGTGCTTTAGCGGCCGCGATTCACCGTCCTGCTATCCCTGGGCTCCGACTCTGTCCGCCAACAAGTGTTGTTGTGTTCGCTGGCCGAAACAAGCGTTGGCCGCTCGCCCGGCGAGTTCATCCAGCGGACACACGAGTAGGCCTCACAGTCACGTGACATTCAATTACATTGCCGCTTCGTGGTGCTAATTATAAATTCCGTCAATGACCAGCGCCAGGCGTCGACCAATCAGCGCGGCGCTCCGTCTGTCATGCGCTCAAATGGATGGCGTTTGAAAAGCGGCAATTTTAGCGACCCCCGCCACCGCCGTCGAGCGAATTTGACGACGAGCCACGCCCACTTAGCCGGCGTGTGATGTCACTCTTGGCGCGAGGTCTGCATAGGTAGGTGGCGTCTGTTTGTTTGTTCATTCGAGCGCGGGGGGGATGTGACACCGGGCCGCCAAAAAACGGAGTCGTTTGAAGTTGATTGTCCCCAGTCTGCTCATTGGTCGTCACATTTCAGGCCCTGAATGGCAATCGGCGCGCGAAAGCCGCCGGTGACACACCGTTCATGTATCCATGGAAACCCCGAAACTGCTGTCAGGTCACCTCTGGGCGACCTCTTGATATATAAATCACGAATTCCGCAGATCATGAGTCAAGTACAGTTTAACTAAATAATAAGAATTGACTGGACACTTTTATTTCCGCAATGTTCTATTCACTAGACCTTATGCTCGGTGTTGAGAGGGTCAAAACTGAAGAACAATAAATACGGTTTCTAAAAAAAAAAAATTCTCAGTTTGTACGTTTAGGTAGTATTTATTTACTTAAAGGTGTTTAATCAATTCTTTTCTTTTGCGTGTAGTTTTTTGTGAAATCATCAGACAAACTATTAAATTAGTTAATGCTTGTTCAAGCATTAACTGAAGTGAAAATCGAAATGCTGAAAAATCACGATCATGATCAGTATTGACCCACACAGTGTTTACCATTTTGGATATACACCATTTTGTTCCTTACCAGATCTAACGACTAAAGTTAATTATTTCGATGATTTGAAAAAAAAAAACTTTTTTATTAAATCGACTGTGGATGTTACCTAAACTATTCATACGCTACATATTTGGACACGAATGAACCGGACTTGTGACAGGCTAAATCAGTTGAGGAAGCAGTTTTAAGAATGACAACTGTAGCGACAGACAGGAAGACCACTGATGCGGTGGAGTGACCAGATCAGAAGTTATACTGGGCTCCCCTGTTGACAGGAGAGCGGTGTGCAGTACACAGAGCAGGATGGTGGGGTGCAACCTCCCTGAGGACAGGGGGGTGCAACCTCTCAGAGGACAGCGATGGGTGCAACCTCCCGGAGGACAGCGAGGGGTGCAACCTCCCAGAGGACAGCGAGGGGTGCAACCTCCCAGAGGACGAGGAGTGCATCCTCCCAGAGGACAGCGAGGGGTGCAACCTCCCGGAGAATGGCGAGGGGTCAGTGTGGCACATGTTTTTAAGTCAAGTAAATCAAATCAATGACAAATTCATAATGTAAAGGTAACGCGATGTACGTGTAATTTGTTGAACGCGGACACCATTTGAATTGTGATGATTTGTCCAAGAAAAGCATATTTCATTGCCAATGACTTAGTACAAACGTTTAATAATTACACCGTACCAACGTGTTATCTAATTGCGATGTCATCCTAATTATTACATATTTAAATGTGTCACCGAAATAAATTATTTTAATAGGTACTATGCTTTAAGGAAGGTGATAAACGCTAACTGAACGAATGTAGTGTTACGGCAAGCAACGTTGTATCTGAGACCCGTGCTAGGTCGTGTGTATGTCAAGTGGAGACGAGCCCTTGGATTGAGATTGTCCCGTAGAAAGTAACTGATGGCATCCTGCCAATCACGGGCATTGACGAATGACTTACTGGCGCCCTGCCAATCATGGCCCTTGACAAATGACTCGTAGGCGCCGCCTTCTTCTCTAGCGCGGAAGTCATCGTTGGTCCTCCGATAGCAGGGTGCAGCTATGTTTATAGTTACATGACTTATCAGTGCATTTGTTGTAATAGAAACAGGACAGTGGTTGTTATTGAAGTGCTTTATTTTATGGAATTACTAATGTTCAGAATAATAATTATGTAAATGTGTAGGGTACACGTGCGCGTCGGCCAGACGGCATACTTTTATTTACATTTACTTTTTATAATAAAACCAATCAGCAGGCGAGTCGATTGGAAGTACAACTATGTTAATAAATTATCTTATGCTATTTATATATTATATAAACTTTCTGTTACAGTTTAATGTACAGTTTGGTTTACGTTGTCTTAGTAATGAACACGAATTTACGACATCATTAAACGTAATACAATCGTTTGTCACAGTATGTAGGCTTACAGTGGTATTTAAAACCTGGCCACTGTGTCCAGTGTGTCCACTATGTGTCGCCACTTTGACCTAGCTAGCCGGTCAGTTGATCGATTGACAAAGGCAACCAGTGAACGCGACATCAACGTCGCGTCGCATAGATAATCGCGTCGCTCTCATACTCTTATAATACTGTTATAATACTCTTATACCTCTAATGCAGTTTCTTCTTTCCGAGATGAAATAGCTTTTTTATTCCTCTGGAAGAAACGTAATTTTCAGTGCATTTTTGTAGTGTCACGCACAATCTGGAGCGTCTTCTGTAAGCAGTCATGGCTTTTTATAAGTTACATCTAGGGCTAATTTAATCCTCAATTCATATTTAGCTCGTATGAATACTGGCGTTAGATGTCCATTCGCGTAACGTAATTTTCTTTCATATTATAATAATGGCAGTAGTGGTTTTTATATTGTACCTGTATTAAAAATACAACTACATTATTTAATTTAAAGCTGCATTTCTAAGTTTATTCTCTTATTTCTTCAGGAATAAATTGGAAGAAACTCCTTTCAGTTCTTTACAGACAGCTAAAAGGAAATGGGTTTCCACTACAAGAAACCAAACCCTTTAAATTATGTATAGCATAAACTTGTATCGGTGATGAACTTTATAATTTCTATTTGATATTTAATTACATAAATTACTGTCTCTGTAATATGTATTATAAAAAGCAGCACATTAAGTTTTAGGTGATTCACTTTAACCAATAATATTGTTCGATCATGAATGTTTATTACACTTATATAGTGTAGTATTGTGTGACTTTAATGTGAGTAATAATTCACACATTAGAATGACTGGATTGTGAAAGAGGTATATGCTTGCGAGGTGTTTCCGTGTCGCACTGCCACATCCTTGCCATTTCTCAACGATACACTGCTCATGTGCATAAAAGTATAGGATGGGTATTTTGCTAGTAATAACAATCAATAATTATGCTCCCAGCTCACAGTTTGCCTCAACACAACGTCCTTTACGCAGTGATATTGATGCTCCCAGCTCACAGTTTGCCTCAACACAACGTCCTTTACGCAGTGATATTGGTTCACAACATGTGAACAATACTATACACTCGACATCTGAAGTGTACACAGTATAAACACAGAGTGTGCCTAATTTATTAACAGCCAGTATTAGCCCACTTAGACATAATTTAACACGGACAGCTGATTACACTTAGTACAATCTATAGAAGCATCAACGCTTCACATTTCCTTCAAACTTATCAACCAAATAAGTTGGTCAGCACTAACTTCGTACAGGCCTACTTGTTGCTATGGTAACTTGTTGCTATGGTAACTCCACACTTGCTACTGCGACGGGATATAATTTTACTTCCGGTTTCATGGCATTAGGATGAAGTGGCAATTATTTTGAGACGGTACCACCGTTTGGCAATCTTACTACCTGTGAAATAATTGTTTAATATGGATATATGACTATATATATATATATATATATATATATATATATATATATATATATATATATATATATATATATATATATATATATATATATATATATATATGAGGACTACGTCACTTGTGCCCAGATTAACATGTCTAGTGGACGGCTGACTACATTATGTACGTGTTGTTTTGGACGCTATTTGACGGGAAGCATCTTTTTTTAGAAAAATAACAGACGTTAACGAATGTTGTCAATAAAAGAATAGATATGAACATATATTTTGTCGATGAAAGAATATATATTAACATAGATGTTGTCGATGAAAGAATAGATATTAACATAGATGCTTTTCAGAATATTAAAACTGTAAATTTGCGAACAGCATTAGAAAGAACGTTTTGTCGCCAGAGCGAAAATAAACAGTGATTTGGCCCCTGCTATAGGGTAAATTCAATGCTTAATTCAGAATCATTGCAATTACAAGCATAATGGCAATGATTCTGAATTAAGCATTGAATTTACTGATCTACAGAAGTAAACTGATCTACAGAACAATTATTTGTGGCCACGCCAGAAGGACTGTCTCGGTAATAAGATCCCAACTTTGCAAATACTACAACCAAAAGTAACTGGTATCAAACACCAAATCACTTCAGTTATTACTCACCAGGAACAAAATATTAAGGGGTGTACCCCGCGACTGGAGGCAGCTAAGTGCTCAGTAAGCATTGGGGTCGACAACACCCGTAACGCCCCTCGGTCGCTGACCCAATTGCGATAGGGTAAGAAAATTGCGCGCGCAGTCTGTCAGAAACCACGCAGTGGCATATTTAGGGGGAGGGCGTTGGGTCATGCCCCCATTTGGTTTTGGAATAACAATGTTTTCGTGAGTAACCTATACAGTGGCAAACTAATCGGTGACTAAGCTTAGCCCCCATTTGGCGCCCATTCCGAACTCCGAAATACGCCACTGCCAGAAACAGTGCACATGTGTCGTAACTTTGCCTTGTGCCAGAAACGCTTGCATTTTGGATCCAAACAATGTAAACACGAATGTCCCGGTCAAAGGATACGCATTGAAGGAATGCTCCCCAACTCAAGTTATTGACACTAGGCTTGGGTGGTGGTAAGACGCTCCGCTCCCTTGAGGGGACATCGTATGAGGGAAATAATCCTTTGGGTATATATCGTCTATGCGCTATGAATTATAATTATATTTTGTTATATATTTTACATTTCATGTGCTGAATTGTTGACGTATCTAGCCACGTTGTAGTTATTTTAGTGGAGGTTCCTATCGTAGCGTAAGAGGCCCACCCATGGGGTAAGACGTCCACCCATGGGGTAAGAGGCCCACCCATTGGGTAAGACGTCCAATATTTGCAATATTATAATTTCTTCATTTGAATATTGTTTTTCACATATCGCCCGCAACCGATACATTTATACCACTGCTATAATCGTATTAGCCTATTGCATGCATTTACTTATGTTGTATCACTGTGTATGGTCGCACCTTGGTATGGACGATTATGTTTAATTATGAAGCTCAAATAGCTTACCGCTTATTTTTCTTCTGCTGCAACCTTATTCTAACTAGATGGACACGATGATATGCGACTCCATCTGGCTATCTCAAAATTCTTATTTTCGAGCCTTATGGCTAGATGAAGGGGTAGCAATTTATTGCATAGGGGCGTCTTACCTTAGTCTACCCTACCGCTAAAATAGGTTCGCGATTCATCAAACTTGTCACCAATTTTTAAAGACAAATGTCGTGACACTGACATAGTTCTAAGGCTACATTTATATTGTTGCATTTATTGCGTATATGACGGCTGAAGTGAACCGAATTATATCCGATGTATTACTTCAACATTTACCAAAGTTTAAGTAAAATTATCTAAACATGTAATGACGAATTTTAACCTCCCTCGGGTCAGGGGCAGTCTTCACAATTATTTTTTCATCAACTATTTGATCGCTTGATGATGGAACAACGGCTTATCATTTGGCGTTTGCCGCTAGCGGTAAGAATGGTTGGTCCATTATTTGTATGTTCGCAGTAATCGCAAGAAATGAAGCAATGGTAAATATTAAATGTTGTGAACTGCCGATGGGTGCAAATCAACGGAGCTATGAGAATGACGAATGTAATATTCACCTATAAGAATTACTGAAAAATAATCAATTGCAACTACAATAAAAACTATCACGCCAGTGGTTTACTAAGAATACCTTGTTAAACACACAACTTCTTAATTTCATGTGCGGCGCCTGTAGCCTGGCAATATTAGTTCATCAAATAAAAATATATCTGTAAACACCTAGTCAAATTCTTGCCAATAAGAAATGATCATGCTTTCTGCGTCTAAACTCAACATATGCAACATAGTTTGGCCTTTGTGTACTAAACTTCTACCTTTCTGACTTAGCACTTAGTTTGAATGAGAGCTTGCGTTGCTTCCAACGGCCCCTCGATTTCGGTCGAAAACACTTAATGCGTCTAACCGGAAGTCGATTTCTTAGAAATGCCAGGCGCTTATTGGTCACCCAATAAACATGTCAGCCTCCAGAAAACAGAGATTTTAACCAGATTCTCCCACCTTTAGAACACATTCTGAGAAAACAGTAGCGTGATATTCTTGATTATATTTGCAAATGGTTTGTTTTTGTTAAACTGTTTAGCCCCCACACCATGACTTTTGTTTAGCCCCCACACCATGACTTTTGTTTAGCTTTAATGTTTTCAGCAGTTTGATATGCATCTACTATTTCAACTGTTAAAAAATGTACGCATTAAATTGGCAATTCGTCGATTTTGCCAATTGCAAACGCCTATTCGTTTGTACAACACCTATTTAGCCAAGGCTGCATTTGCGTCGGCCAGACTGGATACTTACCAATGCATTTTCCAAGTTATATAGCACTATTGTATTTCCTCAAAAAGCGAACAAAACGAAAATCCGTAAGAAGGAAACGTTCCGATTACACTTTCAGGTTTAGAACTATTCAAGGAATATTTGCGGATATCTCTACATGTCTGGCCTTCATATCGACTGTAAGAATCCACTGACAGAGCTTGATAAGGGCGGGGCGGTCATCGGGGAATGAATGAATGAATGCATGGATGGATGGATGGATGGATGAATGAATGAATGAATGAATGAATGAATGAATGAATGAATAGGGTCTCCTTGAACTGTTTTACCAAAGACATACTGTCCTGCCTACCAGTTGACTACTTTCAGTAGAATAATCAAATTAAAAATAGCACAGCGCATAGATGCAGTTGTCGGACATCTCCAATTTCCTCTTGGATCAACGGTCAAATTCGAAGAGAAAACCAATATAGTTTTAGAAGGCAAGCGTCAGCACGGTAGACAACTACAATATGGAGGCCGATGGCAGTAAGGCAAATTACTTCCGGTTCAAGGGCCGTGGTTTGATATGGATCACTAGCCAAGGTTTCATATTGATCGAGTTGTTCCAGACAACGAAGCCGCTCGTTTGTGTAGAAAGAATACGCGGTAGTATCATTCATTGCAACAATAAACATGGCATAATTACAGTGTTTGATTAAGTCTAGTAAAACCTGGGGTTTTGCTGTGATTGCAGTATCTTTTATCTGTGATTGCAGTAATCTTTGGTGCAAATGTCCATGCGCGCGCTAGTTTGTTAGCACGACATTTCATACCCCGACACTTTGAATTATCAGAGTGGAATTCGGCGCTATAGGAGGCGTCAACTCAAGGTGCAAGCGAGGTGCAAGGAGGGGTTCTAGTGGGAAGCAAGCGAGGTGCAAGGAGGGGTTCTAGTGGGAAGCAAGCGAGGTGCAAGGAGGGGTTCTAGTGGGAAGCAAGCGAGGTGCAAGGAGGGGTTCTAGTGGGAAGCAGCGAGGTGCAAGCAGGGGTTCTAGTGGGAAGCAAGCGAGGTGCAAGGAGGGGTTCCAGTGGGAAGCAAGCGAGGTGCAAGCAGGGGTTCTAGTGGGAAGCAAGCGAGGTGCAAGGAGGGGTTCTAGTGGGAAGCAAGCGAGGTGCAAGGAGGGGTTCTAGTGGGAAGCAAGCGAGGTGCAAGGAGGGGTTCTAGTGGGAAGCAAGCGAGGTGCAAGCAGGGGTTCTAGTGGGAAGCAAGCGAGGTGCAAGGAGGGGTTCTAGTGGGAAGCAAGCGAGGTGCAAGGAGGGGTTCTAGTGGGAAGCAAGCGAGGTGCAAGCAGGGGTTCTAGCGGGAAGCAAGCGAGGTGCAAGGAGGGGTTCTAGTGGGAAGCAAGCGAGGTGCAAGGAGGGGTTCTAGTGGGAAGCAAGCGAGGTGCAAGCAGGGGTTCTAGTGGGAAGCAAGCGAGGTGCAAGCAGGGGTTCTAGTGGGAAGCAAGCGAGGATGCAAATGCGGGAGCAGGAGAGGATGCAAATAGGTTTCAATAGAATTATTGATTCGAGCGAACTCCCGAACTTGGGGGATAGGCCTGAGTTGATTTATTCCTTCAAAGAGTACAATTATTGTAAAGGTATTATTGTTGTTATTATTAGTATGCTTATTATTATTATTATTGTTATTATTATTACAAATGAATGCTTTTTGACTTTTCGATCTTTAACCCGACGAAGATCAACGTTTACAGCCCGGTGAGCCGACTCATTGACGCGGTCCGCTTACATCGCTCGGACGTCCTGGGCGGGACGGCGACATCGGACCCCGCATCCAAGGCGACGATTGTGGGAATTCTCCCCTGGAGCCGCGGTGTCGGAGCGACCAGCGGCGACGGACGACGACACTGGAATCAATCATGTTGTCGCCGGCCCCGTCGACCCAACTCTCGCCAATTACACGCCGTCGCCAGCTTTCTTCTCTCTTCTCTCTTCCCCCCGGTCGCCGTCGCCAGCTTTCTTCCCCCCGGTCGCCGTCGCCAGCTTTCTTATGTCGACGCGCTGAAAATGTATACCGCCCAGATCGCGACCGGATGTAATCGAACTCGTATGAACGGGGGAAGGTGGTGGTGGCGGGGGTGAACGGGGGTGACGGGGGCGTACGAAATGCCGCCAGCGATGGTTACGAAGTCGACCGGGCTCGTCAACGAATGGTGGTGACGTCTATCGGTATTCAGCTAACTAACCATTACAACTGGGCGAGTGTGTTATCTGCGACATTGATTACAGACTTACAGTAATCATGACATTGTTAAACAGAAGCATGTCTCTTTCTACATTTTGTAGAAGAGCGGTACCAAGAATTTACTCCCGTTCTGTTGTCCAAATGACGGTCCTGATGATGTTTTTTTAATTATTTAATACTATGTTATAACACACCATTGTTATAATACACCATTGTTCAATTTGACTGCATAAAATTTATCTACGGTAAATCTTAAACACTAAAAATTACATACGTTTCATTGTTGGGTTTGTTAACCCGGCAAAATCGTTCGGAATCGATGACTGGTTTGTAATGTTGATGTTTTAATAGTTTTTGTTTTCCCCTGTGTGAAGTGTGTATCTTTAACGCTATATAGTCATAGCAGAATTATCCAAAATATAAAACCTCCAAGCATCCACCGATAACCTTCATATGCGCACTAGTAAGTTTTGGATATCCTTATTGTTATATTGTAATGGTTTGCATTATTTAATAATAGTAATAATAATTAACTTCCATGGAGCCTATATCCTCAGGAACCTGAGCTCAGAGTCGCAACAAAACAGAATCATTAAGCATAATCATGAACAGGGACGCGCATAGTCATTATCAGAACGAGGGACCAGCGACGATGTATGGTGGAAATGCAATTTGGAATAAATGTCGTCAGTTTTTTCGGAAGGAACTATAGTTTCAGATGTTTTCCAAGTGATGGGGAGTTCATTACATACCATATGCACAGCGACAGAGAAAACCCAAGTTAAGTTTAGTTTTAGGAACACTAAGTTGTTGTCAAATGGTGATCTGATCTGTCTAGGGATATTTGAAAGATGCAGGAGACTAGCCAAGTAGGGTGGTTGTTGTGTAGATAGAACACGATATGTAAGAGTGGACAGTTTAAAATTGATCAGATAAGTAACAGGAAGCCAGTGCAACTGTCTAAGTAGTGGCAGTGATGATGCTAAATGAGGCGCCAGCTCGTTTATGCAACTTTTATATGTAGTGAAATCATCAGACAAATTTAAGATTACTAAGTGTTTAGTCAAACATTAATTGAAGTGGAAATGGAAACGCTGAAAACTCACGAATTTCACCTTTGGTGAAATTTCGTAACTTTGTCACGTGATCGGCGAGAGGATGGAAGTCACGCCCATGATCGGCATTGACCCGCAGTGTTTACCATTTTGGACATCTGTTATTCGTAGCCTTACCAGACCTAACGACTATTCAATTCTTTCGATGATTTGAACAAAAATAGGCATTTTATTTATTGAATCAAATGTTTTTCTTTAAACATAAACGTTGGTGAAGCGACCAACTATCTTACGACCATATGCTGTGTTACGACCAAACGCGCGTTGCTTTCGTCAAATTATGACATGCACACTTCTATTATAAAGAAACCAATGATGGCGTTCCGCTTTCCGGTCGTGACAACAAATATGGATGTCTTGCAGTACTGGCTCGCTGAAGCGTATGATTCCGGCAAACAGACAAACGAGGCGCCTTCGACAGTGACGAGCCGTATTCAACAGCGCAAGGTCTGGTCGCGAGGCATAAAGGGACGTGTTGGGACATCTGCGTTCTATTCTGTTGTCGAGTAGAAACACTATGGGTGACTTTAACTAGCCGAATTGACATCGCAAAATTGTGACATAAATCTGATTCGGGCAGAAACATATTTCCCGTACGTTAGCTAATGATATATAAACAAGCGTATTATTTAGTGTACGACGCTTATTTCGAAATGTGGTAATGTTTCATAAAACATACTTTGGCGCGAGTTTATAGGCAAATGTTGGCCAATATCGTAAAAAGACCACAGCTGTGATTACGTTACGTTTAGCTTTGATATTTTTTTACTAATTTTGCGACCAGTGCCGTTTGATACACTCAGTGTGTGTACACAAAGTGCGCTGCCAGGCTGCATGTCTTATAGGACTCCTGTAATGTACACATAATAATGATAGGGAGCCTGCGTTGACGCCTATGTTATGAATGCCTGATTTTACGGGAGGGACCCATGCAGTGCTGACTAGGGACCCATGCAGCGCTGACTAGGGACCCATGCAGTGCTGACTATTTACCAGACGTACCACTCCTCAGTGAGCAACGCTGTTTGAAGTGATTATTAAGCCGACACACACACTTACCCTCGGTACATTAGCGTTTTAGCATAACCTGATACCGTCCTGGCGATGGTTCGATCACTGTTTTGCCGTTATATCACTGTATCGCAGTCAGACGACTTGCCCCATCAGATCATTTGCGCCAGCATACTACCTTTCATGTAGATCATTTGCACCTTAAGATCACTTTCGCGCTCGGATCATGTTTTCCGTCAGATCACTTTTGTTTCAGATAAACGTCGGCTTCAGCTTACATGGCTCTGGTTGTCAAATGGCCTAAGATGGCCGTCTCTAATTACCACGGAATGTTACTGATAATCCCGCACTGTTACAGCGTCATGAAGTCGGTCCCCTGGTACGTTAGTTACTTCCCTGTAGAGGTGATCCAAACCGCAATTGATAGCCGTCAGCATTGTGGTACAGATGATACACTATCGATAATACTATGTGACACACATCGACTTTGTTAGTTCGTGTCCAAGTGATTGGCGAAGTGAGAAAATGTGTTGTAATGTTCGTGTAGTACTTGTGGCAGCGTTAGAAGGAAACTATTTTGTTGGCATTTCATACAGTAAGTGTAGCAGCCTTTGACGGAGGAGAAATGTTGTCGTCGTTTTAAGTAAGTACTTGAAGCAGCCTTCGACGGGAAGAAATGTTGTTGTCAGTTCGTGTAGTGTGTGTAGGAGCCTTTGACGGGAAGACATATTGTTGCCATTTCTTGTAGTACGTGTAGCAGCCTTCGACTGGAAGACATGTTTTCGTCATTTCGTGTAGTGCTTGTGGCAGCCTTCGACTGAAAGAAATGTAGTCATTTCGTGTAGTACTTGTGGTAACCTTCGACCGGAAGAAATGTTGTCGTCATTTCGTGTAGTACTTGCCGCAGCCTTCGACTGGAAGAAATGCTGTCGTCATTTCATATAGAACGTGTAGTAGCCTTTCGGGGAAGAAATGTTGTGGTAATTTCGTATAGTACTTGTAACAGTCATTGAGGGAGAAATGTTGTCATTTCTTGTAGTGCGTGTAGCAGCCTTCAATGTGGAGACAAGTTGTTATCTCGTCGTATAGCACGTGTTTTTGTAGTTACTACTCGTGGGTTAATGACTCCTGCTCAACTCTGCGCACTCGTGGCAATAAACCGCCACGTAGCTGCAGTGCACTACTGCCGAGTGACATTATTCTTACACAGCACCGGCGGACGCTTCGTGATTAAACCTCATTTCTCACTGATACTACTCGTTGTGTAAGGCAGTTCAACGACTGTTGTTCGCGTGGTGCCGTGTCCGCCCTCCCTCTATCACTGTCACCAGTTGGTTGTTTATACGTAAAGTAGTGAAGCAAACATACGATGCCATTCATGTATTTTGGGACTTTATTGCCACTGCACGGCGCTGCCCTGCCTCACCCACAGTGCATGTGTACTCAGATGTTAGTTCTGTGGAGCGTACAGGAAGAGGAACAACGCGGCTGTGATGGGAGGACTGCGTGAAAAGATATTAATGCCTTGATAACGTCGATGATGTCCAATTTTTTATTTATTTAATACTTATGAATATTTTTATTCTATCTTTGATCTTTACCGTACGTAAGCTACCTTAGCAAAAGTGTGTAGAATTGTCATAGGATATTTGATAGGATTTTTTGGATACAATTCTGTAGAATTGATAATATTTCTATATAAATTTTATAGCATATTCTAGAGGATTTCTATAGAGACAATTTGATAGAATTCAAAAGAAAATATTCCATAATTTTTTTAAGAATATTCTATAGATTTTTTTTATACAATATTGCATAGAATGGATTTTTTTTATATAATTAATAAAATATTCTAAAATTCTACACAAATCTATAGAAAATTTAAGCAGACGTCAATTAATGTTATAGATTCTAGAGTATTCCATAGTTTTTTTTATACATAGTTCTACCATACTCTACTCTACATTTATATAATTGTTATAAAATTATATAAATTGTTTTGCTAAGGGCTTACCGATCAGCTTACCGAATTTAGTATTTTAGCCTTGATTCAAAGTTGCAATTTGCATAAAATGTTACAAGTGGGGCGACTGTCTTGCTCTGGTACATCAGTCACCGCACATGTCGGTGTATACAAACACGCTAGACTTAATAAACAAACTAAACCGGACCAGTGAAGGATGCACTAGGCCTAGTTCTTGTTGGCACTATGTTTATATTTATATATGATGTAAGACGTTATCACAATGGTAGTGCAATACACGTGCACTATCGCACCACAACGACAACGTGTACTTCGTGTCGGAGATTATGATATTAGTTCGTCAACAAAGCGTAACGCGCACGCCGGCGGGGCGATATATGCCGTGTCACAACGAGCAAGTGTTCATTGACACGAGCTTATGCGACACAGTATGACTTCGCTTCACGCGACATTCCTGCCTCGTAGCGGCGCGCATCGGCCTAGTACTTACTACGACACGAAGGCGTCGTTACACGCAACAGGGCAAGAGATCTGTTCACAGGGCGCCTCCACGTGCTGGACATATCTGATCACGAACAAAGGCTGGCGACGGAAATAAACAAACTCTTTACGCAGATACAGGGATGGGAAGCCGAGACGCTGAATATAACAATATCAGCATCGAACAGACACCTTGATGATAAAGAAAAATAAGCCAAAGTTCTAGGTCACGTGATGAGAAAGATAAATCTAGAACATCTTGTAACAACGGGAAAGACTGGGAAAAAAAAGAGTCCGGCAAAGGTTTTAAATCCTTGATGGGCTAGCAGCCTGGCTAGGAAAGAACACAACGCAACTATCAAGAGACACCTGTGATCACGGGAAATGGAGGGTCATGATCGCCTACGCCTGCAACAGACACGGCACCTGATGATGATGTCAAGACGTTACAAAAGTCCAACATGTGCAGCCAAAAGACAAGGATAACCAAAGAACGTCACGTTGAAGAAGTTGCAGAGTAAAGTAACTGCAGTTAAAATCGTCGGTATGCTTATTACAGCGAAAATTTCGAAGACAAATACAGTGACGATAAAGCGGCTATGTTAGTTGGTAGAGCGCAATGATTGATTCTCTAATTAACACAGCCGTCGGTGACGCGTTGGACCGGTTCATGTAAACATTCGTCTATGGTGGAACAAGTAAAGTGAGCCGTGACGTACCTCCCAGAGGAGTCATCTCGTTCCGCTCCTGCTTCATGTGGCCAGTCCGCCGCTGCAGGCGCCGTCTGGCATCGTAGCGTCAACTCTCGGCTGGACACCGTCGTCGATCCACCACTCCTCGCAACTGGTCAACAACGACTTGTCGCCCCGAAATAAATACTTTTGCTGGCGGACGCAGCGACCCGCGCCCAGTGGCCCTGCGGAGGTGAAACAAAATCACCTGAGAACAACACCACCAGACACACACCGTATCTGTGGCAGATGTGGCTCGGGGAATCGACCGCGTCCGCGATCTGACCACGTGTTGCGATCGCAATGGCAACAAAGTCGGCGATTGGCCGGCGAGCGCGCGTTCGTTACACCGACTTTTTTCCCGCGCGGTTTTCAGTCAACAGGGTCTGTGACGTGTGGCGGTCACGTTATTTGTCTGTTCTCATTGATCGGCGATGCTTTCAGTCGCTGCAACTGTCGGTGTAGTGGCCCAGATGCGCGCCGCTGCGAGCTCGGAATCCGGCGTGAAACTTTAGACCCGTCGCCTGCCGCCGTCACAGCCAGTGGGTGCCCGCTCGCAGCCGTCACCCAGATCCCTTATCTTTTACCCTAGCAAAAGACCCACCATTACAATGCTGCTCGACTTTTTTTTCCACGGCGACGATTACCAACCGTCAACATCTGACAACGTCAGTATATATTGCCCTCCGACAGGTTAACGTGGACGACGACAAACCATGCGCAAACGTCCGTCCACTTTCCTTGACATCTTTCACCAGTCGTCGCCTAATGCAAACAAATCTCTTATTTTGCGCGTTTCTTGTTTGTTCCGCGGGCCTTAGCCGGCGAACGCACTGACGTCACGCGAGAAAACATCTCTGCACGATTCTTTGTGAAAACGCCCGTAGCGAAAATGCTCAAGAGAAGCCGGATGCGAAGCGTGCGAAAACTAACCCGACCCAGATCCACTCGTTATTTACTGTTTACACTCGTACGCACACACGGAACGCCCACTTACGTTGTGACTCTCAGCTTGCGTGCGTGCGTGCGTGCGTGCGTGCAGGTAACCGTCACGAAAACAACAGTTAGTTCGTTCGTTCGTTCGCCACCCCCAGCCACCTTAACACTCGCACGCACGCACGCACACACAAACGCACGCACGCACGCACAATCTGATACTTGTGACAGGCAGTACTTGGGTGCTAATGGTTGTCCATACACCTAGTACGAGGTACTGACTGTGAAGCTGCAGCCCCTGCATTTACTCGACATCTGTCTTCCTAGCACCTGACGTAGGCCCTGTGGGGAGGAAGCAGGGAATATTACCTTCACCTTCACGACACTGGCGGGTGTTCTTTCTACCAGGTGGCCCTGTCATGGGACTAATAACTTCGACATAAAATTATAACAACGCATATTATAAAAAATAACATTACTCAAAGAATTAGCCTGTTTCCAGAACTAGAATTGAACTATTGGTGTGTAAGTGGCAAGATTTTTATCATTATATCTGAAGAAAGAATTCTCCCGCCTTCAAGCGATAATTATCAATACGTAATGTACACGGCGAGAACCTCCGCTGGAGGCGCTAGTAATGATCTACTGGGCGTGTTCTCGCGCCCTTGGACAAGAACCAGGCTGCTTGCTGTACCCGCGGGCCGCGTGTTGGTATGTACGGGCCGCGTGTTGGCAGGTACGGGCCGCGTGTTGGCAGGTACGGGCCGCGTGTTGGCAGGTACGGGCCGCGCCGTATGCGTAGGCGGAGGACCGTGCATCCATTCGGCACGCCCGTTACGGTTAGAGCATGGGGTGATCATTCGGTAAACCCATGCCAGTTAGGGCATGTGGTAATCATTTGGTAAGCCCATGACAATTAAGGCATGTGGTTATCATTTCTTACAATAGCATTGAAAACCAGAGCATAGGGCGATCATTCGGCACGCTCGTGAAAGCCGGGAGGTACGATTCAGCACCCTCGTAACGGTCAGGGCATTGGAGTGATCATTCGGTACAAGACCCATGACAGCCAGGGCACAGGAGGATCATTTGATACAGGATCCACAAGAGTGGATCATTCCCATTTCATTCACAATATGAAGGTAATTATTCAGTACTTGGACAATTCTGCCGACCAACTCAGATGAGCTTACAAGAAAAGAATAGTTTCGAAACAAACCGAACTCATGCGATTCGTACCCAGGCAGGTCGTACCCAAGACGACTGGAGTTCGACATGATTTATACACGAGACGATTCTTATAGAAACATTTCGTTCCCGAGAGGACTCGTAACCGACAAGATTCGAACTCAAGATATTTCATACCCAATGTGATTCGTATCGCGCACGCACGCACGCACGCACGCACGCTCGCACGCACACATGCATGGTTGTATGAGGTGGCTATTGCGCAATGCATTTGAAGAACTTTGGTTTTCCTACAAGATGTGCAAGCATTCTTCTAAGCAGTCTTTTTGTGATGTCTAACAAAATACTTATCTGACAACTGACCTATTTATGGCGTGTGCCAAATTCGACGGTAATAACATTATGTACAACTTTTTATATGTACGCCCGGCTGACACTGATCGCTTGCCGTCGTGTAGTCGTGTAGGCCCGGCTGACACTGATCGCTGGCCGTCGTGTAGGCCCGGGTGACACTGATCGCTTGCCGTCGTGTAGTCGTGTAGGCCCGGCTGACACTGATCGCTGCCCGTCGTGTAGTCATGTAGGCCCGGCTGACACTGATTGCTGCCCGTCGTGTAGGCCCGGCTGACACTGATCGCTGGCCGTCGTGTAGTCGTGTAGGCCCGGCTGACACTGATCGCTGCCCGTCGTGTAGTCGTGTAGGCCCGGTTGACACTGATTGCTGCCCGTCGTGTAGGCCCGGCTGACACTGATCGCTGGCCGTCGTGTAGTCGTGTAGGCCCGGCTGACACTGATCGCTTCCCGTCGTGTAGGTCCGGCTGACACTGATCGCTGGTCGTCGTGAGGCGGCGGTAGCGAGCGCAGCCGCGGGGGCTCACAATGGGCCCAGACCGCGACGTGGGACGGCGTGGAACGGGCGAAAGACGACCCGAGGCCGCCAGGTACAAGCGGGTCGCGTACTCCGTCCATACATCAGTCATCGCCACATTCCGTCCATACAGCCGTCATCGCCACATTCCGTCCATACAGCCGTCATCGCCACATTCCGTCCATACATCCGTCATCGCCGTACTCTGTCTATGCATTCATCATCGCCGTACTCCATCCGTACAACCATCATGGCAGTACTCCGACCATACAGCCGTCATCACCGCACTCCGTCCATACGTCCATACTGGAGTACATATATGCATGCATGCATGCATGCATGCATGCATGCATGCATGCATGCATGCTTCCATCCATCCATACATACATACATACATACATACGTGTGTGTGTGTGTGTGTGTGTGTGTGTGTGTGTGTGTGTGTGTGTGTGTTTGTGTGTGTGAGTGTGTGTGTGTGAGTGTGTGTGTGTGTGTGTGTGTGTGTGTGTGTGTGTGTGTGTGTGTGTGTGTGTGTGTGTGTGTGTGTGTGTGTGTGTGTGTGTGTGTGTGTGTGTGTGTGTGTGTGTGTGTGTGTGTGTGTGTGTGTGTGTGTGTGTGTACTATAGGTACGTATACATATAAACATATAATGTTATATATAATATGTGTGTGTGTGTGTGTGTGTGTGTGTGTGTGTGTGTGTGTGTGTGTGTGTGTGTGTGTGTGTGTGTGTACGTGCGTGCGTGCGATCTGACTGCGGCCCCTGGAAGGTCATCAAACACGTTATTTCATCGTCTGTCATATCATGTTTTTGCAATGTCTCATCTGTTTCCATTTGTCATGCCGGTTACCATGACAACAACTATGATAACAAAGACATTACTTATTACATTATATTTTACTAGGGCTTACCATCAGCTGTGTTTTTCTGTGGCCGGACCAAAATATAGTTGCGTGAGACGGGCATGTTCTAGAAGCAGTCAACCGTGTTTTGAAGTCCATCTCAAGTGAAGGTTGTTTTTACTGTCTGTCTGTCTGTCTGTCTGTATAGCAGTCTGTCTGGCTGTATGTATGGCTGGCTGACGTCTCGATAATAATTTTTCATCTTGTTGCAGTTCTTCCATTCAATCGGCAACCAATTTAGCCAATATATAACGTCGTTCAACCAGCCAATGTATAATGTCGTTCAACCAGCCAACGTGTAATGTCGTCCAACCAGCCTATGTATAATGTCGTTCAACCAGCCTATGTATAATGTCGTTCAAACAGCCAATGTATAATGTCGTTCAAACAGCCAATGTATAATGTCGTTCATACAGCCAATGTACAATGTCGTTCATACAGCCAGTGTATAATGTCGTTCAAACAGCCAATGTACAATGTCGTTCATACAGCCAATGTATAATGTCGTTCATACGGCCAATGTACAATGTCGTTCAAACAGCCAATGTACAATGTCGTTCAAACAGCCAGTGTACAATGTCGTTCATACAGCCAATGTACAATGTCGTTCATACAGCCAATGTACAATGTTGTTCATACAGCCAATGTACAATGTCGTTCAAACAGCCAGTGTACAATGTCGTTCAAACAGCCAATGTACAATGTCGTTCATACAGCCAATGTACAATGTTGTTCATACAGCCAATGTACAATGTCGTTCATACAGCCAATGTACAATGTCGTTCATACAGCCAATGTACAATGCCGTTCAAACAGCCAGTGTATAATGTCGTTCAAACAGCCAATGTATAATGTCGTTCATACAGCCAATGTACAATGTCGTTCATACAGCCAATGTACAATGTCGTTCATACAGCCAATGTACAATGTCGTTCATACAGCCAATGTACAATGTCGTTCATACAGCCAATGTACAATGTCGTTCAAACAGCCAATGTATAATGTCTTTAATACAACCAATGTATAATGTCGTTCAAACAGCCAATGTATAATGTCGTTCATACAGCCAATGTATAATGTCGTTCATACAGCCAATGTACAATGTCGTTCATACAGCCAATGCATAATGTCGTTCATACAACCAATGTATAATGTTATTTAACAAGGTTTAACAAGATTTAAAAGATTGCCATCCAAGGCAAATGACCAGATGGCAAGTGGACAAGGAAGCCATTGGTTTATCGAGAGTCATCTATGTGTAACCCGCCCTCCTGAGATGTGTGTCAACCTTGTTTTTATACATATTCATGCTGCTAGCAGTTACACAATCTATAGATAATTATTTTTTCCATTAATTTATTGTCCTCTGTGAGAACGAGTACTTCCTCGTCCTTTACTAATGTTACTCCATATCCTCTAGTTCTACTATATATGTTGAGCGAAAAAAATATTTCTATCAATATTTTCATACCCATTCAATGTCTTAAAAACTTCAATTTGATCTCCTATTAACTTCATTGTCTCTAGGATTGTTAAGCCACATTCTTTTTTGTTCATACAAGATATGTTTAATGTTGTTCAGATTGTATGATGTTCATATTGTATGATGTTCATATATCCAATGTGTGTTGTTCATATAGCTAATGCATGATGTTGTTTATATGTCGAATATGTGTTGTTGTTCACATAGCCAATGTATGATATTGGTCATATATCCAATGCGTGTTGTTGTTCACATAGCCAATGTATGATGTCATATAGCCAGTGTATAATGTTATTCATATAGGAAATATAACATGTTATATAGCCACCGCGTAATGTATTTTTCTGTGACTTGCGACATTGACACACATTTTGATGTAGTTGTTGAGTATATATTTAGTCTGAAATAAAATATTTCCCATTTGTCTGCACAGTTTGTGTTGAGTGTGACACACGTATCTAGTCGGACATCGCATATGTCCTCTGAACAGTGACATCGGCTGGTAGAATAGCTGGAGATTGGGGCAGCGACTTCCAGGGTTTGCAAACTGAAGAGAAACAAAATATGCGGGCCGTTTCCAGTCAATACAAGTAGAGGAAGAGGATAACCAACGTTTAAAACAAACCTAAACATAACGAAGGAAACATCGCGTTTCCTTTTCCACCAGGTAGTCTCAAGCAGGCATTATCGCGACACGCGTGCACGCGTACACACACGCACGCACGCACGCACGCACACACGCACGCCACACACACCCACCCGCATGCACCACGCGCGCTCACATGCACGCACTCTCACGCACGCACGCTCACAAAAAAACGCACACGTACTCACACGCCCGCACGCCCTCCCGCACGCACGCACGCACACACACACACACACACACACACACACGCACGCACGCACGCACACACACACACATGATACGCGTGATAGGCAGTACATGTGTACTAATACTCAACGTGATAAATGAGACCATACCCAATTAACCCAAACAAGTGCTGTTCTCCGAATATGACCGTTTGCTTTCTGTTACGTAACTATGCTTTAGGGAAACCGATAAACAACTTTGGCGGTTGTGAAATTTCCATAAACAACAACGTTGATAGCGTGAAGAGGCAAAAAACGCGTTTCGCCGGGTTAGGTCGGTGCTTTGTTGTTGAAGTTCGTGTGATAACTAGCTTAATGGACATCTACCGGAAAATGGCTGACCACAATGGGCTCCAGGTCGATTTCATAAACTGCGGCGTCATCCGGTGCAATTGGTAGTTATTCGGAGATTAGGGGTGGTGTATTAGTGGTGATGGTTTTACTATCATCCATCCGAACAAGCATGGAATAAAACTGTGTCCCCGTTGCTACATGTTAAATCTTTGTGTCAGCCCACACTGGTGATATTACGCAAACATTGACCTTGAAGAAATCATGAATAGACGGAACACTGTGTCCAATAAGTATCATCTTCAGCTGAACGTGTAGAAAACGGAAATCATGATGATTGGAAGAGTGCACCATAATCAAAACATCAGCACCAGCTGAATGAAGTGACACCCTTCAAACGCACAGGCAGCGGTGATAACGTGGATCGCAGTAGCGTGGTGATCAGAGCGTCCACCTGCCAGTCGAGAAGACCGGTGTTCGAATCCATTTCAAGACGTTTTCTTCTCTCTGATAATGAATATTTGACATTGGCTAAGATACTTGAAAATCGAATCACTGCAGTAGACATGAAAGTCAAAGGAGTTATAATCTCTACAAGAAAAGCAAGGTCACACCATTTGTAGAAGTGATCACAATAAATAAATGACATGGTCGTGTGATGAAAAGAGAAGATGATTATATCCTAAAGGTGGCACTGAGCATGAGGTCAACAATGAACGCCTAGCCTAGGGTCAACAATATCAGTAGTCACCTTGAAGAAAATAACACTAGCCTCAACGAAATTGTAAGAACAGAACGGTATTATACAAGACCCGTACATAATGGAGGAGATTGGTCAACTGCAGGAGTTTTAGTGTCACTTGGGTTCCTAACTGGTGTATAGTGAGCAGGGGTAATTATGTGGGATTTTGGTCACCAGTGATTGATAGGTGAGGACCAATTACCACCGATCTGACTACTTCCGGTCTAGTGATTGATAGGTCATGACCCATCACGGTTGATCTGCTGCATGTCGCCGATCCTCCAGGAGACATATGCACACATACTTACTCAGAACGAACGATCGCATCTACTGAGAACTTGAAAGTTGGACCAGATACTAACCAACAGTCTCAGCTACTGGGACAACCAGTCGCAACTCCTGCTGCGTACAACCAACTGTCACAATTACTCGAAACCAACGATCAGAGTTATGTTAGTTACTTAGAACCAAGTCAAAGCTGCCAAGACAAGCCAACTATCATAATTACACAGAACCAACTGTCACAGTTACCAAAGACCAACTGTTTGCTGCTCCGAAACAACTGTCACAGAACCAACTGTTACAGTTACACAGAACTAACTGTCACCGCTGCCAAGAATCAACTGTTACAGTTACACAGAACTAACTGTCACTGCTGGCAAGAACCAACTGTTACAGTTATACAGAACTAACTGTCACTGCTGCCAAGAACCAACTGTTACAGTTATACAGAACTAACTGTCACTGCTGCCAAGAACCAACTGTTACAGTTACACAGAACTAACTGTCAGTGCTGCCAAGAACCAACTGTTACAATTACACAGAACTAACTGTCATTGCTGCCAAGAACCAACTGTTACAATTACACAGAACTAACTGTCACTGCTGCCAAGAACCAACTGTTACAATTACACAGAACTAACTGTCATTGCTGCCAAGAACCAACTGTTACAGTTACACAGAACTAACTGTCACCGCTGCCAAGAACCAACGGTTACAATTACACAGAACTAACTGTCACTGCTGCCAAGAACCAACTGTTACAGTTACACAGAACTAACTGTCACTGCTGCCAAGAACCAACTGTTACAGTTACACAGAACTAACTGTCATTGCTGCCAAGAACCAACTGTTACAGTTACACAGAACTAACTGTCATTGCTGCCAAGAACCAACTGTTACAGTTACACAGAACTAACTATCACTGCTGCCAATAACCAACTGTTACAATTACACAGAACTAACTGTCACTGCTGCCAAGAACCAACTGTTACAGTTACACAGAACTAACTGTCACTGCTGCCAAGAACCAACTGTTACAGTTACACAGAACTAACTGTCACTGCTGCCAAGAACCAACTGTTACAGTTACACAGAACTAACTGTCACTGCTGCCAAGAACCAACTGTTACAGTTACACAGAACTAACTGTCACAGCTGCCAAGAACCAACTGTTACAATTACACAGAACTAACTGTCACTGCTGCCAATAACCAACTGTTACAATTTCACAGAACTAACTGTCACTGCTGCCAATAACCAACTGTTACAATTACACAGAACTAACTGTCACTGCTGCCAAGAACCAACTGTTACAGTTACACAGAACTAACTGTCACTGCTGCCAAGAACCAACTGTTACAGTTACACAGAACTAACTGTCACTGCTGCCAAGAACCAACTGTTACAGTTACACAGAACTAACTGTCACAGCTGCCAAGAACCAACTGTTACAATTACACAGAACTAACTGTCACTGCTGCCAATAACCAACTGTTACAATTACACAGAACTAACTGTCACTGCTGCCAATAACCAACTGTTACAATTACACAGAACTAACTGTCACTGCTGCCAAGAACCAACTGTTACAGTTACACAGAACTAACTGTCACTGCTGCCAAGAACCAACTGTTACAGTTACACAGAACTAACTGTCACTGCTGCCAAGAACCAACTGTTACAATTACACAGAACTAACTGTCACTGCTGCCAAGAACCAACTGTTACAATTACACAGAACTAACTGTCACTGCTGCCAAGAACCAACTGTTACAATTACACAGAACTAACTGTCACTGCTGCCAAGAACCAACTGTTACAGTTACACAGAACTAACTGTCACTGCTGCCAAGAACCAACTGTTACAGTTACACAGAACTAACTGTCACTGCTGCCAAGAACCAACTGTTACAGTTACACAGAACTAACTGTCACTGCTGCCAAGAACCAACTGTTACAATTACACAGAACTAACTGTCACTGCTGCCAAGAACCAACTGTTACAATTACACAGAACTAACTGTCACTGCTGCCAAGAACCAACTGTTACAATTACACAGAACTAACTGTCACTGCTGCCAAGAACCAACTGTTACAGTTACACAGAACTAACTGTCACTGCTGCCAAGAACCAACTGTTACAGTTACACAGAACCAACTGCCACAGCCACTCAGAACCAAGTGTCACATCTACTAAGAACCAACAGTCACAGCAACACAGAACCAACCGTCATGGCAACACAGAACCAACCGTCATGGCTATCAAGAATTAACTGCCACAGCTACCGAGAACCAACTCTCACAGCTACCGAGAACCAACTCTCACAGCTACGCAGAACGATCTATCACGGCCTAAAGAACCAACTGTTACATTGACCAAAAACCAACTCTCTTGTTCTGTCAGATACGCAGAACCAACTGTCACACTGACCAAGAACCAACTGTCATAGCTGCACAGAACCAACTATCACAGCTACACAGAACCAACTGTCACAGTTACACTGAACCAACTATCACAGCTACACAGAACCAGTGTCCCCTCTCCATCGATATCTCGTCACGCCGCCGCCAAGTATATGGAATCTTTAAGTCCACTTTGAACATCAATCATCGCCCATGCACAGATGTCTTGACAAAAAGAAGCGTCGCAAACAAACCGTCCCCATATGATGCGACGGGTATTTTCATCTTTTGTCACCCGCTCGCGCCGTTGACGAGTTGTTTTTGTGAAAGGATGTGTTTGAGTACAAGGTGAAGACACAACACCATCTGCCGAAACCACAACTTCCCTTAGTTTCTATGGGCACTGGTCAGCCGCCCGCCAGGGGCGCTGTTGCGGTTTTCGTTTGACATGCGCATAAATGTGGCGGCGTACGCGCGCGTAATCGAAAAGTGACGCCGGTACAATACAAAACAATACCTGCGGTTTAGATGTTGTTAAATGTGACACCGGCATCGTTAACCAGATGGCCGGATGTCGTATCCATTCCAAACATCACATGCTGTCAGTTTACCTCCGACCACCCACGCACAAATAGTCGTTGATCCAGAGATGGAGAGATTCGCTGAAGACGCAAAGGTACTAATTACTAATTAGACATCGGCTGGATTTGCGGGTTGAAATGATTGATGAAATCTTGCACAATTTCTCTCTCGTCGAGAAACATGTTACCCGTTACGAAACATGTTGCCCTTTTTCACAGTAAAAGTGCCCCTTGGAATATTGCTCAGTAACTTGTTCTTGTATGGAAATGTGCTGTTTCACCTGGGACGCTGCCTCCAGTAAGTTACTCTTTCATCAACGAAAGGAAATGACCTTTTTATGGAAAATTGTATCCTTTTTGACCCCGGAAAGTGTCTTTTGGGCATCGGGCACCAGTAATTTGTTCTCATATTGAATAATTTGCCATTTTTGGGAAGGGAAGGTACCCTTCTGGGACTTTGCCCCAGAATAGACAGATCGTTTACTAGTATAAATTATATCCCTGTATTTTGGGGCATTTCGTCCATACGTTGTAATATAATTAAACATGAGAAATGCCTTAAGAAAAACTTGCAGAATTATCTGCTTTCTCTTAGAAAATAAATAGTCACGTTCTGATGCCAAAAGGTAGTCTTATGGAATTGTATTTCTCGTTCGCATTTGAACTGCTACACGCGTAACTGACTTGCAACTTCAATTCCTATTACACTTCCATTCATATATTAGAACAACAAAGAGCATGAATGGTGTGACTATTTGGTTCTGCACATTTCTATCTCTACCTTCTACCTTTGTACAGGTATTTACTAAAACTTCGTTGTACAAATGTTGTACAAAATAAAGAGCAAATAAAAGGATGGACGAATTAATAGTAAATCAAATCTTTTATAAACATGTTGCTAAGCTAATAAGTGAAATGTTTTCCATGTTCATACACATATCAGGCAAGCAGCTCCGAGGACGGCGCCATCAACGTTAGTTCTTACCCAATCATATATTAATATGCAAATAACTAAGTATTTTCATAGGATTCCTGTTCGTGGCATTTGCTGCTACAAACTCTTCATGTTCTTGACACAAGAGATTATATAGTAAAAGTACCATGCATGTAGTTTTAGTAATTTGCTGTCACGGGAAGTTTATTTGGGGAATTTGAATGGTTGGCCAGTGCTTCATACTCCACACAATTGAACGACAAAAGAAAAAAATCACGTTTGAAGCAATAATTAATAAAGCAGTTGTCATTTTAACCAACCACCAATCGCACGGACGGTGTCGTGCTAAAATTGATCCGCCGTCAAATATTATCTGCTTGGTGTATATATATATATATATATATATATATATATATATATATATATACACACACATACATACATACACACACACATATATATATATATATATATATATATATATATATATATATATATATATATGATATATATCGATGATATATATATATATATATATACACACACACATACATACAGTGAAACCTGTCCATAGCGGACACCGTCGGGACTGCGCATTATGTCCGTTATGGACAGGTGTCCGTTATGGAGAATTTAATGACGTGGATACTCAGTAGGTGGCGCCAAGATATTATAAATGATTACGTTGACGTTCGCTAGTACTGTCGCGAGCGGCACAAATCACTGGGTGATAAAAACAAAGGAATCTATCATTAATTAATGTGTTTCTTTGTTTTCAGGAACAATGTGTCGTGTTAATATCACTAAACATTTGGAAGAAACTTGTCATGTGTGTGGAAGAAGCTTCTCAGATGGCTGTACACATGTATCAATATACTGCCGGTGGTGTACCGGTGGTGTACCGGTGGTGTACCGGTGGTGTACCGGTGCAGCGCATACTAAAATACCATGTTGCAAACAAAATCTGTATACATCTGTCCCGGTTGCATTGCAACACAGTAGAGCGGTCACACGTTCCTTCGACCGTTTCCCTTCCCTGCAGTCTTGACTCTTGATTGCCAAGGACTTCTCAGGCAATGCACGGTAGAACAGTCCCATCTCGTTCCAGTTGTACACATATCATCGAGCTTGTAACCATCGATGATCGATAGAATTCGCTGCTTCCAATCGTCGATGGTCACGTGGGAAACGTCGGCAGCTTCCCCGCATATAACGTGGAAGACTACGATGTTACGTCGCTTGCGGAACGATTCCAGCCGTCTGGAAACACTCCTAGCAAATGACGTTCATGTCTTCGTTGCCAGTCTTCTGCAGTTTGCGTTTGCGGTCGAGGCAGCAGTTCTGCTTTTCTCTTGAGAATCAAACTGGCCTGTGTTCGGCCAATATGGTAACTGGCGGCAAGATTTGCCCGATTTTGCTGCCTTGATCAAGTCAACTTTGTGTCGCAAAGTCAGCGCGTTCCTTTTCGCTAATATGATAACTGTGGGGTGCAGTAAACTCAACTAAAACTAAATTATACAGCGCAGTCAGTTCAGTGCTACTGTGACTGCCAGTTGGATGTGGGCCATAAATTAAGTTGTTGAAATCAATCACTGCCCCAGGAAAAAGCCGAGCTGGAATTGCTTTGATGGCCAAAAGAAGCCAAGGCGTAAATATTGAGACCGCTCGCGGTGACTCTGATTGAATCGGGGGATTGTCAATGCACTTTGAACTGCCCGCAAGCGGTGGGCCGGCAATGAATGGTTGGCCGATATATGCTGCTGCTTTTATCAAGTTAACTTTGTGTCGTAAAGTTAGCGCGTTCCTTTTCGCTAATATGGTAGGAGTAGAATGGAGTGGAATGGAGTAAACTCAACTAATACTGGATCAGTTCAATGCTAATGTGACTGCCAATTGGATGTGGGCCATACATTAAGTTGATGAAATAAATCACTGTCCCACTACAGCTGCCTTCAAGCGGTGGGCTGACTACGAATTATTGGCCGATGTGCTGCTGCTTTTATAAAGTCAACTTTGAGTCGCAAAGTCAGCGCGTTCGTCTTCGCAGATATCATAATTCTGGAATGAAACATTTCGAGAAACTCCGGGACCAGACCGCAGAAACGTCTCCGAGAATATTCGGAATCTTAGTTAAATGCAAAAAAAACAAACATATTTCATGTTTATAATCATTCTTATATGTATATTATTAAAGCTACTTGACACTAATCGGGCACACGTATAACATTATTACCTTTTTTTTTAAATAAAAACGGCAACAACGTGTGACGTCAGTCGAACAATATGGCGATTGGTTTTCAACAACATTCATTGTAGCCTGAAGATAAACTTACTCACAATCAATTATTTGGACCAAATTTCTTTTAATTATTTACTACATTATGCAGATGGTATTACACAGAATACACACGTAGTGAAGTTTAACAAGATTTGCCATCCAAGCCAAAGGCCCAGATGGCAAGTGGACAAGGAAGCCACTGGCTTATCGAGAGTCCAACAATGTTCATTTACTTATAACCCGCCCTCCTGAGATGTGTGTCAACCTTGTTTTTAAAGTTAGTGCGTATCAGCGGTGGCTCAGTTAGCCCGACTCACGGGATTGTCAATGCACTTTGAGCTGTCCGCAAGCGACAGGGTGACAATGAATGGTTGGGTCCAAATTCCCTGTCCGTTGTCCACATTGGCCAGGTGGCCGCTGTGGTCAGTGTTAACTAATAGGAAGTCATTCGGGGCTTTCAAAAGTGTCCGTTATAGACAGCCGTCCGTTAGGTGCAGGTGTTCGCTAAGGCAGGTTTTACTGTGTGTGTGTGTGTGTGTGTGTGTGTGTGTGTGTGTGTGTGTGTGTGTGTGTGTGTGTGTGTGTGTGTGTGTGTGTGTGTGTGTGTGTGTGTGTGTGTGTGTGTGTGTGTGTGTGTGTGTGTGTATTATATATATTATATATTATATATATATATATATATATATATATATATATATATATATATATATAAATATAAATATATATATATATAATTAATGATTAGCTGCACCAACGTGTGTGCATGGCAACGTATTTTACCACAGAAAATGGAAATTCATCCATTATTTCCCGTGATTGACATTATCTGTTAGAATTAACTTTCAGTATATACAGTGCCTATTATTGTAGCTATAATGTGTCTATGTTATTAATAAATTTATGTCAACTACCGGCTCGCGTATACACCAAGTGGTAATATTTGACGGCGGATAAATGTTAGTATTCGCACACATCGGCAGAGATTTTTTCTTGGTTTCACAAATATACTCTACAGTCTACAATGGGCCGCGCGCGAGCAACTTTGATGCCCAGTGGTATACAGTGGACGGCGTGCAAGCAACGTTGACGCCTGGTGGTCTACAATGGGCCGCGCGCGAGCAACTTTGATGCCCAGTGGTCTACAGTGGACGGCGTGCAAGCAACGTTGACGCCTGGTGGTCTACAATGGGCCGCGCGCGAGCAACTTTGATGCCCAGTGGTATACAGTGGACGGCGTGCAAGCAACGTTGACGCCTGGTGGTCTACAATGGGCCGCGCGCGAGCAACTTTGATGCCCAGTGGTCTACAGTGGACGGCGTGCAAGCAACGTTGACGCCTGGTGGTCTACAATGGGCCGCGCGCGAGCAACTTTGATGCCCAGTGGTATACAGTGGACGGCGTGCAAGCAACGTTGACGCCTGGTGGTCTACAATGGGCCGCGCGCGAGCAACTTTGATGCCCAGTGGTCTACAGTGGACGGCGTGCAAGCAACGTTGACGCCTGGTGGTCTACAATGGGCCGCGCGCAAGGGATCATGCCTCCGTTAGGTGTGTTACAGACGAATGTAGGGCACAGTAATTTTAGATGTGTAATTTTTTTTAAATCATATCATCTGACATAACTGCATTTGAGCAGACACATTGGCAAGTTTGCTGTTAGAATATGTTAGCAGTGTAACCGTGGATTTTTAGATGATTTAAATAGGCGGAAGGATTTTTGGCAATTTTTTCGCCACAAGGCACATGTGCGTAGTAATTTATGCAGAAATTGATAAATATTGACGGGCATGGCACGTTCAGCCGTTTTAGAAGTTAGAATTATGTGATTTTGACAAAACTCGACCAGCATTTCAATGAGATGATGACAAAGGTCCCGTTTTCTTATAATCGTGCAAAACGTTAACATGATCGCCAATGGGGAGCGTAACAGGAGGCTGAACCCGCAAGCAACGTCAATGCCCGATGGTCTACATTGGTAAACGTGCAATAATCATATTTTTTTTCACGATAAACCTGATAAAATAGACATTTTACCTTGATAACGGTCATCGGTTTAATATTCAAGCAATATAGTACTGCTTAAGATTAACTACTTACATATGCAGTTAGTGCAGAAATATTGGCACCCGGTGGTCAACAGGGGGCGGCGTGCAAGCAACGTTGACGCCCGGTGATCTACAGTGATTGACGTGCAACCAACGTTTATGCCCGGTGATCTACATTGGACGGCGTGCAATCAACGTTGACGCCCGGTGATCTACATTGGACGGCGTGCAAGCAACGTTTATGCCCGGTGATCTACATTGGACGGCGTGCAATCAATGTTGACGTCCAGTGGTAAACTGAGTAGCCGAGACAGATGAATTTCTCCCTTGACCCTAATTTTATAAATGCTGTACACAGCGCCTCTAGTGGAAATAAATGTAAATTGCATCAGAATGCATTCGTATATTGGCACAAAGTAGTTTTAACTAATGAGTAAGCTAAATTACAATGATGTGGCTCGCGGCTACACGTGTGGTTATGCTTGTCAGAGTGATTGAATGTCGACATAAATCACTGGCAATACAAGGATGCAGGGAAACAGATTATCAAGTTGTGGAGGCTACACCCTTCTACAAGACGGGTATGTTAAGAAGTATTTAACCGAGCTAGTCAACGCTGGCTGTACATCTACTTCACCCACCAACTGCAGTTTTTTATTTTTTTAAACAGGGGGTTGTTCATTTTGAATGGAAAGAAGCAAACATCATACCGTTATTTAAAAAGGATTCGATAAATAAGTCAGAGAATTACAAACCAATGAGTTTAACGCAGTAGATATCATCTACTTAGATTTTCAGAAAGCTTTTGACAAAGTGTCACATCAAAGATTACTACTTAAATTAAAAGCCCATGGTATCGGGGCATAATTGACTGGATAGAACAATGGCTGACTGACAGAAGACAGTGTGTTGTAGTAGATGGAAAGGTTTCAAACTGGAAATCAGTTTTGAGTGGGGTACCACGAGAATCAGTATTAGGACCTTTATTATTCTTAATACATATCAGTGACTTGGACGACAGTATAACAAGTAACGTACTGAAAGATGCGGATGACACAGACACATGTTTGGAAAGGTTAACACTGATGGTGATAAACAACATTTACAAAACGATCTGGACAAATTAGTTAAATGATCTGAAATATGGCAGATGTTATTACGCTTTGGGAAATGTAAATGCCTACATACAGGACACGGGAACTTGGATATAAACTATAATATGGGAGATAATGTCCTAGGCACTACTGTAAAAGACGTGGGATCGCCAGTAGATATTATCTACTTAGATTTTCAGAAAGCTTTTGACAAAGTGCCACATCAAAGATTACTACTTAAATTAAAAGCCCATGGTATCGGGGATAGCATAACTGACTGGATAGAACAATGGCTGACTGACAGAAGACAACGAGTTGTAGTAGATGGAGAAGTTTCAAATTGGAAATAGGTTTTGAGTGGGGTACCTCAAGGATCAGTATTAGGACCTATATTATTCTTAATTTATATCAATGACTTGGACGACAGTATAACAAGTAACGTACTGAAATTTGCGGATGACACAAAACTGTTTAGAAAGGTTAATACTGATGGTGATAAACAACATTTACAAAACGATCTAGACAGATTAGTGAAATGGTCTGAGAAATGGCAGATGTTGTTCAATTTTGGGAAATGTAAATGCCTACATACAGGACATAGGAACTTGAATGTAAACTATAAAATGGGAGATACTGTTCTGGGTACTACTGTAAAAGAAAAGGACTTAGGAGTTACAATAAGCGCTGATATGAAAGTTTCAGAGCAGTGTGGTATTGCAGCTTCAAAGGGTAATCAAATGCTTGGATTGATTAGAAGAAACATAACATACAAGGGAAAAAAGTTAATTATACCTCTTTATAAAGCAATAGTTAGACCTCATTTAGAATACTGTATACAAGCATGGAGACCATATCGTAAGAAGGATATAGATACGCTTGAACGCATACAAAGGAGAGCAACTAAAATGATTCCAGAACTTAGAGACCTTAGTTGTGAAGAACGCCTGAAAGAATGTGGTTTAACAACTCTAGAGACAAGGAGGTTAAGAGGAGATCAGATTGAAGTTTTTAAGATATTGAATGGGTATGAAAATATTGATAGAAATATGTTTTTCTCACTCAAGAAGGATAGCAGAACTAGAGGACATGAGGTAAAATTAGTAAAGGATCAATGTAGATTGGACATCAGGAAGCACTCGTTCTCACAGAGGACAATAAATGAATGGAACAAATTGTCTACAGATTGTGTAACTGCTAGCAGCGTGAATATGTTTAAAAACAAGGTTGACACATATCTCAGGAGGGCGGGCTATAAGTAGATGAACATTGTTGGACTCTCGATAAGCCAATGGCTTCCTTGTCCACTTGCCATCTGGGCCTTTGGCTTGGATGGCAAATCTTGTTAAATCTTGTTAAAAGAAAAGGATTTAGAAACAACAATAAGTGCTGATATTAGGAAAACATAACACACAAGGAAAAAAGCTAATTATACCTCTGTATAAAGCAATAGTTAGACCTCATTTAGAATACTGTATACAAGCATGGAGACCATATCGTAAGAAGGATATAGATACGCTTGAACGCATACAAAGGAGAGCAACTAAAATGATTCCAGAACTGAGAGACCTTAGTTGTGAAGAACGCCTGAAAGAATGTGGTTTAAAAACTCTAGAGACAAGGAGGTTAAGAGGAGATCAGATTGAAGTTGTTAAGACATTGAATAGGTATGAAAATAAATATTGATAGAAATGTTTTTCTCACTCAAGAAAGATAGTAGAAATAAAGATAAAAGGTAAGTTGCTATATAGCGTGGTATCCAGTCCGTAGGACCGCTCAAAGCGCTTTACACTTCACCCCCTGGCATACCTGTTCATTCCAAGACAATCTCAATTTCTCTGGGAAGTATTCAGCCACGCTGCAATTGCTACACGAAGACTATTCGTTCAAATATCCACCACTGTCTGTATTGCCAGGTACTCATTTATACAGCTGAGTAAACTGTGGCAACGTGGGGTGATCAAACTTGCCAAAGGTTCGAAGCGACCGCAGTGGGATTGGAAACCGGGTTCTCTCGATTGAGAGAAAGGCCTTTTAACCAGTATTCCCCACTGGAGTACATGAGGTAAAATTAATAAAATATCAGTGTAGATTGGATATATAGGATGCACCTGTCTAATCTCCGAGGGAACAGGGAAGAAGTGTATATACACACGGGATGACAGTCGAGATGGGACATATAGGATGCACCTGCCTAATCTCCGAGGGAACAGGGAAGAAGTGTATATACACACGGGATGACAGTCGAGATGGGACATATAGGATGCACCTGCCTAATCTCCGAGGGAACAGGGAAGAAGTGTATATACACACGGGATGACAGTCGAGATGGGACATATAGGATGCACCTGTCTAATCTCCGAGGGAACAGGGAAGAAGTGTATATACACACGGGATGACAGTCGAGATGGGACATATAGGATGCACCTGCCTAATCTCCGAGGGAACAGGGAAGAAGTGTACATACACACGGGATGACAGTCGAGATGGGACATATAGGATGCACCTGCCTAATCTCCGAGGGAACAGGGAAGAAGTGTATATACACACGGGATGACAGTCGAGTTGGGACATATAGGATGCACCTGTCTAATCTCCGAGGGAACAGGGAAGAAGTGTATATACACACGGGATGACAGTCGAGATGGGACATATAGGATGCACCTGCCTAATCTCCGAGGGAACAGGGAAGAAGTGTATATACACACGGGATGACAGTCGAGATGGGACATATAGGATGCACCTGCCTAATCTCCGAGGGAACAGGGAAGAAGTGTATATACACACGGGATGACAGTCGAGATGGGACATATAGGATGCACCTGTCTAATCTCCGAGGGAACAGGGAAGAAGTGTATATACACACGGGATGACAGTCGAGATGGGACATATAGGATGCACCTGCCTAATCTCCGAGGGAACAGGGAAGAAGTGTACATACACACGGGATGACAGTCGAGATGGGACATATAGGATGCACCTGCCTAATCTCCGAGGGAACAGGGAAGAAGTGTATATACACACGGGATGACAGTCGAGTTGGGACATATAGGATGCACCTGTCTAATCTCCGAGGGAACAGGGAAGAAGTGTATATACACACGGGATGACAGTCGAGATGGGACATATAGGATGCACCTGCCTAATCTCCGAGGGAACAGGGAAGAAGTGTATATACACACGGGATGACAGTCGAGATGGGACATATAGGATGCACCTGCCTAATCTCCGAGGGAACAGGGAAGAAGTGTATATACACACGGGATGACAGTCGAGTTGGGACATATAGGATGCACCTGCCTAATCTCCGAGGGAACAGGGAAGAAGTGTATATACACACGGGATGACAGTCGAGATGGGACATATAGGATGCACCTGCCTAATATCCGAGGGAACAGGGAAGAAGTGTATATACACACGGGATGAGAGTCGAGTTGGGACATATAGGATGCACCTGCCTAATCTCCGAGGGAACAGGGAAGAAGTGTATATACACACGGGATGACAGTCGAGATGGGACATATAGGATGCACCTGCCTAATCTCCGAGGGAACAGGGAAGAAGTGTACATACACACGGGATGACAGTCGAGATGGGACATATAGGATGCACCTGCCTAATATCCGAGGGAACAGGGAAGAAGTGTACATACACAAGGGATGACAGTCGAGATGGGACATATAGGATGCACCTGCCTAATCTCCGAGGGAACAGGGAAGAAGTGTACATACACACGGGATCACAATCGAGATGGGACATATAGGATGCACCTGCCTAATCTCCGAGGGAACAGGGAAAGAGTGTACATACAAACTGGATCACAATCGAGATGGGACATATAGGATGCACCTGCCTAATCTCCGAGGGAACAGGGAAGGAGTGTACATACACACGGGATCACAATCGAGATGGGACATATAGGATGCACCTGCCTAATCTCCGAGGGAACAGGGAAGAAGTGTACATACACACGGGATCACAGTCGAGATGGGACATATAGGATGCACCTGCCTAATCTCCGAGGGAACAGGGAAGAAGTGTACATACACACGGGATCACAGTAGAGATGGGACGTATAGGATGCACCTGCCTAATCTCCGAGGGAACAGGGAAGAAGTGTATATACACACGGGATCACAGTCGAGATGGGACATATAGGATGCACCTGCCTAATCTCCGAGGGAACAGGGAAGAAGTGTACATACACACGGGATCACAGTCGAGATGGGACATATAGGATGCACCTGCCTAATCTCCGAGGGAACAGGGAAGAAGTGTACATACACACGGGATCACAGTAGAGATGGGACGTATAGGATGCACCTGCCTAATCTCCGAGGGAACAGGGAAGAAGTGTACATACACACGGGATCACAGTCGAGATGGGACATCTAGGATGCACCTGCCTAACCCTGCGAAACATGTTTTTCGCCTCTTCATGGTATCAACGTTGTAGTTTATGGCAATTTCACAACCGCAAAAGCTGTTTATCGGTTTCCCAAACACATAGTAACAAAAAGCATACAGTCCATTTGAGAAAGCTGTACATGTTTGGGGTTATTGGGTATGGTCTCATTTATCACGTTGAGTACTTTTTTCATTAGGACACAGTACTGCCTGTCACAAGTATCGTACTGTATCTGCGTAACTATGTATGTATGTGTGTGTGTGTGTGTGTGTGTGTGTGTGTGTGTGTGTGTGTGTGTGTGTGTGTGTGTGTGTGTGTGTGTGTGTGTGTGTGCGTGCGCGTGTGTGCGTGTGTGCGTGTGCGCGCGTGTGCGCGTGAACGTATTAATATAGCAGCTGGTCTGCCATTTTGATGAATCACCAGGCGCACAAATTATCTTCTATACTGGGGCAGTCACCTAAAACCTTCTATACTGGGGCAGTCACCTAAAACCTTCTATACTGGGGCAGTCACCTAAAACCTTCTATACTGGGGCAGTCACCAAAAACCTTCTACACTGGGGCAGTCATCTAAAACCTTCTATACTGGGGCAATCACCTAAAACCTTCTATACGGGGGCAGTCACCTAAAACCTTCTATACTGGGGCAGTCACCTAAAACCTTCTATACTGAGGCAGTCACCTAAAACCTTCGACACTGGGACAGTCACCTAAAACCTTCTATACTTGGGCAGTCACCTAAAACCTTCTATACTGGGGCAGTCATCTAAAACCGTCTATACTGGGGCAGTCATCTAAAACCTTCTATACTGGGGCAGTCACCTAAAACCTTCTATACTGGGGCAGTCATCTAAAACCTTCTATACTGAGGCAGTCACCTAAAACCTTCTATACTGGGACAGTCACCTAAAACCTTCTTTACTGGGGCAGTCACCTAAAACCTTCTATACTGGGGCAGTCATCTAAAACCTTCTATACTGGAGCAGTCACCTAAAACCTTCTATACTGGGACAGTCACCTAAAACCTTCTTTACTGGGGCAGTCACCTAAAACCTTCTATACTGGGGCAGTCACCTAAAACCTTCCATACTGGGGCAGTCACCCAAAACCTTCTATACTGGGGCAGTCACCTAAAACCTTCTATACTGGGACAGTCACCTAAAACCTTCTTTACTGGGGCAGTCACCTAAAACCTTCTATACTGGGGCAGTCACCTAAAACCTTCTATACTGGGGCAGTCACCTAAAACCTTCTATACTGGGGCAGTCACCTAAAACCTTCTATACTGGGGCAGTCATCTAAAACCTTCTATACTGGAGCAGTCACCTAAAACCTTCTATACTGGGACAGTCACCTAAAACCTTCTTTACTGGGGCAGTCACCTAAAACCTTCTATACTGGGGCAGTCACCTAAAACCTTCTATACTGGGGCAGTCATCTAAAACCTTCTATACTGGGACAGTCACCTAAAACCTTCTATACTGGGACAGTCACCTAAAACCTTCTTTACTGGGGCAGTCACCTAAAACCTTCTATACTGGGACAGTCACCTAAAACCTTATATACTGGGCAGTCACCTAAAATTTAAAAACACGTGACTTTTTCAGGGCTGCGGGCAAGCCACGCTGACGCCCGTCTGAAGACGGCGTGCAAGCAATGTTGACGCCCCGTGGTCTACAGTGGGCGGCGTGCAAGAATATATATATATATGTTTTATTATTTATGTACGTGTATATATATGTATGTATATATGTATATATATACACGCATGCATGCATGCATACATACATACATATATATATATATCAGTTTCAGCATACGTACCTCGGCACGTATCAAGTACATCGTGAATACATATTCAAGCACCAGTACATATTAGGTCAAAACATGTCCCAAATAACCCGCTCTTTATCGTGGTTATGTGTGTAGTTAATCAACAGAACGTTTCGTTTTGAAGCGGTTCGCTCCGACGATTACCACCCACGTGTTGGTGAATCCCGCGTGGATGGCACGGCCGAGTACGGTGTCGGTCCACTTGACGCGAATCCATCTTGCGCGGCCAACTTTCTCAGCGCGTCAGAAAAACAACACAGCAGCATTGTTTGTTGGACGACGTCCAAACCACAACTAGGAGAGCTGCACGGCCGGACAGCGAACTTCAGTGCGATCACAAATGAGTTATGGCGGTGTGACTGCCACTCAACTCATGTCGGCAGTGAGAGGCGGAGAGAAGCGGCTTCGACCGGTTCATACCTGCCTAATGGTCCCGAGTTTTGCGGGTTTTTTAAAGACAAGTTCTGCTGGCGATGTGGTTACCACCCATCTGGCGGCTTTGATCGATGCTATCTTGCGGTGAGCCTACAGTGACGGCGTCGCCGTCTACTGGATAACTTAGTTATTACACACATCCAGTGGCGTATCTAGGATCTAGCAAAGGGGGAGGCCGGAGGGGGGGGGGGCAGGGGGAGGCCGGGAGGGGGCAAGCTTAGTCACCATTTAGTTTACCATGCTGGCCCAACAGACTACATACGAAAACGATGAAAACAAGAGCCAAAGGGGAAAAGGCCCAGTGCTCCCCCCCCCCGTTTCACTCCCTCCTATAATTATATATAATTTATATATATGTATATATAATTATATGTGTGATACTATTGTGTGTAACCCACCCTTACGAGATACCTGTCAATATATATATATATATGTGTGTGTGTGATACTATTGTGTAACCCACCATT
>OY759270.1:7256442-7366442 GCA_963662155.1 Lamellibrachia columna
TCTAGTTCTTCTACTTCGTATCATCTAGTTCTTCTACTTCGTATCCTCTAGTTCTTCTACTTCGTATCCTATGGTTCTTCTACTTCGTATCCTCTAGTTCTACTTTGCATCCCCTAGTTCTTCTACTTCGTATCATCTAGTTCTTCTACTTTGTATCCCCTAGTTCTTCTGCTTCGTATCCTCTAGTTCTTCTGCTTCGTATCCTCTAGTTCTTCTACTTTGCATCCTCTAGTTCTTCTACTTCGTATCATCTAGTTCTTCTACTTTGTATCCCCTAGTTCTTCTGCTTCGTATCCTCTAGTTCTTCTACTTCGTATCCTCTAGTTCTTCTACTTCGTATCATCTAGTTCTTCTATTTCGTATCATCTAGTTCTTCAACTTTGCATCCCTTAGTTCTTCTACTTCATATCATCTAGTTCTTCTACTTCGTATCCTCTAGTTCTTCTACTTCGTATCCCCTAGTTCTTCTACTTCGTATCCTCTAGTTCTTCTACTTCGTATCCTCTAGTTCTTCTACTTCGTATCCTCTAGTTCTTCTACTTCGTATCCTCTGGTTCTTCTACTTCGTATCATCTAGTTCTTCAACTTTGCATCCCTTAGTTCTTCTACTTCATATCATCTAGTTCTTCTACTTCGTATCCTCTAGTTCTTCTACTTCGTATCCCCTAGTTCTTCTACTTCGTATCCTCTAGTTCTTCTACTTCGTATCCTCTAGTTCTTCTACTTCGTATCCTCTAGTTCTTCTACTTCGTATCCTCTGGTTCTTCTACTTCGTATCCCCTAGTTCTTCTACTTCGTATCCTCTGGTTCTTCTACTTCGTATCCTCTAGTTCTTCTACTTTGCATCCCCTAGTTCTTCTACTTCATATCATCTAGTTCTTCTATTTCGTATCCTCCTGTTCTTCTACTTCATATCCTCTAGTTCTTTGGTTAGAAAAAAAAAACGGTTCTATCAATATTTTCATAACCAAGAATTTCATTTGGTCTCCTATAAATTTCATCTTCTTTAGAATTGTTAAAGCACATTCTTTAAGGCGGTTTTCATAACTAAGGTATATCAGTTCTGAAATCAGCTTAATTGTTCTTCTCTGTATTTAGTTTAGCGCATGAATTCAAGACATGGATCAGAAAGACAACTCCATTCATGAATCGGGATGATGGGGGATACCGACTCATTCACTACTCAGCGTTACTTTGTGTCTATGTCTGTTTACGACATGGCCTCCAAGCTTGTATGCAATCGATTCAACTCTATTGCTTCATATAGACGTATAATATCCCTTTTCTTTATATATGATATTTCTCCTACTCAGGCCAATAATTCGATTACCTTCTGAAGCCACATTGCTCTGAAACATTCATGACAGCCGTCATTGCTCCTTAAGTCCTTTTATTTAAATATCTCTCTTTTGACATTGTCCATCCATGTTCCTGTGTCCTGTTTATGAACACATTTAGAAAAACAAATATTAATGACGTATGTCGTTTTCAGACAATTTGACTAATTTCTGTAAATCGTCTTATACATTTTGTATATTCACATCGCCTTAAAACGTAAGCATCCTATTGTATGGTGCAGATACATATGACACTCACGAGCAAACAGGAAAAGAAATATAACAGCTTTCATCATCCTTTGCGTGAAATGGCAGGACAAAATTATCAACCTTGTAACATTCTCAAACCTAGGCGACTGCGGTGACACGGGTACGTGACACGGGTACTTGACACGGGTACGTGACACGGGTACGTGCAGCGGATATCCAGTAACCGCCTCCCAAGCTTAAACATCATTCTCTATGGGGAGTTAAATGAAGCCAAACATCCAGTAAGTAGTCCTAAATTATTACGATAAAAGGGTGTGAGCAAAAGAGTTCTGAAAGAGTATGGCATTTGGCTCTTTGCACTGCCAAGCAGTTGCCGCAGACCGACCTACTCGGCGAGTACCGGACCGGACTAACCAGGAGACCAAGCGTACCAGACCATCCAGGAGACCAAATGTACCGGAATAACCAAGCGTACCGGACTAACCAGGAGACCAAGCGTATCGAACTAACCAGGAGACCAAACGTACCGGAATAACCAAGCGTACCGGACTAACCAGGAGACCAAATGTACCGGAATAACCAAGCGTACCGGACTAACCAGGAGACCAAGCGTACCGGAATAACCAGGAGACGAAACGTACCGGAATAACCAAGCGTATCGGACTAACCAGGAGACCAGGCGTGCCGGACTAACCAGGAGACCAGGCGTGCCGGACTAACCAGGAGACCGAGCGTACCGGACTAACCAGGAGACCAAGCGTACCGGACTAACCAGGAGACCAGGCGTGCCGGACTAACCAGGAGACCAAGCGTACCGGACTAACCAGGAGACCAAACGTACCGGAATAACCAAGCATATCGGACTAACCAGGAGACCAGGCGTGCCGGACTAACCAGGAGACCAGGCGTGCCGGACTAACCAGGAGACCGAGCGTACCGGACTAACCAGGAGACCAAGCGTACCGGACTAACCAGGAAACCAGGCGTGCCGGACTAACCAGGAGACCAAGCGTACCGGACTAACCAGGAGACCAGGCGTGCCGGACTAACCAGGAGACCAAGCGTACCGGACTAACCAGGAGACCAAGCGTACCGGACTAACCAGGAGACCAGGCGTGCAGAACTAACCAGGAGACCAAACGTACCGGACTAACCAGGAGACCAAGCGTGCCCGGCTAACCAGGAGACCAAACGTACCGGACTAACCAGGAGACCAAACGTACCGGACTAACCAGGAGACCAGGCGTACCGGACTAACCAGGAGACCAGGCGTGCCGGACTAACCAGGAGACCAAACGTACCGGACTAACCAGGAGACCAAGCGTGCCGGACTAACCAGGAGACCAAACGTACCGGACTAAGCAGGAGACCAAGCGTGCCGGACTAACCAGGAGACCAGGCGTACCGGACTAACCAGGAGACCAGGCGTGCCGGACTAACCAGGAGACCAAACGTACCGGACTAACCAGGAGACCAAGCGTGCCGGACTAACCAGGAGACCAAACGTACCGGACTAACCAGGAGACCAAGCGTGCGAGACGTCATGCTGGCAATTTACTGGGATGAAGTAGCTAAAACATACGCTATCTCACGAGACAGAAGCTGGCCACTATTACTGCTACTTTTTAAGTACGGAATCTTACACCGTGATTTTCTTCTTAACGTCCCAATGAACATATCTGCCCTGTGTCACTACCTCAGAGTAGCACTTTGTGTTGTCTTCTTCTGCACATTCTGCCACCTCCAGTTTTTTTTACAAACTGCTACCCTATTACCTGTCTCCCTCCCTCCTGTCAACCAGTTACCTGTTCCCTTCCCTCCTGTCTGCTTCCTTCTTGCCACCTGTTTTCTTCCCTCCTTCCAACCACTTACCTGTCGCCTTCTTTCCTGTTATTGTTACACACATCTACTTCTCTCCAGTTACTTCCACCTCCTCCTGTGTGTGCCTGTGTCGTCGTCTCTAACTGTTTATCTGTCTGTCTGTGAATGTCAGTACTTTGCTTGATAGGGGAGACCGGGGCTAGTTGTTACAATGTTCAGTTAAAGTTACTTTTTGTGAAAAGTATGTTAGATGGCATTACATTTATTATTCGTGTTAATACAATGTGCCATGCCATTGATATTCCACAGTTTCCCAGGCGTGGTCGACTGTAGCAATTAGCCCCGTAAGCGGGGCAAGTTGTTACATTACAAGGGGCACGTTGTTACAGCAAAGAATGTGTGGATCGCAAAGTATGTGTCACTCGTACATGGTACTGTTATTACATTAATTTGATTGTACACATTTATGCACGTTATACACCGTGTGCTTAACAATGTAGATGTGCACAGCTTAATATATTAAGTTTTTCATTTCTAGTTACCAAAGGGGACTCATTCCCCGGATTCGTACATAACAAACGATTGCGAACATCCACATTTCAATTAATCTTGCAATATTTATTAATTGCTCAAATAGGGCTGTGCCATGAAAATGTAACGAGATTCAACAAGATTGCCATCAAGGCAAAGCACTCAGATAGCAAGTGGACAAGGAAGCCAGAGTTTACATTTATGTGTAGCCCGCCCTTCTGAGATAGTTGTTAGTTGTGTTTGACGCTGCTAGCATTTACAGTACTTGTTATAAACCAGTACACTAGGCTTCACAAGTGAAATCAAACGTTATTTCAGTCATTGTCAGCCCACAACTCGCTGGCTGAGCCATTGGTGTGAGCGGCCCGTGCGTTGTCACAGTTATAGCAACTTACCCCAATACAACTGTAACAACTTACCCCAAACACAATTTTTGTAGTTGAACGCAAGTGGACGATAACAAATCCTGTTTTTTTCCATTTACCTTCTACTTGTCATAACCCCTTATACTATATAGTAGACATGTTTCAAGTTTCATTCACGAAACCTATAAAGTGGCTGCCTGAGATGATATTATGTGGGCATACCAAAAAGTTTAAGGTGGTTAAAAAGTCATTTTTGTCCACACCTCTTTAAGTTCGTCTTCTTAGCTGCCGATTTTTGGACAGTGTGTCTGTTGACGGACTTACAACCAACTACTGTTGGTGGTGACTCTATATAATGTGCTGTGTTTTCGAAGAACGACTCTGCAACAACTTGCCCATGTACACAACTAGCCCCAGTCTCCCCTATTTCATCTTCCAAATAATTAATATGTTCATAATACTATTAGGTATTAATGTTGATGAGGCAATTTACCGAAAGCTATCTGGAAATCTAAGTAGATGTCAAATCCTTCCATCATATACCCACTTTGTAATTTCTTCAAAAAACAAGGAATTCCACCATGTGATCTCTAAATAACGTTTCTGGTAATTGACGAGGGCGTGCGGCGTGCCACGTTGATGCTGTACTTTTTATTCACACTGTCTTGTCATCATCAGCGTGAGTGAGTACCTTTGCAATACTGTGCTACCATATTGCGACGGCGGCATCGATCGTCCTGCGACATCCATTCTGTCGCGTTTTATGCAGTGCACGGTGTCGCCACCAAGTCATCGGATAAACACGACCACCACACATTGGGTCAGTCCAGTGCAAATCGGTTTTCCGGAATTTATCACAGGCTTTTGCGGACAGTCACAATGTTTTACGTGTCTTTATAGTCATACACGCACACACGCGGTTCAGATGCAAACACCGTGGTGTTGTGTAAGATGTGAAGAACAGTTAAACTCTTACAATCAGTTAACTTCACATTTGACAATGTAATGGATTAAATTTAACTAGTAGCACAAAGGCATACATACGCCAAGGCTAGGGCCAACGTGCTGGTTACTGGTGCTCACAATAGGCTCTCCGTTGATTGCAAACTCATAAACTCGCATATGTCAAATAACGCAAGTTAGCCACACGCAGTCAGTCATACAGTCATAGACAATAAACAGGAATGCACTCTTGATCATATTGTCAGTGGGTGTCATGTAACCAGGCTCCATCATTTCAAGCACACGACTACCATCTATCAACCTAACCATAATACATGACTACCATCTATTAACCCAACCATAATACATGACTACATATATGACTACCATCTATCAACCCAACCATAATACATGACTACCATCTATTAACCCAACCATAATACATGACTACATATATGACTACCATCTATCAACCCAACCATAATACATGACTACATATATGACTACCATCTATCAACCCAACCATAATACATGACTACATATATGACTACCATCTATTAACCCAACCATAATACATGACTACATATATGACTACCATCTATTAACCCAACCATAATACATGACTACATATATGACTACCATATATCAACCTAACCATAATACATGACTACCATCTATTAACCCAACCATAATACATGACTACATATATGACTACCATCTATCAACCCAACCATAATACATGACTACATATATGACTACCATCTATCAACCCAACCATAATACATGACTACATATATGACTACCATCTATCAACCCAACCATAATACATGACTACATATATGACTACCATCTATCAACCCAACCATAATACATGACTACATATATGACTACCATCTATCAACCCAACCATAATACATGACTACATATATGACTACCATCTATCAACCCAACCATAACACATGACTACATAATATGCAAATAACATATAACACATGATGACACATCTATCTATCACACATATAACATTGTTAATCATGACTACAAATCTGTCAACCCTATATAACATATGACTACTTAAGATATAATAATCACACATAACACGTGACTGGCATATGTCAATCTCACATGTTGTGGGTAATGTTTCAAGACAAATGCTTCCTAAATTAATATGTCACCTCCCTCAGTTACCACTAAGACGTAAATTTATGCGATCTAAGATCCAACTAAGACGTCAACGTACCACCGGCGTCAACATTTATATTCACTACACCGATCACAGTTTAACTGGTACTGCATTCGTGGGAAATGGCTGATGAATGACTGACATGCGTCCCATGATCGTGCCTTCAAGTAGCGCTATTGCAGACCTGGTGCGTTATTTTGGCTAACTCACATATCGTGGCGCTCACCGAACGAAGACAACCGAATCGCCGAGCTAGCTAGATCGGATCAACATTTTAGTCTGGAGAACTGGTCGGTGATCGATGTGAATGAACTTGTGTACACCACTAATTCGTTGTGTGCAGGCGTTAGGACGTATTGAACTGTCTGCATCATTGGTTCGTGGTCTAGGCGACTGTTGTTGTATGCCCACTGTTCTGTGGTCAATGCAACGTCAACATGTTTGGCCTGTGGTCTAGGCGAAACAACTGATCCGTATAACTGGTCGTTGTGTATGCGAATAAATTGGTCCGTTCTACTGGTCGATGGTCTATACGACTAGTTGTAGGCCCCACCTATTACATGAGACTGAATTAAATACACACCGTTGGTGGGAATAAAGCTATATGCCATGAACATATCGAGCACTGTGGCTGTTATTTTCAACATTTAGTAGATATATGTTTGTGTCAGGGGTTTGAGTATTATATCTAGATCCTGAGTAAATACATTCTTTGTACTGATCCTATTATTGTGTTCTTGTGTGTGGAATCATGGAAGCTGTTCAAAATCTCAATAAAAAGCAATCATATTGGTTTTTGCTATTGTTTATGATGGCAATGTCAGTTTTTACTTTAAAATGTATTACATTTTTCATGCATATACACGAGCCCCCATCATCGTTGATTGTGAGTTAGTGTCTGCACACCAACTGATATTCGCTTAATTTTGCAAGATGTGTAAGATTTTTATTAAGCGACGATTATTGTACCAATAGCGTCAAACACAATATTTATTTTAGTGTTTTGTTCATGAAGCAATGCTTCGAGTTCAGATTTGTTTACTAGTAAACTGCAATTATTCATGTTAAGAACAGAAAATAATTGTATGCTTCGATTTATTATTGCTAAAGTTCGCAGTTCATCTCGGGAATAATTGTGTGATTCAGTTATAATATTAAGCTGATCTTCATTTTATTGTATCATCATTTAGGGGATATATGGCAATAAATACACAGTGTAGTTGCAAACGTTGGCAATGAAAAAATAATGGTTTACATTCATGATTAAAAGTATAATTATTAAGCACACTATAACCATAACCACAGGATAATGTATGCATATAATACAGTAAATAAAGCCATACATATAAATAATATTGGTTGAAGATAGTGTTACAACAAATACATATAACTGTACCGCCGTGACTATACATCGATGTATGTCACATAACTGTACCGCCGTGACTGTACATCGATGTATGTCACATAACTGTACCGCCGTGACTATACATCGATGTATGTCACATAACTGTACCGCCGTGACTGTACATCGATGTATGTCACATAACTGTACCGCCGTGACTATACATCGATGTATGTCACATAACTGTACCGCCGTGACTGTACATCGATGTATGTCACATAACTGTACCGCCGTGACTGTACATTGATGTATGTCACATAACTGTACTGCCGTGACTGTACATCGATGTATGTCACATAACTGTACCGCCGTGACTGTACATTGATGTATGTCACATAACTGTACCGCCGTGACTGTACATTGATGTATGTCACATAACTGTACCGCCGTGACTGTACATTGATGTATGTCACATAACTGTACCGCCGTGACTGTACATCGATGTATGTCACATAACTGTACCGCCGTGACTGTACATTGATGTAGGGGAGTCCGGGGAAATTTTCAGTTAGTAACTTTTGTTTAAAGTATGTTAGATACATTAGATACATTATTTCTGTCAACGTATACATTGAATTTATTATTCGTTATTATACTGTTAATAAACTGTACCATCCCTATCAGGGACGGATCTAGGCGTGTTGGCTGGGGGGTCTCAATCGGTAGATTTATTAAAGAAAATTCCGTAATGTTACATTACACTATGTAGAATCATGTTGTGGCAGTTAATATATCATTGATTTAAGACACTTTACCGTGTATGCACTAGTTCCAGATATGGAACAACATCCCTCTTAAAGGTGCTTAATCAAGATTTTCTTCCTTGGTGAAATTTTGTAACTTGTCATGTGATCGGCGAGAGGATGGAGGTAACGCCCATGATCAGCACTGACCCACATAGTGTTTACCATTTTGGATATCCACTATATTGATCCTTACCAGATCTAACGACTAAAGTCAATTCTTTCGATGATTTGAATAAAAACAGGCGTTTTTTTTATTAAATCGACTGCGGATGTTACATAAACTATTCACACACTACATATTTGGACACCAATGAACCGGATTTGCGATAGGCTAAATCAGTTGAGGAAGCAGTTTTAAGTTTAGAGTTTGACTTCCGCTGACCGTAAACATCATACCATTATTTAAAAAGGGTTCGAGAAATAAGTCAGAGAATTACAGACCAGTGAGTTTAACGTCAGTGATTTGTAAATTATTAGAAAGGTTAATTAAAGACCATAATGGTGGACTTCCTCGTTAAGCATAAATTATTAAATTCATCTCAACATCGATTCCTTAAAGCGAGGTCATGCTTAACAAATATTTTGTTTTTTGGAAGAAACCACTAAGTGGATAGACGTGGGATCGCCAGTAGATATTATCTACTTAGATTTTCAGAAAGCTTTTAACAAAGTGCCACATCAAAGATTACTACTTAAATTAAAAGCCCATGTTATCGGGGATAGCATAACTGACTGGATAGAACAATGGCTGACTGACAGAAGACAACGAGTTGTAGTAGATGGAGAAGTTTCAAATTGGAAATCGGTTTTGAGTGGGGTACCTCAAGGATCAGTGTTAGGACCTATATTATTCTTAATATATATCAATGACTTGGACGACAGTATAACAAGTAACGTACTGAAATTTGCGGATGACACAAAACTGTTTAGAAAGGTTACTACTGATGGTGATAAACAACATTTACAAAACGATCTAGACAGATTAGTGAAATGGTCTGAGAAATGGCAGATGTTGTTCAATTTTGGGAAATGTAAATGCCTACACACAGGACATGGGAACTTGAATGTAAACTATAAAATGGGAGATATTGTTCTGGGTACTACTGTAAAAGAAAAGGACTTAGGAGTTACAATAAGCGCTGATATGAAAGTTTCACAGCAGTGTGGTATTGCAGCTTCAAAGGGAAATCAAATTCTTGGATTGATTAGAAGAAACATAATATACAAGGGAAAAAAGTTAATTATACCTCTTTATAAAGCAATAGTTAGACCTCATTTAGAATACTGTATACAAGCATGGAGACCATATCGTAAGAAGGATATAGATACGCTTGAACGCATACAAAGGAGAGCAACTAAAATGATTCCAGAACTGAGAGACCTTAGTTATGAAGAACGCCTGAAAGAATGTGGTTTAACAACTCTAGAGACAAGGAGGTTAAGAGGAGATCAGATTGAAGTTTATAAGATATTGAATGGGTATGAAAATATTGATAGAAATATGTTTTTCTCACTCAAGAAGGATAGCAGAACTAGAGGACATGAGGTAAAATTAGTAAAGGATCAATGTAGATTGGACATCAGGAAGCACTCGTTCTCACAGAGGACACTAAATGAATGGAACAAATTATCTACAGATTGTGTAACTGCAAGCAGCGTGAATATGTTTAAAAACAAGGTTGACACATATCTCAGGAGGGCGGGTTATAAGTAAATGAACATTGTTGGACTCTCGATAAGCCAATGGCTTCCTTGTCCACTTGCCATCTGGGCCTTTGGCTTGGATGGCAAATCTTGTTAAATCTTGTTAAATCTTGACCGTCCGTTGAAGGAAAACAGACGTGTGTACAATGATTCTCACTGGAGAATGTTTATGAACTCCATGCGGCGTGGATGTAATCGCACAAACTGATTGATGAGTGCATCTATGTCCACCTCAACACCGGAATGGATGTGTAACATAGCAAGAACATTTATGCGGTTCTCTGTCATGGTGCTGCGTCTGTAGGTCTCAAGACGACGAAGGGCACTGATTGTTCTCTCACATTCAGCGCTGGTTACTCAGAACGTAACAATTTCAGACGTGTGTATATTTGGGAAGAATGCGTTATCTGCAGCCTTGAGTGACGCTGCTGCATCTTTGGGAACATCACAGTCTGCCTCCGCTTCCCATCTAGTCACCCAACAGTATAATTCGGCTTGCAAATTCTGTAGAATGGGTAGGTCGTCTTTGTAAACGGCAGCAAATGCTTGCACACTGTCAATGACTTGCACCCTTGGAGCAACCTTGATTACAGCGGAAACCAGATGCAACGCATTTGTGATCAACTGATGAGCACCAAACCGGTCGTGTAGACCCATCAACAACTGGTCGATGACTGGTCAGGTTCATTCGATGGTAGGTCTTTGGGGCATTTGCTGTATGCTTCTGCCGTCCACAGATGGGAGGTCGTGCTGGTTCCGTTCCAACAGCCTGTGCCATCGTAGTAATCTTCAAAAGAGGTTATGATGAAAATTGTCAACATCATTCCTGACTTCTTCAAGGGCAGTGATGACATGCTTAACTTGATTGGCAGCTTTGATGACATCCATCATCTTGGACTGAAGGCTGGCACTGATGGGTTACACGTACGCGATAGTGTCACGGACTGTGTTGAGTGCCGCAATGAAGGAAGCTGTGTTATTGCCAACAACAGAGCACGGCCATCGTTTACACTTGGTTGATTCCATTCTTCTGCATGTGTTGATATCTCTTCTGGTGAGTGGACTATCGCTTCGTGCAGCTCCATGAATACATTAAAAGCATCGTGGCGAGCCACCCATCGGGTTCTACATAGTTCTTTCAGCTTTTTCCTAGCTGTCTCATTTGTATTGATCTCGTCGATCCACTTCTCCAAGTTGTGTTGTCGTTTGGGGGAATACTTGTAATAACGTACACGCCTGTCTGCCCTATCCATCATGTTTCGTGCCTATTGGACAGATATGGCATTCACAACAGCAAGATTCAGGCGATGATTTGCGCAGTGTATGTATACTGCTTTTGGGCTCTGTTCCTTGATTCTCGCTGCTGTTCCTCTCTGGGGTCCAACCCAGTTGCCAGCCCGTCATACGTTTGCCCTCGACATTGTGACAATGGCAGTTTCCAGTCATTTTTATTGTGTCTACAATTACGTCAGCCAATGCCTCACCTGTGGTTGTATGTCACAGTACAAATTCCATGAATTCCTCACGAATGTCACAATTTTTGTCGCAGAAACGCATTACCAGCGTCAGTCACGCACGCACGCACGCACGCATCGCGCATCGCGCCGCGTACGCACGCATGTGTCACTACATTATCTACAAGTGCAATACGCTTTAAGGAATTGAAGCTAACACTAACAGTGCTATCTGAAATTGTTCTACTGTATTAAAACAAATTAATAAAACCTACTTTTCTAACAATTTTTTTACACCCCATCGACAAAATAATTGTTAAAATATCGAGCACGTATTCAATTAACCCCCATTTTGTCCCTCCGATTGATTTAAAAAACATTTATGTGATAGTTGATCACTTTATCATATCATACATATCATACATATCAAACATATCAGTCATATGTCGACAAGTGTTTTATCGCTCCTCCCATAGCCGTAGCATGTATTCAGATTGGTTGATATGATAATTGATAGCCGTGTGTTAATACAAGCGCACGTCAATTAAGGTAACTGGTAAAACATGTAAAACATATGCTTACCTTTGTGTGTCCTGTGTAAAAAAATCAGACAGTTTCCTCTGCTTATAAACATGACTTTCAGATTTCGATTCTATCAGCGGTGGCACAGCGCTCGCGCGGTGGTAAAAAGATACGCGAAAACAGCAAGCAAAACCAACCTGTTACAACGATTCAATTGGAAACTTATTTTCAGGGTTGACACAGCCAACCCTTGAGTCTTTACTTTGTCAGTAGTTTTAATGTATATAGTAATTAATTGTTGTATTATATATATATATAGGGCCTATACGCCATATTTTGTTCTTCATCAAAATATTTGCCACAGACAGAGGGGGGGTCTTAGATCCCTCTCCATGGTCGGGGGGGGGGGGGTCTTGAGACCCCCAAGTCCCCCTGGATCCGCTGCTGGCCTATGGTATTCCGCATTGTAGCTATGTGAAGTTGTCCAGGCGCGGTCGACTGTAACAACTAGCCCCGTAAGGGGAGCAAGTTGTTACATCATACGGGGCACGTTGTTACAGCGTCACTCGTACATGTTACTGTTATTACATTAATTGGATTATACACATTTATACATCTTATACACGGTGTGCATAACAATGTAGGTGTTCACAGCTTCAAATATTAAGTTTTTCATTTTTAGTTACCAAAGGGCACTCATTCCCTGGATTCTTACATAACAATCAATTGTGAATGGAATATAAATTATTGAATGGAGTATGAAATAGTGAATGACTATATATATATATATATATATATATATATATATATATATATATATATATATATATATATATATATATATATATATATATATATATATATATATATATATATATTATAATGGGACTTCAACGTGATTGAATAATACACACACGTACGCACACGCCCACGAACATCCACTTTTCAATGTATCGTGCAATAATTATTAATTGCTCGAATAGGGCTGTGTGTTAATTCCCAAATTTTTGGACATGTCTGCTGGTGGACTTCCAACCAACTACTGTCGTGGTATTTCTGTGTACTGTTTTGGTAAAGCGTAACAACTTGTGTGTAATTGGTGATCGTGATCTTGCGACCACACGTCAAAAGTCACACGATGCGTCCATTGATAATCCACGAGGCGGTGTCGGCTGATGCTACGCGAGCCTTCCACAACAAATCACCACGTCTACGCTTCACCGCAAACACTACACTTCGCGGCTCGTATGACGTAAACTTCACGATTATGGGTCGAGCTTTGCGAAGAGAATCCTCCGTCTTCTACCAGTTCGTGAAATAACAACAAAATCTTCGAATGTGGCAGACATGTGTATTAGTCTTGCAGTAGATAACACAACCAGTATATGTTTGTTAAACAACGTAGTACCCACGTGACTTGATATTTAACGTGCCTATACAGACGAGTGGCCAGACTAACTACAGCCATACTTCCGAGTGAACCAGAAGCTTGTTGTCATATAAATAAACATATCATGATAACAAAACGCGTTATGGAAGTACAAAACGTACGTGTCAATACATAAGCGTAACATTATTCGACAATAGTGTACAATTTGAACTAAAACGTGTACAGTAACGTTAGACGCAATTACCAACTTATACGGAAATAAGTATGTCTAGGTGTTTATTTTGCCGCCTGGTCATTAGACATAGTAGAACGACGATAAAGACTAGCCGAAGCGTAAATATTGTTGCACTATCGTATATTGTACATAAGCTTGTAGCTGCTATAATGTTGTAACCAAATTACGTGATGGTTAGCCACACATGAATATTTAGACCCGGTCCACACGTTGACACAGAAAGCGTGACATGAGCTACCGTACCAACTATTTCGAGAATAAATACCCTGTATGTATAACAACATTATAATCATAACCAGACGTTTAAACAGCAACCAACAGTTGTGTTTTAAGACTGGACAGTGCACCAATATTCGTGCATAATACTTTCATGATGTTGACTAGTGTCACACCAACAGTAAACATTTATATATCTATACAGGTTGTGTATTTGAACGTCCACGGTCATAAATACAACATTAATATAATGAGTACATAGGCAATATTACAACTATTCAAATGTGCAAAATCTTAACTACAAAGTAAACATCAAATTCAATCCACAATGTCAAACATAATCGAATAAACTTCTATTCTGACAGGTATTGAAATATGATGGTACGCAGACTACTTGGTTGGTGTCTGTGCTATATGCAAAAGTAATACATATATTAAAATTAATATTTATCAGGTATATTGTGGCCATGGTTGAATTCCAATTAGTAAGTCGTTAGCAGCAGGCCAAAGATAATTTGTAAACACGTCAGAGGGATGTTTTACAGCACCTGAACAATCTTTCAATCAAGTTTGGACGACAAATATACACCGTGCGTACACGATAGCAATATCTTGATGTGGACTGCTGCTTCGTGTAGTTTACAGAAGCAATTTGAATCACACCTGAGTGTTGTCAAAGTTTGTTGTAGGATGTTCATCGGTTGGACTCACACGAACTGCATACTTTTGTTCTGAAACATAAATCAATACTAACACTGATTAGACAAGTTACGTGATTCAGCAATTTTAGAGGAGTGCGAAAAGAATAAGAAACTTTAACATTCAGAAGTAGACTGTATGGTTGGGTAATGCTCACAGCCAACACAATAGCAACACTGGTGTGAAAGCAAATATAGTTACTCACAACTACTAATCATAAGTAATTCATTTAACGTTTTTCATACATATATTTTATCGTGGATATTATAATAAAAATTATGTTATAATTACTATAAATTTCCAAAGAATGTCATTGGACAGAGATTTAATCATTCATACCTATGTTACTGCGCATGTGTCTGGTTGCGGTAATCATGTGACCAACAGCTTTAAACCGATTTGTTGCCAATTGTGAAGAGGCAGTTTGACCAGATGTCCCTAAATGAAAGACACAAAAACATGTGAGTGCAACAATCAAAATTAGGCAACAGTAGACCTGTGGTGTTAATTAACTTTTAATTGTTAGCTGCAGACATGACAATGCCTCTGCCAGCTAATGCAACCTGCTAGTCAGTTCTGGTCACATGCAAAAGACAGCCAAGACTGGGAAATTCAGCACAATGCACTCAATTCTTCTTTGTTCCTCCTGCAGCTAAGACTCTCACATCCTATAGCATTCCTAAATGACCACTGGTAATTACTGTTGGGCTGACCACTGTAATTTACTCCATCATCCTACTGAAAATGAGTTACTTATCTACATATCTTGCCTTGAGCCATCACTGGTGCTGATTACTTCACACTTTGAAAAGCCAATTACACCTTTGATGAAGTTGACACCAGTTATCATTGTAAATGATCTGGTGGACTATGGCCCTGCTTTATGTGTCAAGATAAACAGATAATACATTTCTTCCAGACACCTGTACATCCTGTATTGTGCCAGTGAGGTGTCTATTTTGAGTATCAACAGCATGTCAAAAATTGACGTTAGGCAGAGATCATATTACTCTAACCAATCATAGTAAAATGATAATGTGACCACGGTTATTAAACTTAATACGATTTCTGGGAAAACCACAACATTCACATAAATAGCATTGTACAAAGAACATTGCAAACAAAAACGTGAGCTAATGGAAGGGAACCCAACCACTAAAGGAGGCATACAGAATTGATACATGTAGAGTAGACAAAACTATTACAAGTCATGGTATGTCATCTTCATGTGTTATCACCCATTTATCTGATAATCAATGAGGAGGTAAATGGGTTTCCTGATTTATTCTGGCTCCCTGCTCGTCTTTTAAAAAGTCTTAAATGCATTAGGTTAAAACCAAACCAAAAACGTAAACCAAAAAAAATTGCAATATTTTATTCCCACATAGCATGCACAGGGTGTAATTACAAATATATTGACTTACGTTATATTTACAGTTTAATAATCTATAAAAAAAAAACTATTAATGTCTTGTGTATCTGGCATAAGAAAACAAATCAATGACCAGTATCGGTGTCAGCTTTATCCCAGACTTCAAGGAGCTTGAAACCACTGGTCATGTTTGCACTGACCTTTGCTTGATGAGGAGTTAGAAGTCGACTTTGTACTGCATTTAAACATCTCCTTCCACCCTTGCTGCACATCCTTGCGTGTGGCACAGTAGAAGATGAAGATGAAGAGCCCCTGCAGTGAATTGAAGATGGCAAACAGGTAGTGGAAGACGACACTAGCCCCTCCAATGGCAAAGAACGCGAAGGCCCAGGTTAGCCCAAGCAGCACCATGACACTTGCGGCACGTTGCAGGTGCACTGTAGTGCTGGTGTGACGAGCCTGGGTCAACTTATTGTGAGCAGCGTTGTGCAGTTGTCGCATGACCAACACAAAGACGATGCAATTGACAATGATGATGGCACCAACTGGTGCCAGCAGACCACCGTAGAAGGCATCTCTTGACAACCAGCATCTGCAACAACATAAAAGGTAAAGGTATGTTCTTATATAGTGCTGTATCCAGTCCTAGTTCAAAGCGCTTTACACAAATCACCCTGGCAGACCTGTTCATAATTCCAACACCAACTCAACTTCTCAGGGAATCATTCAGCCACACTGCAATTACTGCACGAAGACTATTCATTCACATATCCCCTTTAGCCAGGTATTCATTTATACAGTTGAGTGAACTGTGGCAACATGGGGTGAACGTAACTGCCAAAGTTTCGAAATGGCAGCAAGAAAATTCCAACCCAGGTTCTCTCAATTGAGAGTCCGATGTTCTAACCACAATGCCACTGCGCCCCACTGCCTCACATGTTTTGACCCAGAATAAAAACTAAGATATTGATGAAAATAAATAAGCTTATTCAACAAAGAAATTATCTCTGCATATATCTGTGCATTAAGGTGGCTGACTACCCTGACATTAAGGTGGCTGACTACCCTGACATTAAGCTATCTGTGCATCATTGTTACGGCAATGATTAAATCAACACAAAAGTTATATTGTTGATTGAAATAACGTCCATAATGCCAAAAGAAAACACAAATGATACATTATTGGTAAAAAAACGTTAATAAGAACCGAAACCATTATAAGTAAAACATTATACATGTGGCACCTCTGGCAGATAGTGGGATTACTTCTGTTGGGGAATTGTTACAGAAAATGTTTAGTGTAATTAACAATGTTACCATAATATGGCATTTTACAAGAACATTTAGTTAGGGTGGTGAATTAAATTAACATTTTAGCCAAGTTTTACCAAATATTTATAATGAATAATAAATAAAAATAATGAATTACATAAAATAATAAATTTTACCATTTTTGTTATGCAAATTTGACATGTTGTGCTTTATATAATAATAAAAATATCAAATTGCAATAATCCTGCAAGTTTTATGTTTGAATAGTAAATAAATCTCTTGTCATGACTGATTATGACCAGAGCACAGTATTTTGTTAATTTTGTTGGTGATGCAGCTGTTACTATGTCAGATATTTCCAAAATGTTCATGGGACTTTTTTGCCTTTTGGGGCTTTTGGGGTCTAATGGTTTTCAAAGCAATGTTTAAAATTGTATTACTTTATTTCAAGGTAATCAGCCATCTTAATTAGCCAATGGTGTAATACTATTCAAGCTAGATACTGGTAGGTAAATGCATATATTATTTAGTGCAACAGCACACTGGAATACACATTAAATAGTTTGTAGTACTGCGGAGGTGGCGTATAACTTACATGTTTCCTTGCAGCTTGTAGTTGTCAGTATTTATGCCAGCAGTAATGGAAACAGCAATGAGAGGCACACCTGAAATGGAAGTGGAAGTTTGTATTTGCGGTGTACACGTAGCCTATTGCAAGGACATGTTCTGTTGGTCAGCCATCTTAATGGCTCATATTTCAGACTCACAGAAATATGCAGATAACTGTTTATCTAAAAAAATTATATTTGCACATATGAATATAGAGTGTACATCACAGGAACTCTGACTTCTTAAAGAACATTTCATGATCTCCCTCTCCTCTTTCCAATATGACCCCAAACTCATTCCTGCCTATGTCCAACTGTAGGTCACTGCCCCCATAAAGGTGATCTGCTGGCACCCCAGTGGTTTTACACGTACCCCAGGCGATGAGTATACTCTTGAGTAAGAAGCGTGAGTAGTAAGTCTGGAAGACCTTGACAAGGGCGTGATACATGTAGAATGCTTCTACAGCCATCCACAGCCACGTGGCCAGCAGGAAGTAGTGCATTGCTCCAGCAAACATCTGCAACATACCAGGAGCTCTTGTTGCAAACACACAAACACTTGCAACATACCAGTAGCTCTTGTAGCAAACACACAAACACTTGCAAAATACCAGGAGCTCTTGTAGGAAACACACAAACACCTGCAACATACCAGGAGCTCTTGTAGGCAATACATAAACACTTGCAACATACCAGGAGCTCTTGTAGGAAATACACAAACACTTGCAACATACCAGGAGCTCTTGTAACAAACAATCAAACACTTGCAACATACCAGGAGCTCTTGTAACAAACACACAAACACTTGCAACATACCAGGAGCTCTTGTAGGAAATACACAAACACTTGCAACATACCAGGAGCTCTTGTAGCAAACACACAAACACTTGCAACATACCAGGAGCTCTTGTAGGAAATACACAAACATCTGCAACATACCAGGAGCTCTTGTAGCAAACACACAAACACTTGCAACATACCAGGAGCTCTTGTAGGAAATACACAAACACCTGCAACATACCAGGAGCTCTTGTAGGAAAAACACAAACACTTGCAACATACCAGGGAGCTCTTGTAACAAACACACAAACACTTGCAACATACCAGGAGCTCTTGTAGGAAATACACAAACACTTGCAACATACCAGGAGCTCTTGTAACAAACACACAAACACTTGCAACATACCAGGAGCTCTTGTAGGAAATACACAAACACCTGCAGTATACCAGGAGCTCTTGTAGCAAACACACAAACACTTGTAACACACCAGTAGCTCTTGTAGCAAACACATAAACTACAGCACATTTTCAACATACCACAGATACTACTCTTGTAGAAACACACAAAACATACAGAACACATCACACCGCATGCACTCACGCATGACCACACACTTGTACACATGCACACACATTGAGTATGCTAATATACAGGGAATCTATACAGAAGCATTTGTAAATAAACTTACAAACATTTATACATCATACCTGGATAGAGTAGACAATGACAGATAGTGACAGACAGACAGACAGACAACTGTCATTGACAGATATGTTTACCTGAGACAGCTGTCCATGGACAGGTGTCCATGACAGACAGGTGTCCATGACAGACATGTACATGTTAAAAACATACAACCACGTTGTTGACGATGGATTTGTCAGTGTCGTTATCGACAGGCTAATTAACAGATTTCAGATGTCAAAAACATGTTCAAGACCTATTAGTCACAGCCTGATATTGGCCTTTGCAGATTAAAACAGATTAATGAATGAATTGTGTCCCTACCTTGCAGGCCAGTGAGTGATTTCTGACAAATGATTGTGTTCCAACGATGAACAATATCAACACCCCGACCAGGGCAAAACACAGGTGGGTCAGAATCTTAGATGGATTCTCTGTTCTGTAGAGTTTCCTGTTAGAGAAATCAACACCAAACATTAAGGGGTGATCTTAACTGAATTGACCAATACCTTCAATGTGGCTTCCCTAACAGAATGGGAAAGGAAACAATAACCAACTAAAGGAAATGACCAAACTCTACTTCACATACCTCAAATGTCTTAACAAACACAGTTACCTAAAGAAGATGGTAAATTCACATGAATAAGTGTCAAACTACCGCAGTACTTCACTTACTTCGAGAAAAATGTAAGGGGACCCTGGGATATCCCAAGAGATCAATTCTGACATTGATGCATATCTAGATCATTGAGATCATATATTGGTTATTTGTCATGACCTCTTAATGGTTGCAACTTATTGTGTATGATGAAACATATCAAAGGTATGAGACCTCAGTTTCACATTCATTTAAAAGAGAATGTTAAACTGTGAGTTTGTTAGCTGTACTTGTCAGTATTCTCAAGAGAGATGATGATAAAACTGTCATGGAACCTCAGCCAACCTACTTAAATCTGCTGTGTCTTTTTGACCAAATATTTTAGAGGTGATAAATCCTCTGTTAAAATGCAAATGCTGCACTTAACAGAAAAAACAACAGAGCTAAGATGATGTTCAGTGCCCACAAACAGGATTCGTAGTTGTGAAGACAGAGCGATGCATCAACATATTTCACACTTGAGCGCATCTGTGTGACATGGAGAGAATCCCTCAGTGACTGTCACGGTCTTTCAACACAACAACACCGTCACCAGGTGACACTACACTGCTGTCATTGTTCAATTTTATCGTCAACTTCATCTCACCAATGGCGACCGCAAATTTGTTAGGAATTCGTGGTTGTGTTATTAAGCGCCATCAAAACTGCAGGTAAAGGAGCAGGCCTAGTGAGATGAAAGGTTGAAAAGTGACAGTTAAGAGAATAGATGACCCTCTGACGCCTTCTGCAGTCCTCACATGCTCTGGCTATGAGCCAACTCAGACCACACATGCTAGCAGGCAAGGCCAATGTTCATGCAAGCATGTACTCAGTTGTATTTAGACAACTACAATGGCCACCAGTAGGGCTGTTATGTTGAGATTCATTGTGGTAACCCATCATCAGTCCTGATCACAATGCCATCGCTGGCAGTGAGTTACTGTTGGAATCTTGCTTCTATTCAGCTGGCACACACCCCAACCAGCTTCCTTTAATGGCTTTACTGACACATCAAACACTTAAATACTGGGGTATCTCATTAAACTTGCACTAAACTGGTTTCTGTTTATCCACAAGTAGAGGCTTTGGGTTTTGATGACACTAGACGTAGGTATATTTATAGGCAGACACCAAACATCAATAGTGGATATTTTGTAAGTTGCATTACATGTATGTTAAGGTAGTCGGCTACCTTGAAATCAAGCTAACTGTGCATCGGTCTGCGCATCGTAGTCGCAACATGAAATCAACACAAAAGTTATACTGTCGATTGAAACTACGTCCTTTATACCAATAATAAACACAAGTGATAAACATTTTGTAAAAGAACATTAACATTTTGGCCAACTTTTACTAAAATGACATTACTCCTTGGGGGTAAAATTTGGCTTTTGATAACAGTTTTGCTAATTTTGCTGATGATGTAGATGTTACTGAAATATCTAAAAAATTTGCACAGGACCCCCCAACTTTTTTGCCTTGTGATAGATATTAATAATAAATGAAATTTTTACCAACTTTTACTGAAGTGTTGTTACTCCTAAAATGCTGCTAAAATATGGTTAATTATTACATAAAATAATTAATTTTACCATTTTTGCTATGCGAGTTTGACATATTAAATGCTTTATATAATATGAACATAACAAATTGCAATATTCCTGCAAATTTTTTATTTGAATAGTACATAAATCTTGTGTTATGACTGATTATGATCAGAGTACAGTATTTTGCTAATTTTGCAGGTGACATAGCTGATGCTATGGTCAGATATTTAATAGTTTAATAAATTTTATTTCAGGGTAATCAGCCAATAAATTCATTTGGTGGTATTAGTACAGATATCCTTCTTCTTGTTATTAAGGATGTTAAGAAGAACATTGCTCCTGCAGACCTGCCACATATCTTGGGTTGCAAAACCTGCCACATTTTTTGGGTTGCAAAACCTGACGTATTTTTTTTACCTAAAATTCTGTAAGAATCTGTATCAATCTGTATAATTCAAACATATATGTCGTGCACACAGTAACAACATGCAAAAACAAGTACATACTTTTATTACACATACATTATCACAAACATCTATCACAAAATACATTCATCACTCAGCATGCACTGCAGATTTGGTTAATCTCAGCTGACACAGACAACTGATGGCAGGAACTGTCGTTGTTCAGTTTACATGTATGTATTTCCCGCATGATGGAAAACAGCCTCTCCACATCTGCGTTGCTGTGAGAGAGGCAGAGGAGTGGCGCCATCACCTTCAACAACAGCAGGAAGCGGACGGCCTACAATGGCATCTTCAATGAGAGGATGTCAGACCAGACGTGGTCGATCGGCTGCATTTGGCCATCCTCCTACAGTGCAATGGTGCCATCGTCCACTCATCCTTCAACTATTCAGCATTGACATCGCAAAGCAGGCTGCCAGATGCACAATCGGCTCGTACATCAGGTTCACGTGGGCTCCAGGGTCAAGAACACCCAAGTCGCGCAACACTGGGTTTTGTGATGCATACAAGTAAATAATGTGGCTATATAAAGATTTTCTGTAAATTTCATTGAAATCCGTATTACTCCAAAAATCATCAAAATCCATATCAGATACGGGTAACCCATACCATGTGACAGGTCTGCTCCTGCTTTGAAAATGGCCACAGTTTGAGGATACTCACCTCACGTTTGAAATGATCCCTAAAATGACCACTGAAATGACCCCTGAGATTATTACTGAGATCACCCCTGAGATGACCAATGAGATGATGTCCATGATGACTACTGAGTTGATCCCTGAGATTCTCACAGATGATCGTTCGGGTGTTTTCAAAGGGAAAGTGAAATCCATCCTAACAAGTACAATGTGATACACATCTGCTCATTTGAAAATAGAGTGCTGGTGTTGTTTGCATAATCTTAACCTAAATATGTAATAATAAAACTCAATTTCTACCCGGTACTACGTATACTGGTTACTAGTTACATTGGCTACTACTTGTACAGGTTACTAAATATACAGGCTACTACCTATACTGGCTACTACCTATACCGGCTATTACTTACACCGGCTACTACTTACACCGGCTGCTACTTACACCAGCTACTACTCATACAGGCTACTATTTATGCAGGCCACTACTTCACTGGCCACTACTTATGCAGGCCACTACTTATGCAGGCCACTACATATACAGGCCACTACTTATACTGGCCACTACTTATACAGGCCACATCTTATGCAGGCCACTACTTATGCAGGCCACTACTTAGACTGGCCACTACTTATACAGGCCACTACTCATACTGGCTACTACTTATACGGGCTACTACTTATACTGGCTACTACTTATATGGGCTACTACTTATACTGGCTACTACTTATACAGGCTACTAATTATGCTGTCTACTACTTATACTGGCTACTACTTATACAGGCTACTAATTATGCTGTCTACTACTTATACTGGTTACTACTAATGCTGGCTACTACTTATGTTGGCTACTACTCACACAGGCTACTATTTATACTGGCTACTACTTATGCAGGCTAGTATAAGTAGTAGCCTTCATAAGTAGTACTACTTATAGTGGTTACTACTCATACTGGCTACTACCTATGCAGGCTAGTATAAGTAGTAGCCTTCTTAAGTAGTACTACTTATAGTGGTTACTACTTACACAAGCTACTACTTATGCAGGCTAGTATAACTAGTAGCCTGCATAAGTAGTACTACTTATAGCGGTTACTACTTACACAGGCTACTACTTATGCAGGCTAATATAAGTAGTAGCCTGCATAAGTAGTACTACTTATACCATCTACTACTTACACAGGCTACTACTTATGCAGGCTAATATAAGTAGTAGCCTGCATAAGTAGTACTACTTATAGCGGTTACTACTTACACAGGCTACTACTTATGCAGGCTAATATAAGTAGTAGCCTGCATAAGTAGTACTACTTATACCATCTACTACTTACACAGGCTACTACTTATGCAGGCTAAAATAAGTAGTAGCCTGCATAAGTAGTACTACTTATACCATCTACTACTTATACTGGCTAGTACTAGTTTACCCAGACACAGCCTACCATGTGACTGTAGCTTAACATGTGATGTGTGTTCATAAAATGCTACTTACACAACAGTCTACAAATATCTTGGTAATTTGTTTTTAAAAAACAAGACAGATGAAACATAATTTGTTGACATTCGGTAGTAAAGCGATCAATTTTCTAAACGTATTTCTTGTTTATGTTTATATTCTGCGGAAGGCCTGTCAACAGGAATGTTCACTTCACTCTTGTAGGCATTCAATACAGTTGAAAATTCCATCCATTTGAAAGGAGCTGGTGTTGTCTGTCATGGTCCTGTTAGTATCATCCATGACTTTGTAGTACTGTGAAACACTGTGAGCGTAACATGAGAATGCTTGCGTGCACATGATGTGGCACACAAACAGGTCGCCTACTCGCTTCTCTCAATGAATCTCAGCATGATAGAGTTTCAGTGCTAAAAGCAATATTTCTCACAGCAATTCGCAGCGAGCATGCAGCACTGGCGGCCCATTGTGGGCCTGGCAACAACGACACCAGCAACAATGACACTGGCAACGCCAAGTGTCGGTTGCTATCTCTCACTATTGCGCATCATGTTTCTAACATCCACCACTTTGTCAGCACATCTCTTACACATGCTGATGCAGTAGAATAGAGTCAGTGGTGTAGCTAGGATCTCACCGGGGGGGGGGGGGTGGGGGGGTGAAGCTAAGTCACCAATCGGTTCACCATGCTACCATGTAGCGGCGCAACAAGTATCATATGAAAAACATTTTTTTTTAGCCAAATGTGGGGGGGGGGGCATGGCGCAATGAGTTGGGGGCATGAGTAGACAACCATCTACCTGGCCAATAAACTTGATGCCTCGAAAGTTTTAACCCCAAAAGGGTACATTCTTTGTAACACTTGCCCTGTAAGGTTAGAAGGGGTACACTCTTTGTAACATTGGCCATGTATAAGGTTAGAAGGGGTACCACCCTTTGTAGCATTGGCCATGTATAAGGTTAGAAGGGGTACCACCCTTTGTAACATTGGCCATGTATAAGGTTAGAAGGGGTACCACCCTTTGTAACATTGGCCATGTAAGGTTAGAAGGGGTACACCCTTTGTAACATTGGCCATGTAAGGTTAGAAGGGGTACACCTTTTATAACATTGGCAGTGTAAGGTTAGAAGGGGTACACCCTTTATAACATTGGCAGTGTAAGGTTAGAAGGGGTACACCCTTTGTAACATTGGCAGTGTAAGGTTAGAAGGGGTACACCCTTTGTAACATTGGCAGTGTAATGTTAGAAGGGGTACACCTTTAGTAACATTCTAAGGCCAAGTGGAACACGCATTACTATATTTGGAGACAGACTACATTTGATTTTCCCATAGGCCGTCATTATAACGTTTGGATTCCTGCTAAATTTATCCTAAGATTTTCTTTCAAATTTCACAGCACATGTATCCTAAATTAACACACGTGTGTCCTCCATTAACACACAAGTAACCTCCAATAACACACATGTATCTTCCATTAACACACATATATCCTCCATTAACACACACACACATATCCTCCATTAACACACATGTGTCCTCCATTAACACACATGTATTCTCCATTAACACACATACATCCTCCATTAACACACATGTATCTTCCATTAACACACATGTATCCTTCAATAACACACGTGATGTGTGAAACTTGTGAAAATGACATACCTCGTGTTTTAGAAAAATGCAACTAAAGCTGATACCCCTCAATTTTGGCCAAGCCTAGTGACTGATTTTGAAATGTTGGTATGTTCTGCGGAACAGCCACTGTAGTGATACGTGAGCTGTCAGCGTCTGTCTATTGCCATCAAATGAAGGATTTAATGTCGTAGTACAGAAAACATTAACTGTTCTAACAAATCCGATGTGAAAGTGCTCGGCCAGTTCTCTAAACATACAGAGCTCGCACAAACCAAGTGATTTGACTATTGATGTTGTAGTGTTGCCACCTAGTGATCATTATCAAACTAAGACGAATGTCCAGTTGAGTGAATACTTTCAACTATTTTACCAACAATATTAGCCAACACTGTTACACAATAATGACCTTTGTGCATATTTCTACCTCTCTTTTAATAATAATAATGACAAGAACAATATAAGTAATTGCAGTAACACCTCAGTTGGCCTTCACTATATGTTAACAAATAAAAGTGCATGCCCCAGTAAAAGAACACCCTTAAAACATGTTTTCCCATGACAGTACCATTTGACATGACAGTACCATTTGACATGACAGTACCATTTGACATGGGTAAAATCTAGATTATCTTAAAACTTTCATGCAAGGAAAATCTATTTGATGCCAAGAACTACAATAATGTTTAATTGATTATCACTGATTCTGGAAGTATTTTATGCATTTCTTGAACATTACATTTTTAACACAATAAAGTGACACATGGTTCACAGACTTGTGTTCTGGGAATTTATCAGGCACTATAATAAAATATATAAAAAAACTGGCATATATGTTCAATATTACGTTGTAGACTAGAATCACCCAATCTTCTCATTTCTAACCTGCAGACATGAAAGAGAACTTACTTTATGGTAAGCAGTGTGATCAATGTCGAAGTGACGGCTAACAGCGAGATGCCACACCCGATGTAGGAGATGACTGACAGCGCCACCTGGTGTTCAGGGTCCAGGCTACTGCCCTGGTCATAGACGTCCTGTAAACACATCTCAGTTTAACACACTCCAAGTTTCCTGCTATGTCTAAGTTTTGGCTCAAAAACATACACATATGATAGCTATGATACTGTTAGTGTACATAACCTTGAGACTTGAAACTTGTTCATTAGTTAACCTATTACTATATGTTATCAACTAAAAGGACATCATTTTAGTTTCGGTTAACAATAACATACAGTCCACAAGGTCATAACCATATAACAGGGGTGTACAAACGTTCGCCTTTCATAAAAAGATGCAAATTCAGATCCCAATTATGTGAATTAATCTTGCGAAATGTTTCATTATGTGAGTACATTCAAGCATTACTTTACTAATGGATTTTCAAATTTTGCTCATGAATTTTCAGTTGTGCACACCTCTGATATAACCAGTGGTCACTGTCTATGCATGAAACCCTTACATTCTTGAAACTTCATTGGAAAACACAAGGAAATGGCAGTCAGTATTACATTGTCAGTCTACAATTACCCATCCCAATCTTCTAATCATTATGAATTTGTAACACTGTGACTACTCTTGCAGGTCTTTCAATCAACTAGATGTGGCTCATTAGTACAGAACAGGTTCTGACAAAAACAACAACGTTAATCTCACCAGCAGCAGTGCAAAGTTAGTGAGATGGTCACATAGGCAGGTAGTTGAGTCATGGCTGTCCGTGTCAGGGTCAGATGTGCAACCCCTAGTTGACCAGTTACCACCAGTGCCAGGGTCACGTCCAGCGGTGAAGTCCCAGAAGACACACACAGGCTGTCCGACAGTCTGCAGAAGTGCTTATAAACTTATGTTTCAAAGCCGCTTCTAATATCACATGGAGCTTATCTTATTAGTGTACAGTTATCAGTAATTAATATTACTATTAATAAAATCTATCCTATGTATTAAAATGTATATAGTTAATAACATATTGAGATTATACTATTCCAACAGTATTATTGTACATATCTTTATACATATATTTATGTTTGTGTTCAGGGAATGGTTGACAAATGAAATAATATGCTTCTTAAATTTCAGATAATAAAATTTATATTAAAGGATAATTTTCACATTAAGAAAACAATTTCTACTTTGGGAGTCTGTAATCTTTGTTGATGTATCACTAAAGTGTCTTACGTGATGCTGATCCCAATGTAGATGTTGTAGGGTGATAGACACTGGTTCAGGTAGGTCAGTGAACTTGACAGCTGTAAATGATGCTGCAATCACGTGGCTGGTTGTCCTGGAAGAGACTGGGGCAGAGGAACCTGTGGAGGGGCTGTTTTCCAAGGAGGCTGCCCTCTGTACCGCCTGCAGGAACATGGTGAAATATTAAGTCTATATCATTACTACAATACTGCTACACTTGTTAACATGTAGTCATGAAAAAAATTGTAGTATGAAATGATTTAAATTATTAAATAATTTCAATCGTCAATAACTATATATAGAGACATATAATTATTACACATACTATTTTCTATGAAAGGAGAAGGAAAAGGAAACTTCAGGACCATTATCGGTGTCAACCTCACCCTAGACTTCAGGGATAAAGAGGAGAGCAACAATTATTTACAATTACATCTTGTAAGTTTGTTTCTACCACAAAAAGGGGTGTTTTCTCTTTCAAATATTTTTTACACATTGTTATCTACAGTACGAGTATGATAAATGTCAAAAAGACTGCCCCTTGAAGTGCTCTGTCAAACTAACCCATTGTTACCCACCTTGAAAAATTTGTCACTTTCAAAGATCGTGAATTGTACAAGATCTGTTGATGCATTGCGTAGTAAGTATCCAGGCAGATAGATGGCACTGTCAGCATTCTGCGAAGATGTGATTGTTGTGTTTGTTTCCAATGAGACCTACAGAGGGCAGAGGTGTTTAGAAATGCAGCATACATTCGTATTGGTGAAAGCACAAGTACCGCCAGCTGGTGACCAACACTGAGGATATAGTCACAGAGTGTTGTATAACTACCCAGAATTTCAACATGACAAAGGAAAAGATCAAGACATCCAATGTATAGAAGGAAACCAGAAAGACACCGATGACCTCTCTACCAAATTGCATGCATGACTTATACATGACCTATACATGACCTACACATGAAGCCAACTGATGCCATCTGGACATATGGAGAGGGACATACCACAAACCAAACAACCCACCCACTCCATAGTCCTAACCCCAAAGGGCAAAAGAAAACAACACAAAATACATTTATGATGTTACATATGACACCAGCAACACAGATTACTATGGAAACTAAAACATGAATGACGCACTGTATATTAAACAGTTGTTATGATCTTTCTGCAATTCAATGAAACTACTGTCATGTGTCCGTTCTCTATCACATCACAGTATAACTACCGACATACTTTCTCTTTCACTTCACAACACAACCACTGACAGTTTCTTAATCATATGACAGCACAACAACACACACACACTTTCCCTTTCACATCACAGCATAACCACATACATACTTTCTCTTTCACTTCCATGCAAAACCACTGACATTGTTTTGCTTTCATATCTCAGCATAACTACTGACATACTTTCCCCTCTACTGCATACTTTCTCTTTCACTTTCCAGCACAACAACTTACATTGTTTGCTTTTACATCACAACACAACTAACAGTGTATGATATCTTTCATTACACACCAGAACCACTGAAATTCTTTCTCTTTACTTCACAGCACAAATTAAACTGCAATAATGCATACAGCTCTGTAAGTAACTAACAAAATGTTGCAATTATGCACCCTTACCCCCTTGTGAAGCAGACCACCCATGGGGCTGGTCATCACCGCAAAGCGCACTCCCTCCGTGTCACCAAGTGAGGCTACTTGGAGAACGGCTATCGCAATCTGACCATGGACAATGGTCATTTGTCCACTTGGAGGCAGCACCAGTCTGGACGCCACTTGTTCCAAACTACGCAGTAATCTGCAAAAAAGGACAGGGTGACTGGTCATGACATGTCGACAGAAGCAGCAGCAGTGGGTCAGGGCTTCTTTCTGGATATTCAAGGGCTTTATTCTAACATTTACATGGTGGAATCAATAGCCTATGTGTTCACTCAATCGAGGAGACCGGCACATAAGTGATACCATATCTTACCTATACTTGTGACAACTTCTACATGTCACCCTGAACTTAACTGTTCATACTCATGCAATCTAGGCAACATGTACATACATATATGTAGCATAATAATATGTGTACCAGGCATAGATGTTAATTATTATTTGATGTGTCTTTATGACATGACATGACATGACACTCATATGAATAACATGTCAGAAATCAACAAGAAATATAACACAGAACCAACATTAACTAAATCTAACCATTATAATTTAAAGTAGACAGTTTCTATGACTTCTACAATGTCTAGAATCAAGACTATGACATAATTATGATCATGCAAGGGTGAATACAGGGGGTATGATAGGCATGACCCCCTAGAATCGCCTGTTGCTCACCACCCTAAGCCCCACAAAAATGATTCTGCCATTTTCAAATATTCTTAGGAGAGTAACCGTGGACCCCCAGCAAAGTTTCACACCTTCACCACTTCCTGTACATCCCTCATAAATTTCCACCAATTAATAGTCCTGCATGGCCCATGTCATAAATCTTTAAACAGTTAGTCATATTATATTTCCATTTTTACTGGAAGGAAGCAAAGTCATTAAAACAAATGAAATTGTTTATGAAACTTACTTTTCTGTGGCATTAAACTGCTGTTGTGACTCAGTCAAAGTGTTGATGTCAACTTGTAACATGTTGTTGTATGTCTGTATCACTGCTGTGGCCAAGTTAATCGCAAGTTTGATGTCCATGTTGAGCACTGTACTGAGGATCTCTGCACTGTATCCAACATCCACCTGACTCAACTGTCCTGAGGTGTTTGTCACGGTGGCCAGTGACTTAAGGACCTCTCCAACATTACCTGTATATGAAGAAACAATAAAATGACCTAAGAATAAACAATGTCCCTCATTCAGCTAAGATGTGTTCAATCATTATTATCCTTTAGCTAGTCTGTCTTCAGCAATGTTAGCATTCAGAATATCCCTTGACTAACTCACCTTTAGTAATGTGAGTTTTGAGAATGTCCCTCAGCTGTTTTGTGATGCTGCTATCACCCCCAGACCTGCAGCTTGACAAATCTGGCTCAGTCCACCTTGGTAAGCCATCAGCATCAAGGTCACTGTAAGAGTTCAATGTTACTATAACAACACAGTTCAAGGTCAATGTAGCAACACAGTTCAAGGTCACACTAACAACACAATTAACGGTCACTATAACAACACAGTTCAAGGTCAGTGTAAGAACACAGATTACTCTATTTTTGTAAACAATGCTTAAATGAAAAATGTAAACACTTCAAAAGAAATTGAATTTTAATAGAAATATCAACATGAATACTGAAAGGTTTGTTTCTGTCTTACCATTTCCTTGTGGCAAATTTATAGTCTTCATACAGCGCCTCACTGAACACAGGACACATAACCTGGGCGGTGACTCCAGCCTTTGTCCGAGGCCACACAAACACACCTAGTGTATCATCGGTCACCTGTCTTGGACAATGGGCTGAAAGAGAAGGCATAAAGGTAAAGGTAAGTTCTTATATAGTGCAGTATCCAGTCCTTTGGACTGCTCAAAGCGCTTTACACTCCATCCCATGGCAGACCTGTACATTCCAATGCCAACTCTTCTCTGAGAAGCTTTCAGCCATTACTGTCAAAGACTATTCATTCACATATACCCACCACTGTCTATAGCCAAGTGCTCATTTATATAGCCGAGTGAACTGAGGCAAAGTGGATGGAACAAAATACCCCAAGCTGCAGCAAGAGCAAGTCTGTCTGTCTGCCTGCCGCCTACCTGTGTGTGTCTAAGTAAAGAAGAAATGCCTTTACACACCCTGCAAACCAGCGTTGTAGTATATAACCTTCCAAAGTAATACATTTAAGCCTGCACCAACCTATGTCAGAGTGAACTGAGATTATGATGCTGTTTCGTTCAATGAGCAAGTGATTCTTGAAGCCCTCTACGATGATTCTGTACCAAGCTGCCAGCAGTGCCTCTCTCAGTGCCTCTGCTCTCTGCCCAAGTGGCGAATGCGTCTTCAACAGGCACTCAAATCTAATCTGCTTGCTGACATCTCTACTGTAGATGACAAAAACAATGCGAGGAACACAATTACTTTGATTGTAGGATAATAACGAAATAAGTAATACTAATACAATACAAATAATATATACATATATGTATAAAATCATGCAGTTCATACATTTTATAAAATTAGTTCAATGTCATTTGTAAACGTTTTCTAAAACCATTACTATTCTTACACATACAGATGTAAAAGTAGTCATTAGCTTTGTCTTGCTTGCTGTTTTAAATGAGTGGTCTAATTTAGGCAAAGTCAATCGCCCTACAATGTTTTTCTATCTGGCTGTTGCTACTAGTAGGGGCGAAGGTCTCGTGCATCAAAAGCTTAAGTATTTTCATGAAACGTGAAACCTTACAAAAACGCCATAAACAGAGCAATAAACACGTCTTTCGTGTCTGTATGCATTCTTATATGTATATCACTAAAGTTACCTGACAATAACCATGTAAAAGTGTGAAATTATTACCTTTTTGTCAGAACGCATGTGCTTGTCAAGGTTTGTATATAACCGGATGTTGTTGTGAGCGAGAAAGGCATGCGGGATTTCCATAGATCTATATAAGGTCACGCTAAGAATTGCCGTCTGCTGGCCATAGAGTTACATCATTAATAATGCCCCTATAAACTATTAACTTACTAACGGGTGTTTTATTTATTTCTGTGCTGCTGGCCCATTCTGGCCTCATTCTACACGAAATCGCGTTTGATCATGTGACCCAAAGGCAACATCACGTGCACAGTATGGCGGCTAGTTGTGAAATGTTTTCTATGTCACCGATAAAAGTACTCATAAGTAATTATTTGGAGCACATTTCTTCAGTTTCTTGACGCCCAATTGTCGGTTGTATGTCACAGAATACACATGTGAAACGGTTAGTGCGTATCGGTTTTAAAACTTAAGTTATTAGTTCCGTAGCCATTTGGCTACGGAACTGCCAAATCGCCGAGTTAGCAAATGCCGCACGGGACTTTCGCCCCAGAGACGAAGAGTGGGGCGAATTTTTTTGCCTAGGTCTAATTACGTTGACACAGTCAGGAGCACTCAACTGCACAGTATTTACTAGTTAGTAGTAGTAGTAGGCCCTACTTGGAACGAACCAAGTCTAAGCATAGTTCTGTTGTTTGTTTTGTCTTTCTTGTTCTTTATGTGGTAATCAGTTACTGACATGATACATATTATTATTCACTTTCATATTCTGTTTGCAGTTATCAGTCAATTACGTGTCCATGTTCTTATTCAGTACATGTTTTCGCATATGTAATTCTACACTGATCGCCAGATGGAAGCACCATTGCGATACATCTGCGTAATCTGTAAATACGCCATATTTAACTTTACAGAAAAAAATGTACGCAATTGTGCGTTATGGTCACTACAGACCCATGATTTTTATACATTTAATGCATTGCATATTACCATAGAGTGAGGCTTTTTCGAAGATACTCTTTTTAAGGCAAATTCCGGCGCTAGCCTAGCTTTGAGAAACTTATTTCCGCCGTTCGATATTCACGAGTGCTTCACTAATAACAAAAACTGTTCTAACAACTTGTTTGCACTCGGTAGATTAAATAACTGGTAGTTATCTTGAATATCGACACAATGCGCAAAAGTTCCTCCATATTTTGTGAAAACGATATTGTATTACGTAAGGCAAAAACTACACTGACCAGTGGCAGTGCCGTGGCAATACAGCAGGTATATTACAACTTACCTGAATCGAGTTTGAGACAATGTGTGCTCTCTTGATACCAGCTTGGTGAAAAGTTCGGTTAACTACAACAAAGAACACACCTGCAAGTCTAAGTAAAGCGTGCTTAACTATGTGACTTCTTATTATAAAACATCAGTAACATTCCTACGATTTTATGTATCGTTGCATCCCACCAGGTGTCACTACTGCCCAAGTTGAGGGAGTTAACTAGTTCCCTGTCTTTCCCATGGCATTGGTGCCTTGTAATGTATCCATAAATGCTGTAGGCCATACACAAATTGAAAATAAAGTTTGTGGTTCAAAAAGGTATTCGTGCAAACCAAGCAACTCCGCCCACTTCATGGACCATGGATGGTGCTGCCCCCACAGAACAAAACAAAACATAAAATACATGTATGATGTTACATATGAAATCAGCAACCCAGATTACTATGGAAATACACAAATAAAAATAAAACAAAGTTTGTTGTTCAAAAAGGTATTCGTGTATGCGTGCGCGTGTGTGCGTATCACTATACAGTATATTCGCCCACAACGAATGCAGGTGTAGTACACCTGCATTCGTTGTGGGCGATATATGAGAAAAATATTCAAATAAAGTAAATATAATATTGCAAATGTCCAGAAGGGGCTTCTTGCCCCATAGCCTATGTGGACCTCTTACCCCACCATAGGAACCTCAGCTAAAATGGCCACAACGTTTTTCAGAGTGTATGTACGTCAAAACTTTCAATACACGAAATGTACCTAATATAATGATGATCATTCATAGCACATATATATGATAAAAAATGAAATGATTCTTTCCCGCATAAGATATCCCCTTAAGGGGGGCTCGTTGCCCCACCCAACCTTATGCAGGGGCGGTTCATTCCACATAACTGGTTGGATATATTACAGAAAAATTATCACTTTAAACATACACATTAAAACACTGCATTAAGATACAAATGTTGTTGGTATGGTATAATGCTAGAGAATGGATATTTTATGGACACTAACCGAAATGTTCAGCTCAGCCTGAAGTTTTTGAAGTTCCAAGCTTGTCGAGTTATCATAGTTGCTCAGATATGGCCTTCTCATAACAAAACTGACACCAAATGTCACAGTGTATAAGTAGCCTACAACATGCAATGTCACAGTGTATAAGTAGCCTACAACATGCAATGTCACAGTGTATAGGTAGCCTACAACATGCAATGTCACAGTGTATAAGTAGCCTACAACATGCAATGTCACAGTGCATAGGTAGCCTACAACATGCAGTGTCACAGTGTATAAGTAGCCTACAACATGCAGTGTCACAGTGCATAGGTAGCCTACAACATGCAGTGTCCCAGTGCATAGGTAGCCTACAATATGCAGTGTCACAGTGCATAGGTAGCCTACAATGTACAGTGTCATAGTGCATAGGTAGCCTGCAACATGCAATATGGCCAAACATAAATATTTTCCAGAACAAAATTAAAAAAATTTATGAACAACATAAACTTGCTATATGAACTTGCATTTTATACTTTGCACAAGAAAAAACACTCTGTGTCAAGAAACAAAAATGCTACATTATAATGATCATAAGTAGTGGTCGATTAGGTAGTTCGTGTTACTGCATGGACCATGCAGTAACACGTACTACCCAATGGTCCATGCAGGTAAAATGTATAACTGCATTGACAATGCGGTAACACATACTACCTTATGGACCATGCTGGTAGTATGTGTTACTCCATGGACCATGCAGTAACACATGCCACCTAACGGTCCATGCTAGTAGTATGTGTTACTGCATTAGCCATGCAGTAAGACATACTATCCAATGGTCCATGCTGGTAGTATGTGTTAATACATCGTACCTAAAACAGTGGAATAAGAGTACCTGCAGCAGTGCAGCAAGAGTACCTGCAGCAGTGCAGCAAGAGTACCTGCAGCAGTGCAGCAAGAGTACCTGCAGCAGTGCAGCAAGAGTACCTGCAGCAGTGCAGCAAGAGTACCTGCAGCAGTGCAGCAAGAGGACCTGCAGCAGTGCAGCAAGAGTACCAATGACAGTGCAGCAAGAGTACCTGCAGCAGTGCAGCAAGAGGACCTGCAGCAGTGCAGCAAGAGTACATGCAGCAGTGCAGCAAGAGTACCAATGACAGTGCAGCAAGAGTACCAATGACAGTGCAGCAAGAGGACCTGCAGCAGTGCAGCAAGAGTACCTGCAGTAGTGCAGCAAGAGTACCAATGACAGTGCAGCAAGAGTACCTGCAGCAGTGCAGCAAGAGTACCTGCAGCAGTGCAGCAAGAGTACCAATGACAGTGCAGCAAGAGTACCAATGACAGTGCAGCAAGAGTACCAATGACAGTGCAGCAAGAGGACCTGCAGCAGTGCAGCAAGAGGACCTGCAGCAGTGCAGCAAGAGGACCTGCAGCAGTGCAGCAAGAGTACCAATGACAGTGCAGCAAGAGTACCTGCAGCAGTGCAGCAAGAGGACCTGCAGCAGTGCAGCAAGAGTACCAATGGCAGTGCAGCAAGAGTACCTGCAGCAGTGCAGCAAGAGGACCTGCAGCAGTGCAGCAAGAGGACCTGCAGCAGTGCAGCAAGAGTACCAATGGCAAGAATGTCTTCAAGAATGCTGCTCTCAAATGAGAGAGCTTACCCTGGCAATGGTTAACTTACCAGGGTAGTCTGCATTGCTGTTACATGTCGCTGAAGCACAACAGAACTGGCAGAGTGACGGGGACGAGTCATCTGAACAGTTGACAGGGTTTGCCTTCAGCTTGCTGAGACAACTGGTTGACTGCTGGCACTGCTTGGTGATCCACTGGTGTCCACCAGAAGTCTGAATGATCGTCTCACAAGCATCCTGTCGTACATTTGGAAAAACAACATTAATCAAACTTCATACTTTAGCTTGATTTAACTGAGAAGTTACACGTTTCGGCGAGTTCTTAAATGTATCTCCTTTAGACGTGTGTCACTTGTGAAGAAATGTGTCTGATCAATATAGTTCTCGTATAAACTGTGTCATATCAATGTAGATGCTTTTGTCAATCATACAACTAAAATGATACTCGTTTATCAGTAAAAATAAAAAACGTGGATGGTGCCGTGGTATTTTAAGAAAATTATGCTATTATAAAAATCTTCTTTAACTGTTGAATCCTTCCAAAGGGACATTGGGTAAACTACACCTTCTAATTTCACTACATTACTACAATATAAATTATTATGATGTGAAGTAGGGCTTACATTGCCTTGTGGACAAGACTGCAAGTGTCCACGTTCTTCACATTCAGTCTGACTCGTAGAGCCAGAACAGTTCAAGCATTTCTGTTGTTTGTCGATTGTCGTTTCTAGCAAAGAAAAAGTAAATCGTTTTATTTGTGCAAAATATAAATTTTTACTTGGAGAAATATAGAAATGTTGCCAGACTAATGCATTCTGAGAAAAAAAACTAGTATAGTACTTTATACAATGTTTTTGTATGTAGAGGACAGGCACGCACACACGCACGCACGCACGCAAGCACGCACGCAAGCACGCACGCACGCACGCACACACACACACACACAAACAAACATGTGATCCTGTATCACAGGAGATATTGGGGAAGGACATTTTGTCACTGATAAATATCATATAGTTTCAACTTATTGTTCTCACCGTCACAGTTTCCAAATTGCTCGTCGTCAACTGTGAAGAGATTGCTCTGCTGTAGATTGGCACAGTTTGGGCCAACGAGGAAGAGTGGTGGTAACAGACTGAGCACCCAATCTCGCAGGCGCTTCATTTCACAATCACACTGTAATGGGTTGCCTGTCAGATCTCTGTCAAACCAACATGTGGAAGTTGAAGTATCCGCAGCTTCTTATAGCTTTTCACCAGCTCGGATCATTCACACAATCTGTGGGTTAGTATTCACATCTGCACTAATTTTCAAACAAATGCAAAGTTGTTGTTTTTCTTAAATTATGTAGGCATGTGCACTACATGTGTTCTAGGCATGAAAGCTGTACCCATGTGAGTTGTAGGCATGTGTGTGTGTGTGTGTGTGTGTGTGTGTGTGTGTGTGTGTGTGTGTGTGTGTGTGTGTGTGTGTGTGTGTGTGTGTGTGTGTGTGCGTGCGTGCGTGCGTGCGTGCGTGCGTGCGTGCGTGCGTGCGTGCGTGCGTGCGTGTGCGTATGTGCGTGCGTGCGTGCGTGCGTGCGTGCGTGCGTGCGTGCGTGCGCGCGCGTGTGTGTTGTAAGCATGTGTGTCGTAGGCTTGTGAGTCGTAGGCATGCAAGATGTAGGCTTGTGTGTTGTATGCATGTGAACTGTATGTATGTGTGTTACAGGCATGTGTGCACTAGACTTGTGACTTGTAGGCATGTGCACTATAGACATTTACATGTGTGGCGTAGACATATTATGTTGTAGGCATGTAGTGGTTCCCTCCTTCTAATGTATACACTTCAACAAAGATGAACTACTTACACCTGTGTAAGTTTTGGCAGCAGTTTGAAAGCGTCGCTGGAAATGTGGCGAATCTGATTGTTACTGACATCTCTGGCAAAACAGAAACTTAATGTCAGCGGTGTGGCAATGAACGTTTTTACAAAGTAACTACTTTTATACACATTAATTTCTCTAAAAACTCAATGGTGTCCGAACTGTTGCATTCAGCGAGTGATATATGCATTCTATGAAATTAATATTAATAATAATTTAATGCAGATTGTTAAGTATAACACATAATAAAATCACATTACTAAGCACGGCGTATACTTACATCTGTTTTACTCCCAGTAGTGATGCAAATGTTCCCGCACGAACCTCCCATAGAGCATTCTTCGTCATCAGTCTGTGGTAGCATAAGACATTGCAGAGTTGGGTGCAGGAATTGTTACTGCGGTTTTGCAAGGAAAGTATGAATATATTGACATATGTAATTTAATTCAATTCTATTTAAATGGATGCTACAGTCAACACGTATATAGTTACGCATAATTCGTCCATTTAAATACATTTGTTCTTAACACATATGTCGCATTTCAGCGTAACTGTTTTCAGATATATTCTTTCATTTTTATACAAGAGAAAGTTAAGTGGCTGTCGTCCAATAAACAAGTACAGTTTGAAGTTAAAATGTCTAACTATTAAAGCCTGCATATTAGCACAATACTTACAGTTTCCCAAGCTTATGCAGGTTTCTGAATGCATTGTCCTCTATTACTGACAGAATATTTTCCTCCAGATATCTGAAGTCACAATGAGAGTACAAAAATAGGTGTTAAAACAAGGACTAAATTGTAATATAGTAGGAAAATATAGTATCACTAGATACTATGCTATCAACGACAGTATTCGTAATCCATTCAGTTAGATAGGTAATATGTCACCTGTATAAGTCGCATAATAATATGACTGCAGGGTTGTTGTAAGTAAATTCCTTAGACTTTTGGTAGGATGTAATACTTAAGTTTAAGTGAGCAAACGTGTCGCCTTATCAGTTGCAACAGGAGAGTGATATAGACCTTCACATGCTAGGACCTACTGTTGCAACAGGAGAGTGATATAGACCGTCACATGCTAGGACCTACTGTAAACATTAAGCATCCTCTTTTCATACACATCCTACATCTCGCAATGACTGTGACTTACAAATCAGTCAGACCGTGCAAACGTGAAAACACTCCACTTGGCAACTTTTCAATTTGGTTGTTGTTGAGGCCTCTGCAATAGAAGAGAAACTGTTATCATCAAAACTGAGATGCATCATAACTTTCTAATAATATGACAGAAACTTGTTCAAGTTATACCTTATAATGGGGCTACTCGGTGACACAAACGATCATGATCATTCCTAAGCCTAAGTTTAACCTGGGCACGCGCGCTTTCTGAAATCTTGAACAAATTCCCCATCACTTTACAATCATATGAAGCTATAACAGCTACATCCCGCTACAAACATCCCGCTACACACATCCCGCTACAAACATCCCGCTACAAACAATATATATTTCCTGGACGGTCCCTCGCTGTGATGATGACTTTGCACTCCCTATGGTGACATCATACTTGACGATTATGGGTTGATGTGCCTCTGAGCTCGGGATACTGAGGATTTAGACGACATAAAAGTGTTGGCATTGTTGTCATTGTTCTCATTGTTGTCATTGCTAGTATTATATTATGTTATGTTACGTTATTTTATGTTATGTGTATTGCACATCAGTAATTTCTCAGTACGGAATAGAGAAAGTGCTAACGCACGCATGTACACACGCACGCCAGCACGCACGCACGCACGCACGCACGCAGTGTGCTTAACGTGCTTAATGTGCTTCAGTTCTATTTTCTTGCTCGTCTCATGTCAAATACATTTTACGAAAATTCAAACCTACCTAGTATCCACTACGACACTAATAAATTATTCAATGCTTTATCCAGCATTTATTGAAGTGAAAATGGAAACGCTGAAAACTAAAAAAATTCGCCCTTGGTGAGGATGGAAGTCACGCCCATTACCAACATTGACTCTATAAAGGTCTATCGTTTTGGATATTCACTAATGTGAGCCTTACCAGATCTAACGACTAAGTAAATGCTTTCGATGATTTGAAAAGAATTCGCACTTTTTTATTAAACCGATTGCGGATGTTACTTAAACTATTCACACGCACGCACGCACGCACGCACGCACGCACGCACGCACGCACGCACGCACGCACGCACGCACGCACGCACGCACGCACACACACACACACACACACACACACACACATATTAGTGATCCAACGAACCCGATTCGCGATAGGTTAAATTAGTTTTAATGGAGCGGAGCTATATAGGGATTTTCCCTTTGCCTTAGGAGTTAATTTTATGCAAACAGAGGCATTAATGAAGTCTAGACTTTTACATTGGATTCCTAATCAATCTATGTGGTCAATGTATCATGCCTTTAGTAATTGGTTTATCTTGCTTTTGGTTCAATTAAACTAAAATTGATTGCAACTCTTTAAATAAGTATAAATACAGAATAAAGCAAACCGACATCCTGTATAATAACATATGTATAATATATGTATATGTATAATATATGTGTATATAATATAAAAAGAACATTAGGGGAAGAACATTGTATAATGTTATACTCCCCGGTTACTTTAAAAGCCAATTTCAATACCTTTGCTGGTCACGTGGTAATTACACATTTAAATATCATATATATTGTAGTTGAAGTTGAATGATACAAATCTGGCAGACATCGCACGCTCTGACTTTCCCATGATCTGGTTATGTATACTCACAAGACAGCCGTTGTCATTGGGAGGTGGGACGGCGGCGTGGTCACTGTCATGTTGTTACAGTCGAGGCCGAGCATGTCCTCTGTAGTCCGCCAGCACCGGCACGGCATCTCCCCGGCGGCCGGACAATCCTCCAACAGAGCGGAGGCGCAGACCACCGCTGCAACCACGGAGGCGAAGGCCAACAGAAGCGACGGCCAACGCATATTGTGTTTGCGATCCGGATTACCCGATGACGTCACACTGCAGCTACAGCAAACACAGACTGGAGATGACGAGTGCAGAAGTGCCAAGTTAAATGATTAGGAGGAAGGTGATTCTCCTAGTGGAGATGAAATAAAGACAGGATGGTAAGGGAGGGGGTATCTCCCCACAATACGAGATTGTTTTTAAAATGAACGCCTGGACGGGGCCTTTTTATGCATTCTGTATGGAAAATGTGCAATTGTTTCAAAGAGGAGTATATTATTTGAAAAGGAAGGTGAAGCAGTAGATGTGAAAACAATTGCAGAAAAGATTTCCTTCACATGAACCGTCAGCAGACACAAGTGGTTGCGAGTCGTGTACAGGGGAATTTAAGTTGATAACGCATTCTGACTGAATGCAGTCGGATTTGATAAAGATCTTCAGCACGTGATTGTTATCGTAATTTATGCGAAGGCTTGTAATTGTTTCAGAAACATGTTAGCGTGGTGGTGTATTAATGGATAAGACTAACAAGATGATTGTAATTATTTTAATATGTATAATTCCCGCCTAGTAAAAGAGAAAAGTGTTCCCAAACAGTACTAGGTTTTTTATTCGCCACCTAGATCACATAGTGTGTGTGTGTGTGTGTGTGTGTGTGTGTGTGTGTGTGTGTGTGTGTGTGTGTGTGTGTGTGTGTGTGTGTGTGTGTGTGTGTGTGTGTGTGTGTGTGTCCCCGTGCGTGTGTGTCCCCGTGCGTGTGTGCATGCATGCATACGTGTGTGTGTGTATGTGGAGGGGGGTGGGTGTAAAACTACAATGAACAAATAAGTATATACACGGACATGTATGCGGCCGGTCCACGAATAAGATAAATATTTATGATGCCAAAGGCCTTCGTGGTCGTAGGAACGTTACATATAAAACGACAGGCATTGTACCATTGAAAATGTCGCCGTTGTATTCTGTAATTAAATCGACATTGATCTTAAACTGTACTGTATGTACCGCTAGACTTTGACAGCATACAGATTTACGGTCACTGATACTATGGTTCGGAAGACGGGTGGGGCGTCTTCCAACATTCAAATCATGTTGAATGCCCCTTTTAATGACCAACATGTCACGCCCTAAGTTAACAATGAATTCCAATTGTTGCAGTTTGGTAAGGGCGCGCACATTTTACTTAGGTCTGAGTGCACCGATTTGACGTCTATTGAGAGTGATGCTTCAATATGTATTAAAATATGAACACATCACCTTCATACAACGGATAGAGTGTACCTGGTTGACTGAAATGAGAGTGACAGTGCGACAAGCGAAGTGACGCGACAGAGTAACTGAAATGAGAGTGACAGTGCGACAAGCGAAGTGACGCGACAGAGTAACTGAAATGAGAGTGACAGTGCGACAAGCGAAGAGACTCGCTATTGGTCGAGAAGAAAATAAATGTTTGTTTATCACACAACAAATGGCAATAATTGAAATGTAAGAATCGTGTTCCCTTTTGTCACAACGACTGTGTACCGTCATGATATATGTCCGTTCTTGTATGTGTATGTGTATTTTGTGTATGTGTATGTGTATGTGTATCATTGTATGTGTCCGATTGGTTTGGACGTCATTCGTCGTCGTTCTGTTGTCGCGGTCCACCTCGGGTAGTTTCATATACTAGTGACAATGTATAACGACAATCACACAGTAAGTTGATAATGCCAAATATGTCGCTGCATCAATGCTTAAATTTTGCCGTGATAACTAAGTGATAAGTAAGTTGAATCTTGTAGGAACTACCCTCCACTGACCACATATAGCTAACACTATCTTAAACAGTCAATCGCGGTCTGGCAATTTGATATCATATTGATTAATATTGTGAAAATGTAAACTACTAATATAAGTCAACCTATTAAAATATGTTCAAAGATGTAGTAAAGCGAAACTTGAATAAAAACAATGGGTGGTACCTACTTGACAAAGACCGACCTGGAGAGGACTCTAAACAATGGGTGGTACCTACTTGACAAAGACCGACCTGGAGAGGACTCTAAACAATGGGTGGTACCTACTTGACAAAGACCGACCTGGAGAGGACTCTAAACAATGGGTGGTACCTACTTGACAAAGACCGACCTGGAGAGGACTCTAAACAGTGGATGGTACCTACTTGACAAAGACCGACCTGGAGAGGACTCTAAACAATGGGTGGTACCTACTTGACAAAGACCGACCTGGAGAGGACTCTAAACAGTGGGTGGTACCTACTTGACAAAGACCGACCTGGAGAGGACTCTAAACAGTGGGTGGTACCTACTTGACAAAGACCGACATGGAGAGGACTCTAAACAGTGGGTGGTACGTACTTGACAAAGACCGATCTGGAGAGGACTCTAAACAATGGGTGGTACCTACTTGACAAAGACCGACATGGAGAGGACTCTAAACAATGGGTGGTACCTACTTGACAAAGACCGACCTGGAGAGGACTCCTGCAATGTGAACCAAGCGAGCAGTCGTAGTCGTAGCCGCGACTGACTGCGGGAGAGGAAGTCAACAACATGTTGATATTTCGTTGGGTGTTATTTGGTACGCATTAATTGCTCCCGTATAACTTCAATGTACACGGGACCTTCAGACACACGTGATCACTATGAAATACGAAACACGTGCTGGGTTCCTTTTAGTGTCTGCTGCGAAATATTCATAGCTCCAGGCACTCGGCAGGATCGTGATGTAATGGTTCACCAATAAGGCTTAAATTATGTAATATAATCCGCGGCTTAGTAGTGGAAATCGCATGTCGTCTTGGCGCGGCGTTTCGGCGCCTCAAACACAGCGCTGTAGGCAGCGCCGAGACACCTTCAATAAGCCAGTCTCTCAGGGGATTCCAGGCCATAACCCCCCGGACCAAATGCCCCAGGCAATATCCCCTTAGGACAACCCCCCTAGAACAATATCCCCTCTTCATAAACAACAATAAAACAACAGTCAACAATAAAATAGCATTCATATTTATTATACTCTCTATTCTTTTTAATGTTCAATCTGTGGTACAAGTAAATTCAGGAAGAAGCCATTGTGAGAGTATGTGTCTCAATCGTGAATTTAAATTAGAACATCCAGAATCAATAAAGCTCAGTATATTGTAAAACTATACTATGCAGTAACAAGATAATTATATATTGGTAACTAATATGCACTTGAAGTGAGGATTTTGTCCAGGGGGTTATGTCCTGATGCCTTCTCAGTGACTACTAGGTTTCTCATCCTTCAAAGGCCTCTTACAGGACTGCAATTCCCGTAGCTAGGACTTGATATGGGTAGATTGTGGGGAGAAGTCCTGATGCCAAAAGATTGTGGGGAGAAGTCCTGATGCCAAAAGATTGTGGGGAGAAGTCCTGATACCAAAAGATTGTGGGGAGAAGTCCTGATACCAAAAGATTGTGGGGAGAAGTCCTGATGCCAAAAGATTGTGGGGAGAAGTCCTGATGCCAAAAGATTGTGGGGAGAAGTCCTGATGCCAAAAGATTGTGGGGAGAAGTCCTGATACCAAAAGATTGTGGGGAGAAGTCCTGATGCCAAAAGATTGTGGGGAGAAGTCCTGATGCCAAAAGATTGTGGGGAGAAGTCCTGATGCCAAAAGATTGTGGGGAGAAGTCCTGATGCCAAAAGATTGTGGGGAGAAGTCCTGATGCCAAAAGATTGTGGGGAGAAGTCCTGATGCCAAAAGATTGTGGGGAGAAGTCCTGATACCAAAAGATTGTGGGGAGAAGTCCTGATGCCAAAAGATTGTGGGGAGAAGTCCTGATACCAAAAGATTGTGGGGAGAAGTCCTGATGCCAAAAGATTGTGGGGAGAAGTCCTGATGCCAAAAGATTGTGGGGAGAAGTCCTGATGCCAAAAGATTGTGGGGAGAAGTCCTGATGCCAAAAGATTGTGGGGAGAAGTCCTGATGCCAAAAGATTGTGGGGAGAAGTCCTGATACCAAAAGATTGTGGGGAGAAGTCCTGATGCCAAAAGATTGTGGGGAGAAGTCCTGATGCCAAAAGATTGTGGGGAGAAGTCCTGATGCCAAAAGATTGTGGGGAGAAGTCCTGATGCCAAAAGATTGTGGGGAGAAGTCCTGATGCCAAAAGATTGTGGGGAGAAGTCCTGATGCCAAAAGATTGTGGGGAGAAGTCCTGATGCCAAAAGATTGTGGGGAGAAGTCCTGATGCCAAAATATTGTGGGGAGAAGTCCTGATGCCAAAAGATTGTGGGGAGAAGTCCTGATGCCAAAAGCTATGACGAACTTCGGTGCAGCAGAACTGGCAAATGGCGACATGAATACGATGCCAAAACAATTACATATTTGGAATGCAATACGTTTGACATGCGTTGAAAACACATTTAAAGTATGCACAACTTTACGACTTGTTATCATTCCGTGTTCTGGTTGTGTGTGCTGTAGCGTCTAAGATCAATAGATCAACTAACAGAATGTGAACGATGGAGAAGGTTGATATACGACAAGTGTGTTCACTATCATTCGACAGCTCGCCTCGCCTCCTTAGTGTTGACAGACTACGTTTAGTCATAGTCTGAACAAACGTCCAACCGTATGCAGTTGGTTGCGATAACTACGAAGATCTTCATATCTACCCCGATGCAATGTGTGCAGCGCGGTAATTTGTTTTCGTATAGGCTTAGTAACTAAGTGAACGCGTTCAAGTCTCGAGGTGGGGTGGTCGTTCTACGGGCGACGTTCCAACGGATATGGAGTTTGTAGAGTTTGTGCCACATGAACGCGTATGCATAGCATTGCATACGTACAGTAACCACTGTGTAGACTCTTTTGACAAGTTGCCAGTAGTCTTAGTGCAAATACCCCAATGTCATCAAGCCCATAGGTGTGTCCGCTATGATATCGCTAAGACAACAGAGTGAGCCGCATCGTTGTAATTTTGAATGGACTAAAGGTTAAGGTATAGGGAGAATTTCTTGTGTCAATGAGTTCCTTGCCTGGTCGGCTGGGCATACACAGTAAGATGTTACAAGTCAAACTGAGTAACCCAGATGATGTTTTGCTGCTTGATTAGATAATCCCTAAAACGCTATTCACAGCTAAACTGCATGGGATGTAATAGCGAGTTTAAGAATCAAGATCACCAACTCTTTAAGGCGCACTGAGTCCACGACAGGTTTTTTTTCCATTTCAACTCAACTTTCAACATTTAAAATTACATATGTTGATGTTGTCCAAACAGGCCACACTTCTAACGCCATCAGAAACCTACCGGCTTTCTTGGGCAGCGGACCGTCCGTCGTTGCTAGAAGCTGTTTCTGACAGCGCTGACCAACATCTTCATAAATAGCCGTGTGTATTGTTTAGCTCCAGCGTCAGTGTGGTCGAGTGCGGGGGTATTCCGGCCGAGTGACGCACTGAAGCACGTCTGCAGGTATTGTCCGCTACCGCGCAGCTGGCTGGACACACGACACAACAATGGGGCCGGCGCAAAGACCGCAGCAGCCGCGTCTCTACAGACGCACGCACTAGCGCGATATGACGCAGCCCCTCTGTGCAGCGGCAGAGCAGTAAACGCATCAAGCCATACGTCCGTACGCGATCATAATGATTCGAAAAAGTTACCTGCACGTAATATCACATTGAAGTGCGTGAATGTACTTATATTTAAAATACAAACGTAAATACCACCAAACAGTACATCGTGAACAATGTCACAATAGCTGTAAGAGCCCACGCGGGTGAATGTAATCGCTGGCGACACGAAAGGTGTGCACGAATCAAAGCGTCATTATTGTTGACTGAATCGACACTCCACTGAACTTTACGCAGCGGGGTCCGGGTGTGGAGGCGTTGGTATGTCGACACTTCGGCCGCCTCATCGTTTATTTCGCCGTGTATGTTCGTGCGTGCGTGCGTGCGTGCGTGCGTGCGTGCGTGCGTGTCTGCGGTGTGTGTATATGTATTGTGTGAGTGTGTGTGTGCGCATGTGTTTGTGTGCGCGCGCGCGCTGGTGCATATGTTCGTTCGTGTGTGCGCGGGTGCGTGCGCGCTGGTGCATGTGGTGTGCGTGCGTACTATGTGTGCGTAGTATTGTTTGCGCGCATGTATTTGTGCGTATGTATGCGGGTGTGCGTACGGGTGCATATGTGCATGTGTGCGTGCGGATGCATGTGTGTTAGCATGCGGGTGCGTGTGTGTGTGCGTGCGTGCGGGGTGCGTGCGTGTTAGTGAGGTAGATAATTTATTTTGAATACATCGATGACGACATTGACAATAACGATAGGTATGATAAGATTTGTGACCGTATACGATAAGAATGACAGAAGATAAACAAGACGACATTAGTTGCAGATTAACGTCGCTTAGAAAGCGATGCAGCACATTCCGATGTCATGACAAAATGCGGACGTTCTGTAGCCGTTGATGGCAAGACCAAAGTGCTGTTTTTGACAACCGTTCATGTTTCTTTGTCCCCACACACGGGATAGACGTATTCAGCGTTAGACATACACGTTATTCATTCACTGATATTCATCTTGAAAGTGCCTCACGTTCGTCTTCAATGCCATCGTCGCTCCGGTCCTACATTCCTTGTCAACACCTTGCTTCCATTACATCTGATATTGTGCCGTGTTCCCCGGCTTTCTTGCATCCTCTTCTGTCTCGTTAGCTCAGTCGCTACTTCTCCTCCGTCTCCTTCTCGGTCCTGTCGTTCGATCCGGTTGCCATCTCCCAAAGTTCCCAACTGATTCCACGTCTTCTTTAGTTCATTTGGTAACATTCTAATTTGTAAAAAAAAATTTCAATTGATTGTGTTTGCACTGAAACTGTATATAGGAACACAATAATGTTCGTTTTTGTTTGAAACTATGTTACGTATAATCAAGTGGACGGTTGAAAATACGTGACAAGTCGTAAACAACAATCGCGTTGCTATGCAAACCAGCTGCTTATTCCATTCCGCAACTGTCTATTTTGAATTTATAATTAAGTTTTGGCAATGGTGATAATATAATAATTATGCCGATTGATGCCATGGTTGGGGAGTTTCGCCGTCCACACCAATTTCTGTTACAGACAAACCTCTAGGTGACACGCGTACACTTCGGACCGAGTAATCAATATTCCAGTGGCGATTAGTTGATAAGCCATAAGGGCTGTACATGATTTGTAGTCAACTACCTCCTAGGTTTGCGTAGCGTCTTAGCTGATGTTGACTCGGTCGTGTCTACACTGCAGTTTCTCTTGACACTCCTTGTGTCATCTCGTTATACAAGAAGGTTTTGGTTTGTAATAAGTGTTTCTGCCACAATGCGAATGATAACAGAAACAATACTTTACGACATAACGCTAAACAATACTTTACGACATAACGCTAAACAATACTTTACGACATAACGCTAAACAATACTTTACGACATAACGCTAAACAATACTTTACGACATAACGCTAAACAATACTTTACGACATAACGCTAAACATCAGCTAAAGCATGGTTGTTATTTCATTGTAAACGTGTTTGTTTACTTTAACCATCTCGGCTGTGGCACAGTAAATGCGCATATTCCACTTTAATTTAAGCTACGAGTTAAATTATGTATTTCATGAGTTCTATAATTCGACGTGCCAAAAGTGTATTTCCAGAATAGCCAGGGAGGTCTGTGCGATGGGTTTGACGTCCGTGACGTCCGGTCCAAGAGAAGGCACAACACGTCATGGCATCGGCCAATATGTTGCGCAGGGCCGGGGGTAACTCAGTTGACGGCGTTACGAAGGCGGAGACGATGGTAGCATACTGGCATGCTTGTGTATTATGGTATTATTGTTTTTTTAGATCATACCTTATGAATATTTTACACACACACACGTTATGTTACATGCGTGCATGTCCTTGGCGCACGCATCGCCCACACACATTTTATTCACGCGCTTTGCCATTGTCCATAGAAACATTCCTTGCAGGTTGATACCTGTCTCGAGAAATAACCGAAGCAAAAAACTATATAAATACCATACTCGCCTGTGTACGCTATAACAGAATCGACAAACCATTTTTCATCCAAACAGTTAAGTTTCGTCACTTAATTGTACAGTTGACACGTCCATTATTAGGGACATCGCATTTTATGTGTGATTTTTGGCCATAAGTTTGGTGCGACCATCCGCCTTTGGTCATCGAGTACACATTGTATATGACTACAGCTGTATTTACACTTTCCCGATGTAACGATCAAAGCAAATTCATTTTTTTATTTTAACAGATGTGCACCTTCTTTTATTAAACCGACTGCGCATATTACTTAAACTATTCATTTGTTAGTGAGATCACATTAGGTAAATCACATTTTATGCGTGGTTTTATACATATACTATGTATGCTACTTGATATTACACAACAATAAAAAATACACGTGTTACATATGTTGGTTGTTTTTCAGTTAGTCTGCTTTAGGGTTACCGTATTCGACGTATTAAGCGTACATGCCCTAATTAGCGTACACCCCCTTTTTAAATCGGCAGGATACATAATTATTGTAATTTTACTAGTGTTGGACAACCGAAAATTGTCGCCATCTGGTGTTAAACAGTTGGCACCTCTTTTCAGTTTCACCAAATGACACCACTCGTGTTAAACAGTTACCTTATTGTCTAGAGAAACACATGTTGGTGTATGTTTATAAGAACAGATCCCTTGATATTTTTTCATGGCCCAATTGTTGTCAAGCGCACTGTACGCTTGTTAGGTTGAATACGGTATACTTAGTTTGGTGGTTGTAAGCTGGAACCAGTTTGCAAGTCTGCTTAACATGAATTACTGTTGTTTCAGCCAACAAAACATGGTTCCAGATTTGTTTGCATGTCAGTTGATCAAATTGCTGGGTGCAGCACCTCTGTCAATATTGTGCTAAGGGTTACTGCTTGCATGTCGGCCTTAGTAACATTTGACCAAATCTTTTAAGGAAAGGTTCAAATTACGTCATATATAAATTACTTCCTGTATATATATATATATATATATATATATATTGAAAACATAAAAGCGTGCAATAACTACAGCTATATTATATTTTTAATCAAACACATTTTCCAGGACTAACCAGTAGCCATACAATTATCTTAAGTTTCAATTATTTAGATGATGAAATATGTGTTTACATGATACATATATTTCTTTGGTCACATTGTTAACTTGATACAAATGCAAAGATGACCAACTCACCATGTCCCACAGTGACAAATACTGGAGATGAACGTTTTGTTGGACAGAAAGCAACTCAAATATAAATAACAAAAATAAAAAATAATAGTTTTTATACCGTAATCAGTATACACATCTTTTTAACTCAAGCTCACACATAAAACAGACATGTATTTGAACTATGTTCCTAACTTCTCCCTCTTGTGCTGTGTCAGTTAGAAGCAAGTATCAAGAAAAGACAGAGAAAATTTACATATACATACAGAAACCATGTTTGCAAGATATGTTTGTTGAGGACAGAGATTGGACAGAGACTACATGACATGCTATGACACCTAAGACACATCTATATATTAGACCACTTGTTATGACACTTGTTATGACAGCGCTCCTGTTGCAGCTCTCTCCTCAACATACTATTACTAACTATTCCTGATGACCAAATGTGTCAAGATTAAAATGCTTAAAATGAAATTACAACAATACTGAACTTGTAATTATATTAACCATATACAATCCAGTCTAAGCAATTCTCAGATGACAACAGGAATAGTTGGTAGACAATAACATAAGGAGACAGTCGTAATATGTACTGAAGCCACTGATGGCCTGTTGAGAGGATGTTGATGGTCTTGGTGAGCAAGAGCCACTTCTACTCATGACCAGTCGTGAGGATGTTGAGGGTCTTGGTGAGCCACAGCCACTGCTACTCATGGCCTGTTGTGAGAATGTTGAGGGCTTTAGTGAGGTTCTCAATGGCGGCTGCTGCATCCTCATACTGCATAGCGCTGTTGGCATACCGACTCAGCTTCATTGCCTTCTGGTAGTCTTCTGATGTCAATGTAATGCCAGCTGCAATGTCATAATTTATGCACCATATATACATGTATGTATGTATGTATGTATGTATGTATGTATGTATGTATGTATGTATGTATGTATGTATGTATGTATATATATATATATCTCCCAGCTGTAGAGAGAGAGATATGGCAGAAGGAAAATGGGAGGATAAAGAGAAGAGATCATAATGAAGAAACACATGAGAATGAAGGTAGCAGGGAGCAGACTGTGATACACATACAGAGAATGAGTGAAGAAAGTGACAAATAGAGCATGGAAAACAGAAGAGGGTGGTACAAGGGGAAGAGGTAGACCGAAATAAAGATGGCGGGATAGTGTTAAAAGAGATCTCGAAAAGGCGGGGCTGAACAGCCAAGAGTGGGAAGAATGGCAGAAGATCATAAGGGAGAGGAACAGACAAAGTGATGTGGCCCATTACACAGCAAGCTGCTGCCGTAGGTGTGAGTACAGAAAGAAGACATTACACAGCAAGCTGCTGCCGTAGGTGTGAGTACAGAAAGAAGACATTACACAGCAAGCTGCTGCCGTAGGTGTGAGTACAGAAAGAAGACATTACACAGCAAGCTGCTGTCGTAGGTGTGAGTACAGAAAGAAGACATTACACAGCAAGCAGCTGTCGTAGGTGTGAGTACAGAAAGAAGACATTACACAGCAAACTGCTGTCGTAGGTGTGAGTGCAGAAAGAAGACATTACACAGTAAACTGCTGTCGTAGGTGTGAGTGCAGAAAGAAGACATTACACAGCAAGCTGCTGTCGTAGGTGTGAGTGCAGAAAGAAGACATTACACAGCAAACTGCTGTTGTAGGTGTGAGTGCAGAAAGAAGACATTACACAGCAAGCTGCTGTTGTAGGTGTGAGTATAGAAAGAAGACATTACACAGCAAACTGCTGTCGTAGGTGTGAGTGCAGAAAGAAGACATTACACAGCAAACTGCTGTCGTAGGTGTGAGTGCAGAAAGAAGACATTACACAGCAAGCTGCTGTCGTAGGTGTGAGTACAGAAAGAAGACATTACACAGCAAACTGCTGTTGTAGGTGTGAGTGCAGAAAGAAGACATTACACAGCAAGCTGCTGTCGTAGGTGTGAGTACAGAAAGAAGAAATTACACAGCAAGCTGCCATCGTAGGCGTGAGTACAGAAAGAAGACATTACACAGCAAGCTGCTGCCGTAGGTGTGAGTACAGAAAGAAGACATTACACAGCAAGCTGCTGTCGTAGGTGTGAGTACAGAAAGAAGACATTACACAGCAAGCTGCTGTTGTAGGTGTGACTGCAGAAAGAAGACATTACACAGCAAGCTGCTGTCGTAGGTGTGAGTGCAGAAAGAAGACATTACACAGCAAACTGCTGTTGTAGGTGTGAGTGCAGAAAGAAGACATTACACAGCAAGCTGCCATCGTAGGCGTGAGTACAGAAAGAAGACATTACACAGCAAGCTGCTGCCGTAGGTGTGAGTACAGAAAGAAGACATTACACAGCAAGCTGCTGTCGTAGGTGTGAGTACAGAAAGAAGACATTACACAGCAAACTGCTGTTGTAGGTGTGAGTGCAGAAAGAAGACATTACACAGCAAGCTGCTGTCGTAGGTGTGAGTGCAGAAAGAAGACATTACACAGCAAACTGCCGTCGTAGGTGTGAGTACAGAAAGAAGACATTACACAGCAAGCTGCTGTTGTAGGTGTGAGTGCAGAAAGAAGACATTACACAGCAAACTGCTGTTGTAGGTGTGAGTGCAGAAAGAAGACATTACACAGCAAACTGCTGTTGTAGGTGTGAGTACAGAAAGAAGACATTACACAGCAAACTGCTGTCGTATGTGTGAGTGCAGAAAGAAGACATTACACAGCAAACTGCTGTCGTAGGTGTGAGTACAGAAAGAAGACATTACACAGCAAACTGCTGTTGTAGGTGTGAGTGCAGAAAGAAGACATTACACAGCAAACTGCTGTTGTAGGTGTGAGTGCAGAAAGAAGACATTACACAGCAAACTGCTGTCGTAGGTGTGAGTGCAGAAAGAAGACATTACACAGCAAACTGCTGTTGTAGGTGTGAGTACAGAAAGAAGACATTACACAGCAAGCTGCTGCCGTAGGTGTGAGTACAGAAAGAAGACATTACACAGCAAGCTGCTGTCGTAGGTGTGAGTACAGAAAGAAGTCATTACACAGCAAGCTGCTGTCGTAGGTGTGAGTACAGAAAGAAGACATTACACAGCAAGCTGCTGTCGTAGGTGTGAGTGCAGAAAGAAGACATTACACAGCAAGCTGCTGCCGTAGGTGTGAGTACAGAAAGAAGACATTACACAACAAGCTGCTGTCGTAGGTGTGAGTGCAGAAAGAAGATATTACACAGCAAGCTGCTGTTGTAGGTGTGAGTACAGAAAGAAGACATTACACAACAAGCTGCTGCCGTAGGTGTGAGTACAGAAAGAAGACATTACACAGCAAGCTGCTGCCGTAGGTGTGAGTGCAGAAAGAAGACATTACACAGCAAGCTGCTGCCGTAGGTGTGAGTACAGAAAGAAGACATTACACAACAAGCTGCTGTCGTAGGTGTGAGTGCAGAAAGAAGATATTACACAGCAAGCTGCTGCCGTAGGTGTGAGTACAGAAAGAAGACATTACACAACAAGCTGCTGCCGTAGGTGTGAGTACAGAAAGAAGACATTACACAGCAAGCTGCTGTCGTAGGTGTGAGTGCAGAAAGAAGACATTACACAGCAAGCTGCCGTCGTAGGTGTGAGTGCAGAAAGAAGACACAAGTACCCATGTAGATACAGTATTTAACAATAATTTATACATAATTAAGTAGTGAATAACTGTATGGGACTTAGCATTAAAAAAACAATTCATATATATATTATGTACAATTTATTATATATTTTCTTTCCTACCCACCCAAATGCAGACAACTGATTATTGGTAGTATTGAAATAACCACTGACTGTTTACACACTTATGATCAGTTTGTATTTTCCCACTGTTCGTGGCCAGCCAACAGTCTCTAATTGTTCAATACTGTCCACACGATAAGTTAAAACAATGACAATGCTATTTGTTAAGACAGATAAAGATTGTGTACACCATAAATGTTTGTGTAAGTAATCATAATACTATCGCCACCTTTGCTTCGTATGGACCACATTTCTGTCATGTCATTGTGGTATGTTAAATATAATTACACAGCAGTTTTTCAAAATACACTGTTAACTAAGTGTTATTAAGGTAGCTGGGGTGGTTATTTTAGGCTTGTCTTGAATTGACTAGTTTCAGTAGAAGACGTTTTTAAGACAAATTAACCATTTCTTCAAAAATTGTAGTTGAAATACCATATTAATAAAAATTTAAGTTTTTCATTTACTTAGTTATGTAACAAGATTAAATTTTTTTTAATGTGATAAAATAGCCACAAAATGCAAAAGCATATAATTTTGAGAAAATCCGCAAAGAAATAAATGATATACATATAAATATGACAGTGTCACTGACTCACTGATAACTTTAAGGGAGATTTTCGTTAACATAAACGAATTATGTCTGCTACACCACAGTGAATGAATTAAACAAAAGTTGAAATACAGCCTAAAGTGTATTTTTTACACAAACCCTTCACCGATCGTAATTCCAAACTGTGTAGAATAAGACGCATTCATATGCCAAACTGCAGCATCATTAGTGTTGTAGTTTTTTTTTAAATCTAATTATGTAACGTTTCCTGATTGTTAGTGATACAAATTTTTTCACAGACACACGTATCATGCTTGAAATGTGACGATTTTCACTTACACTTTACATATAGTTGACAAAACATAATGGCCATTTCTAATATTGACATGTCCCCTTAATTTGCCATCACAATGGCCCTTGAATCTGTATTTGTAATGTGCCATCATCCACGATATCAAGTTACGCCAGCCATCTGACAAACACGAGGCAAGTGTTTACGATCATTTTGATTGGCCCATTATCCGGCGTGGTCAACATGTCAGGCCGTTTCCGTCATAGGTTCAAAGGCACACTAAACTATGTTAGCGCTGATATTTGCTGGTTCAAGGACATGATTTAGTTAGGTAGATATAATACAAATGTTTACTAGAATCACAGTAACCAGACGATATGTTCCGCTTTCACAGCGAACAAATATAGCTGGTTCGAATATCATAGCACATTCGGTCATTGCTATGGAAACATCATCAGCATTTCTAAGAAATCAGGGGATTTCCAAAAGGACTGTTTTTTTCAGGATGGTTGGCAAAATATGATGTTAGTGCCGGGTGATTATTTGTGATGTCGACGTTCAGCTCAATATTTCCTAGCATGTTATGAAGAAAAAAATTACAAAAATCAACTGACAAGCTAGCCGCTGCAACTACCTCAAGTTACCATTCATAAGTTGCAATACCACACTTAGACCTGATTTGGACTTTGTTTTCTCATTTAGGGGATAACAATGTTAAGATTGTTAAAACAAAACAATGCTCAATCGCTTGGTAATTAAGAAATATCAACCTGTGCACAACAGTGCAACAGCTGCCTAGATATATTACATATTTGATAAAAAAAATATCATGAAGAATAAGCATACTGACTGACTAACCTGGGTTTGGTGGGGGGGTCCAATGGCTCACAGATTGTGATGGAAGTTCCTGTAAGCTTGGGGGTGTCACTCCAAACTGGGGCAGTTGGTAGTTTTGTGGCTGGCCAGCAGCCGGCTGTGTATTTTGGGTTCCTAGTGCTGGTACATTGCTGGAAGGACCGGGTTCAGAGACAAATCCACCGGATCCATCACTAGGATGTCTGTTTGGCTCCACTGAAACATGACACATTCAGGACGACATTCACGCTGCCACAAACACACTGCAAGTGAATTATGTCATGCACACTGCCACACAAACACAATGGAAGTGAATGAAGTCATTCACACTATCACAAACACACTGCTAGTGAACAAAGTCATTCACACTATCACAAACACACTGGAAGTGAATGAAGTCATTTACACTGCCACAAACACATTGCAAGTGAACAAAGACGTTCACACTATCACAACCAAACTGGAAGCGAATTATGTCATTCACACTGCCACACAAACACAATGGAAGTGAATGAAGTCATTCACACTGTCACAAACACACTGCTAGTGAACAAAGTCATTCACACTATCACAAACTCACTGCAAGTGAATGAAGTAATTCAAACTGCCACAAACACATTGCAAGTGAAGGAATTTGTTCCCTTAATTGGTTGAAAGAAGAAAATTATATAGCATCCATATAAATATATACATACATATATATAAATATGTACATACATACACATATATATATATATATATGTATATATTTATATGGATGCTATATAATTTTCTTCTTTCAACCAATTAAGGGAACAACTTCCTTCACTATATATATATATATATATATATATATATATATATATATATATATATATATATATATATATATATATATATATATATATATATATATATATATGGATGCTATATAATTTTCTTCTTTCAACCAATTAAGGGAACAACTTCCTTCACTTGTGTGTATATATATATATATATATATATATATATATATATATATATATATATATATATATATATATATATATATAAATATATATATATATAGTACAGGTAGAAACACTTACTGTCAACAGGTTCATCCGCAACAGGTCCAGCAATTGGAGTCTGTCCATTCTTCAGACATTTATGTATGTAGGCTGCCTTCCATTTAGCATACTTCCGATTCTTTTCCAACTAAGAAATGCAAGAAAGTGTTGTGAAGTCACTTTTTACTAATAAGGCACTAAATGGCACCATCTGGAGGACAACCAAGGCTAATCATGACTTGTAAAAATTTTCATTAATCAGTTAAACAAAATAGAATACTTTTATGTGCAATTGGAGGGGCACTGCAATAATTAAAGAAATGTATACAATAAATAATAAGATAATAATGTAAGCAACTAAAATAGTTGTTTAACTGCCACCAAAAGACAAGTGCAATGTGCTTAAAGGGAATATACTTAAAGGGAATGTACACCGGTTTTCTTTGATTATTTGAATGACTGTTTTATAGACACTGACATTTTTACTTACTTCTTTACAACATCTTGGTAGATGATATAAAATAATACAGCTGTGTATATACAAAGCTTGTTACTACCGTGAGCTTTTGCTTCTCAATTTGTTTTTAAATACGCGATTTAGCAATGAATTAAAATATGCTAGTTTTACTTCAATTACTGCAATTTTGTTGTTGAGAAACAGGACACTGCTAGCGAAGCCATTGAAGAATTAAAGCATTATATTAAAACAATATGTTCATTTAATTATAAAGCTAAGCCAAATAGAAATAATTCTCTAAATTTCCTGCAATTTGACTCACTGTCATGTTAGTTATCAAGTTTGTTATTAAACTGATAAACAATCAATACATTTTAATGAATTGGTTGTATAACTTTAAGTAGGTGTTTATAATATAACTTTTATATACCGGTACTCTTTGTAGAAACTGTACTTACGTCTTCTGAAAGATCCCCAAATGATGTTAGAACATCAAACAACATTCCTGCAGTGTAGAACGTCTTCACAACATTCCTAAAATGTGCAACAGTCAATTAAAATATTTCACATTTCACATGACCATATGATACTTGATATTCCTCCATCAGAACATGAATAAAATTAACTGAAATTTCTATGCTATAAAGTAGTGTTGGTTTTTAAAAATGAAAAAATATGACATTGCACAATCAAATACTAGCACTGTCATAATGTTTTAACAGATATGAGTGCTTGCATATTGTTTCAATGTAAATTAATGCTTATTGCCCAAGAAGAACATTTTTAAGTGATCTGAAAAAACCTACCATTAAGTAATTAACTCCAAGTAATATTAAATTTAGTATGAATTGTCACAACTCATTTAACATATGTATCATGTTGATAGTTCATAGCTCATGGCCAGAAGATATATGAAACAAAAATGGCAGAATTTGTTGGTCACTGGGTAGTTAAGTGATTGAATCAGAATGATTTCCTTTCTAGTTGTTCTTTTCATGTAGATATTTATTGTTTGAAATATGCCATAACAAACAAAATTCCCTTTTTCATTTAATAACAATTCATTATTTGTCAAATTAAAAAGGACTGAGTGATGGTATTCTGAAAAAAATTTACAGACGTATCACCTTCTTTATGATTGTTAATCTAGTGAATGTATTTATGAATATCCTCTTGTCACACTATCTGATATCAAGCAAGCAGCAACACCAGTACTCTCTGGATCAGCAGAGAAAAAGCTCCAGTAAACTCACTTGCCAAACCGGCCTGCTCTGTCCTCATTATCTGCGTACAGGAACATCTGGAGGGCAGCAGTCTCTACGTGGGCTTGACCCACCACTTCATTCTGAATGGCTTCATTGTCACTATTCAACTTCTTCTCCTGCATAAGTCAGTAGATTATGAGCACTGCATATGGACCGCTTCCATCATATTTAGAAGTGAGAAGTCTCTGGACTAAAAAACAATTCTACAATATTTACCAGTTTCTGACTATTTCACTGCCAATGGATGTTAAATCCAAAGGGCTTGTACATAATCCCACAATGGATCATAAAATCCAAGTGAAAATTGGGTCATGGTGTGTTCTTCTTCCAGAAACAATCAGTGATATTAGCACAACATCATAGAGATCAGTTTGATACAGTGCAACAGCATCACCAAGATATCTCAATATATAATTGTTATGCTAATATAATGCTATCTAAACTTTAGGTGACTAAATTTGTCCACCCCCCTGGTCTTCCTCTTCGTGAGACCCCAGATGCACCAGTGTCTGAGAGGATGAGTAAATTAAACAGTTATATTGGGACTGGTGTTAATTTACTTCTCCAGGTACCTTTTCCATCATGTCCATGAGGGTGGCAAGAAATGTTCGACTCGCAGGAGATTTCTTGTCTAGTTCCATACCTCTCTGTACAGCATACAGTCGGCCTGGAAACAACACCACATGGTAAGTCATGTCGATAATACAGACAGGCCGAACTAAACTGTGCGTCAACAACTACCTGCATAATCTTTTGACCACCATTCTAATGACTTAGCTAACTGAAACAACGTCCTTAGCTTAGGCCTAGCTCAGTGACAAACAGTGGACTTTCTCTAGACGGAACATGTTGGGACTTGTTCTGGACATATATCCAATAAAACAGACTAAAACAAATATTCCTTACATCCCTGGGTTAGGCTGGGCATGAGGGAGGCTGACTTAGGGTAGTGTGTATTTCATTGTACCACTCAGATGCGTGTTTGGAAATGTGATTGTGCATTGTTGGGGTGGTTTGGACAAAGGGAGGGGTGGTGAGGGAGCAAGGGTGGCTGGGGAAAGGGGTGGCATGAAGGTGAGCTGGGGGTGAAGACCATGATGTAGCTGGCAAAAAGGAGTAACCAACCAAGGTCATCCATGTGATGGTGCCCCACATGATTGAAAGGCATCAGTTGGCAGTCAATTTGTTGTTGGCATCCTAAAGCGCCTTCAAAATGAGACAGAAGGTGGTAGACCAGTGAAGAATAGTGTGCATATGTGTACAAGTTCATCGAAGATGCACAACAATGTAATATCAATGAAAATTATAGAAGTTACTATCACTTCATATGTGCCTGTCTCATTGTTGTTAGTTTGTTCCACTATCTTTAGTCAGATTTGTTCCATTTAAAACTTTTAAAAACTTAAGAAAAAGCAAAAACAAGTAGCATCAAATATGTTTCAAATATTTAATAAGGAATAAGAGAGAATAAGTTCCCATTATCCATTGTTATTACCATCCGGAGGACATTTATCATAAAACAGCAGAGCAGAATGGGGGATTTCAAAGAAAGTTGCTCATTTGAACACATTTGATTTGACCAGTCATGGCTTGGAACTTGCATTTGAGTCAAACCTTGACGATGATGTTATTCCAAAAAAGTTGTTTGTTGGGTTCAGAAAAAAGGGCAATAAGCAACCAAGTGCATGCTTCGATTTTACTGGGAGTCGATGAGTCCGAAAATCCTTGGTTCACCCTCCGGACTTCCTATACAGCCCTTGATAGGAATCCATGCCACCCCCTACTTTAAAAGATGATAAATGCAGTGCCAAACTGGCCAATATCAACGGGCCATCAACGTGCTGTCATCTTGAATCAGCTGTACTGAGAAGTCATAGTAAATGCTGTTTGTTCAAAGTTTGGACTCCCAAATTTGTCTGTTGACTCCCGATTACAAGGAGAGAGGGAGCTCTACCGAGGTTTTGTTAAACATGGTGGCATTATGATATGCACAACCACACCAAACCCACATTGGATATTCTATGGGGGTATCCCCATTTCGCCTACTCAAATTAATCTCATTCCGCCTATTCTGTATTTGGATAGCGTCCCCATTTTGCTTATTCTCAGTGATTCACCCTCTCAGTATGCCTATACCGATATTATTCACATGTCACCTCCTCTGCATTAAGATAGCTCCTCTCCTCACTTTGTCATTAGGATTGAATTATGTTATTTTCAAGCATTTTGGTGAAACAACCAAGTAAAACAATCAAAATGCAAATAAATTGTTCAAAGAAAAAGATCTACATGCATATTGTAAACAGTACATCGACATGGGAAATGTTCAATATAACATGTATGAGTAAAATTGTTAACCTTTGTGCTAGCCAAAATTACTTTGATCACTTCCCTGCTGACTGGATGATGTGAAGCCACTTTCCATTAGTTTAACAAGATTGAACAAGATTTGCCATCCAAGCCAAAGGCCCAGATGGCAAGTGGACAAGGAAGCCATTGGCTTATCGAGAGTCCAACAATGTTCATCTACTTATAACCCGCCCTCCTGAGATATGTGTCAACCTTGTTTTTAAACATATTCACGCTGCTAGCAGTTACACAATCTGTAGACAATTCGTTCCATTCATTTATTGCAGGGTTGGCAGGTTTCTTCCCTATAGGGAAAAAACCGTGGTTTTTTCCCGGTTATTTCCGATACGGAAGAAATACCTTTCTTCCCTACTACTGGGAAGAAATGGAAGAAACCCAGAAACCCGGTTTTTGTCAATTTTTTTTAGTAATATATGTCCAAAATATACAAAATATACATCAAATGTACATAAATATACATAAAATGTATATATAATGATTAATAATGCTTCAACAATAAACATCTGGTGATCAAGCCCAATTACCAGGTGTCACCTACATTGTATAAGTCCCATCAGCTGGGTCACACAAACCAACCTGTTATAATTACTAGCTATTGTTATATGTTTCAATTGACAGATTATGGACTTCTAAAAGTGGCAAACGTGTAATTTTATTTCAAAGTGACATTCACTGTGTAAAATATAACACAACACATTGATACAGCTCTTTGGTGCAGTGGCTTCCTTTCCCCCAGAAACAATAAAGGGTTTTTCAAAAGGTGAAATGGCTTCATTTTTTGCAGTGGCTTCCTATTGAAATACATGACAATGGCATTCCCCTTATTAAACAACTTTTACACTGGCTTCATTTTATCCAGTGGCCTCCCATTGATTACATATTCACTATATAACCAGGTGAGAGAAATATTTTAAATTCAGATCTAGATGCTTCTCCAACATGTACTAACAGTGCCTTTGCGTTAAACTGGAAACCTTTATCACCAAGTTGACATTTATTTTTCTCATCAGTTCTATTCAAATCACAATGTATAAGGGTGGTAGACCTCGTGACATCATTTGGGAACACTTTGTTTCTGTGACAGTTGCTGGAAAAGAGTATGCTAAGTGCAAGCTTTGTGACAACCAGCAGCTTCCTAAAGCTTGCCATCTCAAACTCCATTATGTGAAATGCAGTGCAGCACACCACTTACCAGCAGAAAAAGAGATCCCTGAGCAGCCTATGTCAGTCAAAAGACCGAGATCTCCATCTCCTCCACCAACCAAACGACAGGCTATCTCAATCCAACCAGACATGGACAGTTGTGTTGTGAAGACATCTCTAAACCAGAAAAATGCCATCGACTTGGAGATTGCCAAATTCTTCTATGCTTGCAATATACCATTCAATGCCGCTGACCATCCACAGTACAAAAAGATGATGAGCACACTACAAGCAGGATATCAGCCACCTAACAGGAAGCAGATAGCCGGAAACCTCCTAGACACTGTGTATGATCAACTCCAGGAGGATATGAAGCATGTCATTGGCGGCAAAACTGCAACTCTTGTACAAGACGGCTGGAGTAATTGCCACAACGAACCTATAATTGCAAGTTGCCTCCAGGTTGAGAACAAATCCTATCTTTTGGACAGCCACCCTACTGGATCTATGTCAAAGACAGGGGACAATTGCAAGATGTTGTGTCAGGAGTCAATCACAAAGGCAAAGGAAAACTACAACTGCACGGTATCTGGAGTATGTACTGACAATGCTAAGAACATGGAAAAAATGCGTGCTGCCTTACAAGAAGATGATCCAGACCTCACTGTGTATGGCTGCTCTGCCCACTGGCTCAACTTACTTGGGCTGGATCTAACTTCACAGTCAGTGATGAAGCATGTTGTGGAAGTACAGAAGTATTTTCGCAACCACCATAAGCCATGTGCCTGGCTGTCTGAGTGTGCCGAAAGTAAGAAACCACAGCTCCCTGGAGAAACACGGTGGAAGTCCCAACTCACCTGTTTGGACAGCTATATTGCCAACAGAGCCAGTTACATGAAGATTGTCCAGGACCATGAGGATGAGATTGACCAAACCATTGCCAAAAAGATACAGGATATCAATATCTATAGGAATGCCAAGGACATGGCAGACCTGCTTCGCCCTGTAGCACATGCTATTGATGCTTGCCAAGCAGACTACTCCTCTCTGGCATCAGCGTGTCATACATGGCTGTCTCTTCTGGATAATCCCAATCTTCAGTCACCAGTGCACAAGACCCTTGTCATGAAACGGTTTAAGCAAGCAATCATACCAGAACACTTTACAGCCTACAAACTACATCCAGCATATCAGGGTGTTAAACTCTCTGCTGGCCAATTGGAGATTGTTAATGACTTTATTGTGTCCAAGAGTCCTGCCTTCATCACTGAGCTGATTGCCTTACAAGCCAAATCCACACCATACCCTGCTGCATTTTTCAATGAGGCAGCACTTCGGATGGATCCAGTTACCTGGTGGAAAGCAACAAAATCCAGTGGTGTAAATTCTGACTTTGTAGACTTTGTGATACGTCTTCTACAGGTACCAGCTTCCTCAGCCTCAGTAGAGCGTATATTTTCCAACTTTGGACAGATCCACAGCAAAATTAGGAACAGACTAGGAAATCAAACTGCAGGAAAGTTAGTGTTCTGTTTCCGTCTCCTGAGAGGTGATCTTGAGATTGATTATTAACTGCTGTTTGACATGAACAGTGTGCTATATACCTGATGTGAAGATTGTGTGTGACCTGATACGAACATTGTGCTAATTGTGAGAACATTGTGCTGATTTTAATGTAAATATTATTCTCTTAACTTCTGTAAATGTTATACTTTGAAGTATGAACACTGTCAGGGGTTGTGTGTTTATTGTATTAAACTATATTATAGTTGCTGACAGTGATGCAATAAAGAATAACACACCTTTATTCCCAGTTTCTTCCTAGTTTCTTCCGGGAAGAAAGGTGTTTCTTCCCTTTTTTCCCATGTTTCTTCCCACGGAAGGGAAGAAATACCTTTCTTCCCGGAAGAAAGCCAACCCTGATTTATTGTCCTCTGTGAGAATGAGTGCTTCCTGATGTCCAATCTACATTTATCCTTTACTAATTTTACCTCATGTCCTCTAGTCTGCTATCCTTCTTGAGTGAGAAAAACATATTTCTATCAATATTTTCATACCCATTCAATATCTTAAAAACTTCAATCTGATCTCCTCTTAACCTCCTTGTCTCTAGAGTTGTTAAACCACATTCCTTCAGGCGTTCTTCATAACTAAGGTCTCTCAGTTCTGGAATCATTTTAGTCGCTCTCCTTTGTATGCGTTCAAGCGTATTTATATCCTTCTTACGATATGGTCTCCATGCTTGTATACAGTATTCTAAATGAGGTCTAACTATTGCTTTATAAAGAGGTATAATTAACTTTTTTCCCTTGTATGTTATGTTTCTTCTAATCAATCCAAGAATTTGATTACCCTTTGAAGCTGCAATACCACACTGCTCTGAAACTTTCATATCAGCGCTTATTGTAACTCCTAGGTCCTTTTCTTTTACAGTAGTACCCAGAACAGTATCTCCCATTTTATAGTTTACATCCAAGTTCCCATGTCCTGTATGTAGGCATTTACATTTCCCAAAATTGAACAACATCTGCCATTTCTCAGACCATTTCACTAATCTGTCTAGATCGTTTTGTAAATGTTGTTTATCACCATCAGTATTAACCTTTCTAAACAGTTTTGTGTCATCTGCAAATTTCAGTACGTTACTTGTTATACTGTCATCCAAGTCATTGATATATATTAAGAATAATATAGGTCCTAATACTGATCCTTGAGGTACCCCATTCAAAACTGATTTCCAATTTGAAACTTCTCCATCTACTACAACTCGTTGTCTTCTGTCAGTCAGCCATTGTTTTATCCAGTCAGTTATGCTATCCCCGATACCATGGGCTTTTAATTTAAGTAGTAATCTTTGATGTGGCACTTTGTCAAAAGCTTTCTGAAAATCTAAGTAGATAATATCTACTGGCGATCCCACGTCTATCCACTTAGTGATTTCTTCCAAAAAACATAACATATTTGTTAAGCATTACCTCGCTTTAAGGAATCCATGTTGAGATGAATTTAATAATTTATGCTTAACGAGGAAGTCCACCATATGGTCTTTAATTAACCTTTCTAGTAATTTACAAATCACTGACGTTAAACTCACTGGTCTGTAATTTTCTGACTTCTTTCTCGAACCCTTTTTAAATAATGGTATGATGTTTGCTTCTTTCCATTCAAATGGAACAACTCCCTCTTTTAATGACAAGTTGAATACTCTTGCAAGTGGTATACTGATTTGTTCTACTGTTTCCATTAGTAATTTTGGAGGAATCCCACCCACTCCCGGTTATTTATTATCCTTCATTGCCTTTATTTTCTTAGCTACCATTTCTGGAGTTACAACTAACGGTCCTAAATAGTCAGATTTAGCCTCCTGAAATTTAGCATCAGCAACTGGTAATGAACTAATATCTTCTTTGGTAAACACTGAACTGAAGTAACCATTTAGGTCTTCCGCCATTAAAAACCCCTGTGATATTATATTTCCAGCACTGTCTTCTAGAGGTCCAACCTTGTCTTGTACGTTTTGTTTACTCCTGACATATGCATAAAAACTCTTGCTGTAATTTTTTATGTTACATGCTAGTTTTTGCTCATAGCTTCTTTTAGATTGTCTGATTTCAGTTGTAGCTGTTAAGTGCCTCTTTTATTGGGGCGCGATAGCATACCGGTTAGAAGGCCGGACTCTCAATCGAGAGAACCCGGTTTCAAATCCCACTGCGGTCGCTTCGAACCTTTGGCAAGTTTGATCACCCCACGTTGCCACAGTTCACTCAGCTGTATAAATGAGTACCTGGCAATACAGACAGTGGTAGATATGTGAACGAATAGCCTTCGCGCAGCAATTGCAGCATGGCTGAATACTTCCCAAAGAAGTTGAGATGGCCTTGGAATGAACAGGTCTGCCAGGGGGTGAAGTGTAAAGCGCTTTGAGCAGTCCTATGGACCGGATACCGCGCTATATAAGAATGTACCTTTTTACCTTTGTAATTTGCAGTCTTCTTCCTTTCTGGTATGCCTATAATCCCTCCACATAGTTTGTTTTAACACTATTTTTCTAATAGCCTCTTTTGACAAGTGTTTCTTTCTACACCGTTTTCCTTGTTTTTGGAAGGGAACAAATTTATCGATGATACTCTCAATTTCATATTTTAGAATATTCCAACATTCAATTGCGGTCTTATTCATCAGCATGTTATTCCAATCTAGCTTTGCTTTGCTAGTATTTTCTCATATCTTTGTAGTTACCTTTGTGGAAGTTTCTCTTGTACGTTGTCTTATTTTTACTTTCTAATTTTACATTGATGTCAAAATGTATTTGATTATGGTCACTGTTACCCAATGGTTCAAGTATTTTTACATTGTCCACTAATTCTTTTTGTGATGACAAAACTATATCTAATACGTTTTCTCCCCTGGTTGGTTCTAGCACGTGCTGAGTAAGAAAGCTATCCTGGATTAAAAATAGAAATTGTTGGTCCTCACTCCCTGTGCTCTCTAGAGAATTCCATTGTATGTGTCCATGGTTAAAATCTCCCATTATGATACATTCCCCTTTACTAACTTCCTTTATAGCGTTTTTTATTTTTGTGTTGTCCTCTTCGTTTATGTTTGGACTTCGGTAAACTAATCCAATAGTTAATTTTGAATTTCCTGAAACAATTTTGCACCAAACAGCTTCATCGCAATCTGCTTCCCTTTCTAGTTTTATTTCATAAGCCTGAATAGATTCTTTAACATATAAAATAACTCCCCCTCCCCTTCTTCCTATTCGATCTTTCCTAAACATTACGTATCCTGTCAGTCCTAATTCAGCATCTGTTATGTCTATGTTGGCCCATGATTCAGTTATACCAATTATGTGAGGGTCAACATCTTCTACCATAATTCGTTTTTCTTATTTACTATGCTCCTTGCATTTAAACATACGCATCTATAACATGTTTCAGAGATGTTTTTCGGACGATTTGATATTGGTTTGTCTGTGGCCTCTTGTTCTGCTTGAGACACATCTAGGTAACCCCCCTGCACTTCTAGTTTAAGCAATGTTTACTACCAAAAATATTTGTCATTGTACCCATGCCACTATCTACTGCTGCTGAAAGTTCATCCGCGAATACTGCTTTCCACTTAGATGAAGCCCATCCTTCATGTACATATCAGCCCTCCCAACAAAACTTCCCCATAAATCCACCTTCTTCTTCCCTACATAGTTTCTGGACTAACATGTTAATTGCCATCCCCCGACAATTTCGGTATTTGTGACCCCTCCTGCCCATTACTGGTAAAATCCCTGACAGTATTACCTGCTCAACCTGCGTCTGTTTTAGTGTTCTGACCAACTGCCTATATTTCTTAACTATGGCAGTTGTACCCTCCCTCTCTACGTTATTTGTCCGTACGTGTACTAAAACAGATCCACCCTTACCCGAACCTACGATGTTTTCTACCCTCTCAGTTATCGCCTCTATTTTGGCTCCAGGCAAGCAGACCACCACATCATGTCCCTTGTTTAAGACTCTGTCGGTCTTCCTAACTATCGAATCCCCCACAAACACCCTCGCTCTCTTCCTCACCCCCTCTATCACTGCTGCAGAATAGCTCTTCCGTTCGATCCCCTCCATCGCATTCTGTCCTGACCCCTTCCCTCCTGTCTCCCCCACTTCCCTCTCCTTCGCTCTTGTCTCCCCCAGTCCCCTCTACTTCACTCCGGTTGTTTTACCGCCCATCTCCCCCACTCCCTTCTCCGGTTGTCTCCCCCCCGTTCCTTTCCTTCCCGTCTCCTTACGCCCTGTCTCCCTACGACCTGTCACCTTCCCTCCTCTCAGCTTCCTCCCAGGCTGAGGTGAGCTCTCCCTAGCATCTCTCCACTTTATCATCTACTGTTCCCCCACCGGAACTACTGGCACAACCCCCCTGTTCCCTTCCCACCATTGCCACAATGAGCAGCCTCAGCTCTTCCAACTCCACCTCTAGTTCCTTCATCTTCGTACATCCCCTACACTCAAAACTAAAACTATCTGCCTGGACCTCAGCACAGGACTTCTCGCACCCAGATTTGACGAAGTCCACCCAGTTACTGCAACTGCCACAAATTAAGTATCTTGTGGCCTTTAACTGCCGTTTGCACGGCGCCATCATACAATTTATGTTTAATTAGTTTGCTACATTAGCCTTGAATAAGGCTGTTTTTGTGATCAAAAGAACACTTTAGGCTAATATACTTGCTAACTATGTCTTCTATTAAGCTCACATGAGCAAAAAAAAAAGCCTGCCACCTAGCGAATACGGAGAACACTGTGTAACAAACGAAATCAGCGTGTACTAATTTACGCTAAAATCCTGCTGTTAATTCCTTTTTACCGAAAACGTTTACTACCACTATGTCAGATATTACCTTATGTATGTAATTTAAGTAAATATATAACTTTATCTTATATATGGTAAACAACCCTATTAACGCTCGCTGACTTCCCTGACAGAGTCCGAAACTAACTTACGCTAAAATACTGCCTCTGACTAATAATTAACAAAACCTGTTCCCTAATATATGTCTACAATATGTTTATGTATAATATATATGCAATAGTAATACTTATTCTATTCGATATTCGACGCTTTTCTATAAATTCTCTTCACCAATTTCAAATCGCTGCTGCACCAAGCCAAGATCCGCATATCACGTTACACAATGCCTTTCTTAGTTTCACCAAGGGCAGTGCCAAGAACTGCTAGCTGAGTCTTCTTCTAAACAAGTATGTTGACTCAGGTCAGATAGCCTGTACCACTATTGATTGGTACATATAAAATGCTTTGCAGAAATCTACGTTTTTGTGAGTTAAATCTTAGTTAGTCCTCTTAATTATTATTTATTCATAGACAATATTTACTAAATCCAAAAAGAACTTAACTCAGTATCAAAATCACCATTTAAATGTAATACTTGTAAATAAGGGTAAGTGGGAGTGTAGCCTTAATTGGGCAGCAGGTGAACTGGGAATTAGTCATAAAACCAGAGTAGGTTAAATGGGCATTCGATGGCTCTCTAAGTCTAACTTCATCCTTCGCCGGAATTATGAAGCCTATTGGAAATGAATATTGGTACCATTTAATGCATGAAACTATAATTGGTATAATCGTAACAAATAATGTGAATAACATGACTGGGCTAATCATAATAATGTTGTGAATCAATTTTATTTCACTACCAGTAGTCAGGAAACGCAAGCGTCATGTGTTTTAATGCGACATTACTTGTAACTTGATTCTTATATACTATATAATATAGTATAGATAGGTGTAGTGTATGATTTCCGACTTTACTTGGTCTTGGAATTCCGGGAATTGACTCGGGACTTGATATTTGACTTGCTAGTTTCTGAGTTGCCAACAAGTCTAATATTAAATATACCTAACAAGTATAATATAACGAGAGACCATTGCATTCTAAGCCAGGATAAGGCATTTAGTATGACGATGAGCATGACTAATACTATTATATGATTATGACTATGAGTCGTATGACAATGTCTATGCTATGCCTATGCCATGGCTATGCCGACGTTATGAAGTTGTTGTTGATACGTATGTGTATTTCACTGCCAGGTCACGGCATGTTACTGAGACGGCTAATTTTACATCAAGGAAATACTCACAATAATACGCCACAGCTGGATCTCTTAGATCATACTCAACTGCTGTCTTCACGTAGTGTTGGATAGGTTTTAAGCTCTCTGGTATTGCAGGAAGAGCCATTTTAGCGACTGCGAAGTAACTAGCCCTTGTGTTTCCGGTTTATTTTGACGCAAGAGGGCACCACTCAACTGTCGCAGGTCCAACGACGATGCCATCTAGTGGACAATTCAAGCACACGTAGGCTACATTATCAGTCAGATGTAAATCATTTTTCAGTAACTGTGAGTATAAACGTCTGACAAAATTGACTTTTTGAAGAAATGATGCATAAACAGATTTTTTTGACATATTTTCGTATATCCAATACTACACTGATCGCCAGATGGAAGCACTGTTGCGCCACATCGGCATGCACTCTGTTAAATAAGCGTCATTTCCCTTTATCGAACGAAAACGCAATTATTCATAATAATCACTACAGGAAAATTTTAATGCATATTCGAATCAAAGAAATAATCGAATTTAGTCGTTAGATCTGATAAGACCCAAAATGGTGGATATCCAAAACTATAAACACTGCGGGTCAATGCCGATCATGGGCGTGACTTCCATCCTCTCGCCGATCACACGACAAAGTTTAGAAATTCCACAAAGGGTGAATACATATATAAAAAGAGTTTTCAGTGCTTCTATTTTTACTTCAATTAATGTTTGACCTAATGTTAAATAATTTAATAGTTTGTTTGAATATGTTACAAAACTACATATAAAAGTTGCACAAACGAGCTAGCAGGTTGCAGTGGATACCAGTTAGGTTTGATTTTTTGCTAAATGAATTTGAAATGAGATTAGCCAGGCGCGTAGATAGCCATAAGCACGTGCTTCCACATAAATATGGCAAATAAATTAATATTAAAAAAATCCATCGCGCCCCAGAAACTGAATAGTTCATCCAAATCTAGCTGCGTAGTATCCATCGTGAAATGCAAGCACGAAAGCAGACATCTGATATGGCCTATAATGTACACTCACTGCAATTCTGCAAAGGATGCAATGTTAACTTGGCTATTGTTCATGCCAGCAAAGTATGATGGGCACAGTCCAGCAGATCGCCTTCTTCAACTATTCAGCGGCTACATGTTGTCCATCAAAACGGTTGACCTCATCATAACACTAGTGACCATTGAGCACGTCCTCCAAAGTCGGCTTCCTCTGGCCACATTCCTACAGTCCAAAGAGGCAACCACTACAACCGCCCAGCTGCAGCAGGAGAGGGCCGACCCAGAAGTATAGAATGCACTGTGTGACAGTGCTGTAGGGCTAGCGGGAAGATCTGACATTGAGGCGAGCAAGTCGAGCAGTGGTAGTAGACCGAGGCACCGTTCGTGATAACGTGTCCGCTGATATAACTGACACGTCCAGCCAGTAATGGATTAGGGCAATGTATCTGCCGTTCGTGGATCACTTGCTGCAGGAAATGGACACACGACAGTGGATGAATCTGGCACTACATGCAATGTCCAGCTGTATGAGGTTTTCCAAGACGGCATGCCAGATGATCTGCGTCAGCTACAAAATGGAAAGCAAGATGGGAGACGATGAATGTCACCGAGAGACCCAGCACACCCGATGACACGATACAGGACACCAATCATGTACTGTACCCCAACATGTATACAGCAGTCGTGATACTGCTAGTGATGTCTGTGAGAGATCCAACACACTCGATGATACGATACAGGACATCAATCCCGTCCTGTATTCTAACATGTATACACATCACATATGTCATCTGGGGTACATAAACACAGATCCCCAGTTGACGGTGAAGGCGTATCCCCATATGAACTACAGTATGGTGCCAACTGGATGTTTAATTTGCCTAAAATTCGCCAACCTGCAAATGTGGCCAGCATGGCGAGTATAGGCCACAAACCATCAAGCAATTATGGTAGCACGACCAAAGTACTAGATCAGCTTAAAAGTGGGAACTTACTCTATACCAGAGGAAAGGGGGAGTAGGATTTCTTGTACATCGAGATCTAGCAGCAAACGTCATCAGTTTTAAAACACTTCTTCAAGAATTGCGCAAGTGATTATCAAGCTTTCTAAAACACAAGTGGTATATTGTTCAAGTATATGCACCAACATCTAGTCACCCCGAGGAAGAAGTAGATGCTATGTATGATGAAATAAATGATATCCTGAACCAAAAAAAAAAAGAAAACACAGCATACCATCATCACGGACGATTTCAATGCCAAAGTTGGATTAAAAGCTCACAATCAAGAACGAACCATGTGACACTTTGGAATAAGTAAACGAAATGAAAGGGGTGACAGACTAATAGAATTTACTGAAAGTAGAAACTTCAAAATCACGAATACTTTCTTCAAAAAGAAACCTACACGGAAATGGACAAGGAAAGGTCCAAATGGAGAGACCAAGAACTAAATTGACTTTATCCTATCCAACAACAAAGACATCGTGAAAGACGTCTCAGTGCTTTCTCAGTTCAACACTGATAGCAATCACCGCCTAGTTAGAGTAAAACTCAAGATCAACATGCGTCTAGAACGGCCGAGACTGGTGAGAAAGAAGACCCCACAAGTAAACTTGCAAAATCTTCAGCAAAAAGCAGATGATTATCAGATAGAATTACAAAACAAGTTTGATGCCTTGCATGATGAAGCAGAGGGTGCGGACGTAGATTCATGGTGTGAGAAAATCACGGACACCATCACACAAAGTGCAATGGAGGTAGCAGGGAAAAAGACACTCACCAAAGCAGAAAAACATCCTGAAACACTCAAACTGTTGAAAAAGAGAAGAGAGTTGAAACAAGAAAAAGGAAATTAAAGGACAGAATACGCAGAAACACGTAAAACCACCAGGAAACGGATGAAAGATGAAACCCGCCAATATAACATGAAAAAGATTGAACAGACCATCCAAGAACACACAAGTCTCAAACGAGCTAAACGACAATTCATACTTGGAAAATCCCAGATAATTACCATGAAACCCACTGATGGGAGTATCATAAATGATAGAGATGAAATCATTAGCAGAGTAGAAGAATTCTATCAAGATCTGTATTCCAATAAAAAGAAACTACCAAAACCCGATATCAACATAAACGAGGATCAAGTACCAGACATCACAAAATCCGATGTCAAAAAGACCCTGAAAGATGGTGACTGTCTGCTGGTGTATCAACTATCAACGTACATGACCAGACTTTGTTGTTTGTGCACTTACAAATGGTTTAACTATGCACAGAGAAGAAGATTATTTACATCACTTCACGCATTAATAAGAAGTTAATTAAATAAGCTTAATTGTCAAAACGGGGCTAGTTGAGCTACCCAAGACCCAAGGAAGGTTTAGTTGAGCAGCGGTTAAAGAACGAAGACGAGTATTCTTTACTCCAACATACATAAAAGGATTTTTTCCGAGCAAATTGGGACATCGGATAGCTACAAGGTAACATAATAGCAGTTAGTTACACTGGTTGCGATTTACCTATAAGTCTATATTAATTAAGTGTGTTGACTTATTTATTAAGCGTGTAGACTTGTCAGAGACGTGTTGTACCCGTTGGGTAGATGTGTTGGAGTTGTTACGAATTTGTACAAGGCCTACGTAAATTATACAAATAAAGCATTTACTCAACTTACGCTGCACTGTGGCTCAACTTACCCCACACCAAGTGTTAGTTAAGCCAGTATGCCAACTCTATATGAATCAGCTAGATATAATTATCTATGCATGCTAGATATATCTTGGTACAACATGATCGATTAATAAGCATAGTTTATGTGAGTAAAAACAATTCTGACTTATGAATATGATTGCGCCCTAGACATCAAAAAAATGAACAATGGCTGATCTAACACTGCCTTCCCTAATCTACGACGTCAAGCGTCCACTTAGCCACTTAGATTTCTTCGTAATATTTTAATTAACCATATTTTCATTAACCATGGTCTATGGCATATGGCATATCATTATAGTCACCAGCATAGTTTTCGCTCACGCCAGATTCTGCCTCATTTTGTGATATCGCATTATACACGTCATTAGTCCAATATAAAATCATATATCGGTCACTAGGAGTATAAATGTCTGACAAAGTAAATTTTTTCGAAGACAAATTATGCGTAAACAGGTTTTTGAGACATATTTTCGTACATATAGTTCGACATTAATCGCCAGGTGGCTTTACTGGTACGACATATCGGTGCATTTTGTAAATGCGCCATATTTCACTTTATCGGACGAAAATGTGCGCAACTGTTAATAATCACTGCAGAAAAGTAATCGAACGGCAACATGATTTTTATACTTTTAATGCGTGCAGTGAGGCTTTTTCAAAAACGCTCTTTCTTTTAAGGCAAATTCCGGCGCTATCCTCGCTTTACGTTGACTTTGTCATTGGCTTTGCCTTTGCCTTTGCCTTTGGCTTTGCGAAACGTATATTTCTTTTGTTCGATTTTAGTGAGTAGTTCACTTAAGCCAACTTTTGTAACAACTGAATTGTTTGTACTTGACAGATGAAGTAACTGGTAGTTTTTCGAATACTGATTCCATCCGCAAAAAAGCGTCTTCAAATATCTGTGAAAACAGCATATTATATCATATAAGGCAATAAGCACACCAACCAGTATATATCATATCCCAAAGTGTTTATGTAATTTTACACTAGGTGGCAGCAAACGACATCACTAGTTTCATGGCGGCATTTTCAGTTGTGGCTCGGCCGGTTAAATGGGCCTGGTCAACATTTTGGAGGCATCTGTGGGAGAGGAAATGGATACGCCAGACGTACCAATTGTCAGCAGTCATTCTGGTGACGTGGGTGACGTTATTCTTCATGTGCGCATACATTTCATTCCCCGTTTATCTGTCCACCGATTCGGGGAGTCTTGACGAAAATTTGCCGCCATTGTTGAACACCGACGGAGACAGTCTGCTGCTATTGCCGAACAACAAGAGTAAATCGAAGCCAAGTCGAATCCGTCTGACGTTTGGTTCACGGACAACTGGGAACTTAACGGGAGTACTAAGCCGACTATGCCCATTGTATCCACACACACTGCGTGAGTTTTTCAACTGTAAAACTAAGAAAGCTTTTAAGTAACACAACAGCAACGGTGTCAGTTTAACGAAGCATATTATTATTTATTGTTTGGCGCCATTTTTGCTATACTTAATACAAATACGCAACATTGACATAAATCTGAAGAAACCTTTGTGCAAGTGATCGATATTCATAATCATTGACAATTATTTCATCGACTGAGTACAAACAAATTGTTACATAAATCGTTTTTAATGAAATACTTAAGATAATCGAACGATAAAAAGACGTTTCGCGAAAACGCCACAAAATTACCATTGGCATTGGCATTGCCTTTGCTTTGCGTGTGTCACGACACAAGACGCAACGCATTACATGCATACACGTCAAGGGGTCGGGGTTGTTAACTTTCCTTGGTGGTTATTACGAATAGTTGCTTACATTTCTATCCGAGAAATGTCGACTATTTTCATGAATAGTAAAATATAAGTGGGTCCCATTCATTAATCACCCCCCTATAAACAAGAGCGATAAGCCAGCTCACTGCAATGAAGCGGGTGTGGACCACTGGCCGGCATTTCATTGCAGGGCAGAAACAGTTGCATCCACTGCATGACACATAGGGTAGTATTGTTTATAGTGTGAACATAGCATGTTACAAATAGTTGTCTAACATATGTAAGTAAGTGAGTAAGTAAGTTAATGTATTTGCTCCTCACCATCATCATGTACAATATAAGGCAAACAAAAGCAATGAAGATGAGGTAGCTACCAGAGAATAATAAACTTATCGAGCTAGTAGCCAGTGACGATGACACCAGGAACCAATTAACTTGAAGATTTGTCATTGTCATTTGTTCTTAATGGGGCATGGCCACCAGACTGATAAATAATTTGGGTGAGGGTGGTCCAAGCAGTTGTGTTATAAGTGTGGGCAGTTGTGTTGTTCATACGTGCATTAGTATTAAACTCTTCAAGACAAACATTTTGGAGGCTTGCTGGAGAAAGTTCTGGGACAACGAATATGGTTATTTCCCGTGTGGCTTACAGCTGTACGAATCGACAGAAATCAGGATCTAACATCTCGTTATTTTCAGGTAATTTATGTCGCAAATGTTTGTGCAGTGTTAGTGTATATATGATTGAATGTAACAGTTTCGAAAATGTTCTGAAATATCAATATATTACAGATACGTTTGTTTTTTCTGGGGGAGCGTACATTAAGTGTTTCCCAGTAGTCACATTGATTGGGTGCAACATAAAATGTTATAGGGGTAAGATTCAGTTTTATAAATAATGTGTGCGTACGTATATGCATATTTGTAACTCTTTTAAAACTCTACTAGATGTCAGCTCATTAATAAGATTTTTTTCTTTATTAAGTCATCTGCATTTAATGAGGCTCTCCCCTTTTTGGTCGTCGTTTGCCTTTTCTTTGTTGTATGAACCACTATCATGTAACTCATTCTGTACACATTGCAACATTCATTGCATTCTATGCATTTGTTTGACAAACCATGTGAAAGGTTGCCTACTCAAATAATTGACAGCTTAAATGAGAGAGCACATTTCTTTACATGGGGCGTGTCCTTGGGCAAGTTGGCCAGATAACATTCGAGAGATCTTGATCTGCAGGTGGAAATAGCTGTGATGGAGCAGCTGGGGAATGTGTTGGAAGATGGGAAAAGAATATTTTTGGGACCTTAGAGAAGAATGTCCAACAGGGCTTAATGAGATTTTGACCTCTTGCAGTCATTATCTAATACATGTATAGAGCACTTCAGAAAGTTCAGTTTCGATCATGTTTAGTGGTGCTACTGTTATAGTTAATATGTTATGATATTTTATATACAAGGTGCATGGATAGATTGTGCACGTAATAAGGTATTAGGTATATATAGCTATGTAGTAATAATCTCTTATTAGTACTGTATATCTATAGATATATGATGAAGACTGGGTGCTGCACAGTATAAACACTGGGCCTCCAGTGGGTTCTTGCCGTGCAGCAGCATGAATGTCACTGGTCCATGCCAGCATCACTTTATCATGTGTCAACTGATAAGAGCTCAGCGGTCTTGTTTTACTAACGGGTGTTCTATTTATGTCTATGGTCCCATTAGTTTAGTGTCATACTACTCACTAGTACGACACTAGTATTGTAATATAATTAATATGTTTCACAAACCTGCTTAATCCTTATTCGCATAAAAAAAAAATTGTCGGATGTTTCTTCTCGCAGTCACCAGTGTATCCCAGTACAGTAGTAATGTTTCTTCTCGCAGTCACCAGTGTATCCCAGTACAGTAGTAATGTTTCTTCTCGCAGTCACCAGTGTATCCCAGTACAGTAGTAATGTTTCTTCTCGCAGTCACCAGTGTATCCCAGTACAGTAGTAATGTTTCTTCTCGCAGTCACCAGTGTATCCCAGTACAGTAGTAATGTTTCTTCTCGCAGTCACCAGTGTATCCCAGTACAGTAGTAATGTTTCTTCTCGCAGTCACCAGTGTATCCCAGTACAGTAGTAATGTTTCTTCTCGCAGTCACCAGTGTATCCCAGTACAGTAGTAATGTCTATGTTTATGTTTTTTATGCGTTTCCAAAAGTAGCGAATTTTACTCCGTTAACTGTAGTAGACTAGAAAGTGCCATCTTAGCCTATATTTCGAGTGTCAGGCATGCAAACGTATTTATTGCAACCACCTGGTGCAAAACTCATTTAATTAAAAACGAACTACCACTTGAAGTTAAGTAGTTCATTTCAGTAGCATAGATAATAGCTAGTGCGGTTTATGATAAAATGAACTTTTCCGCAAGCCACGAAAACATGTCGGACGGCGTCTTATGACAAATCAACCAAAGTTTTAGCAAAGAGCGTATAATACATGATATTAAGCTAAGCGAGCTGCCCGACATTACACGGGAGAAACTGCAGCCACGGCAAGAGCTCCTGGCACCAGAACTGTCGGTTTCAAGAAGCGTTCGTACTGTACGAAGGAACTTATGTGGACGTTTGACGTAGATCACGTAACTCGTAACAATAGTAGAACACACACATATCGTTGCGAACAATTATACGTAACTACGAACTACTATTGTTCTGGGTTATGTAATCTACGTCAAACGTCCACATAGGTTCCTTCGTAAAATACCCACCCCCCAGGAATGTTTTTTAGTGTACGAACCACCCCCTTGGGCCCCCGGGCACGCCTACAAAAGTTCAACCACATACACACGAGATGTTTGATTCAACGGGCAGCTTAAACATTAAAAAATATATATAAATTACTTGGCACACTATATGTTAGACCAATATCCATAGAGTCATTCTTACCCATGCACGCATATATACATGTCAACTCTCCCTCATTCGTATGGAGTCTCCGTCGTTTTTACATAGCCGATACATATCCGTCCAAGATATTTAAATATCCGTTATTTCATGTTCAACGGACAAAACAATTTCGAAGAAAAGATTTATATATTGCAACCACCAGTCTGACGAATCTCTTTACAATTAATAACTTTAAATTAATTGTATACGTCCTACAGTGGGCGTCTCTCGTGTAGACGTGAAGGCGAATTTGATGCCGGAATCTCGACTAGCCGAGTTGACCCAGGATGTTGGAGCGGGAGGCCGATGGAAGCCGTCGACATGTCTGGCTCGCCAGCGCCTCGCCGTCATCATCCCGCACCGCGACCGCGCCGCGCATCTGCGTCTCCTCTTGTTCTACCTACACCCGTTTCTTCAGCGCCAGATGCGTCACTACCAAATATTCGTAGTCGAGCAGGTGGGTGGAGGAATGTCCATACTGCGACATTGTCAATACAGCGACATTGTCAATACCACGACATTATCAACACCGCGATATTGTCAGTACTACGACATTGTCAATATCGCGACATTTTCAATACCGCGACATTGTCGATACCGCGACATTGTCAATACCGCTGCATTGTCAATACCGCGACATTGTCAATACCGCTGCATTGTTAATGTCGCGACATTGCAAATACCGCGACAGTGTCAATAACCCTGCATTGTCAATACCGCGACATCGTCAACATGGTTTTTAAGGCCTCTCATACGGGCATTTTGACAACTTGCTCTGCCCGTATGAAATGTTTTTAATTTTCAATTTTAATATATAATATTAAATTTTAACTCAGAAACTAACAACTTCATCTGTAGACTAACAATAATTAGTTTTAAAACTTCCCCGGGCACAGCGGCCAAACACGCCCAACCCCGTGTGTGTGCGTAGCAGCCAGCCAACCTGCCCATCGTTGCTTTTCAATGCTGCCATCCAGCTATTTATAACCCGATCGGGCTCAAATCTCGAACAGAACGAAATACGACAATGAAGCAACCACGTGCCGTCGCCATGTTGGCATAGTATTTTTTAATAACAATTCTACCATATCAATTTTAACAGCCTATTTCATTAACAAATTCAACGGTTGTTGGGATGTACTAATTTTGCTGCAAGCTACGTGCAACATAAATCACAATTGGTGACCATTTTAAGGTAAATCAGTTGCCCGAATGAAACTTCAGACTGCCCGTATGAACTGAAACTTAGAAAACCCTGATCGTCAATACCGCTGCATTGTTAATACCGCGACAATGACAATACCGCAGCATTACCAATACTACCATATTGTCAATATCGCGACAGGAGGTCGTCCGTTTTTGGGGAAGAAAAACTGAAAAAAAATACCTATAATGAACATACCTTGTAGTTGTGACATATTAATATATATATTTATATAAAAATAATGTATTATTGGGGAATTAGTAATATTGAGGTATGCACACAAAGCTGATCGCCGGCATTTACTGACGTGCAGGCGTACAACGAGATGTTCAACAAAGGTGTCATTATGAACATGGCCTTCGTCGAGGTGATGCGACGCGGTCGCTGGGACTGCATCGTCTTTCACGACGTCGATATGATTCCGCAGAATGATCGCAACATCTACGAGTGCACTCGACAGCCGCGCCACCTGTCGCCGGGACTCGACGAGATGCGCTTCACGTAGGCACATCCCTGTCCGTTGTAAAGTTACAATACAATACAATACAATACAATACAATACAATATAAAAAAAAAATTCTCGGGAGATCCAAGCTCGGCAGCGCACAAAAATAAAAGGGGTTGAGCAGTTTCTAATTGATTAGCAATTCCAGTTGAAAACAGTTTGATTGGTATATGCTAAAGTTATGGAGGTGTGCATCATTTGCATGAAGTAGTTTCCCATATGTGCCGAAGCCATATGTAATATTATGTAGATGCAACACAAATAAGAAGCATCAGTGGCGTATTTGGGGGGCCATGCCCCTTTGGCTTTGGGAAATGAAATGTTCCGTGAATAACTTGTTGCGCCACTACATGGCATCATGACAAACGAATGGGTGAATGCGCTTAACCCCTTCCGAGATTCTAAATACACCACTGGGAAACATAATGTTTTGATGATGATGATGAACCTTTGTTTCTAACATTCAGACCAAACATGGTCTGTATCTAATACAGGTCTAAACTCTCTAATACAAATCCACATGATATCACATTTTGAGTTTTACGCCGAACAACCCCAAAATGAGATGCCACAGTCCTGCTGCTCACGACTTCACCGTTTTTCAAGACAATGTGCATACGACAAAATGACAGCTCCGGATGTTGTCCAGCAATAGTAATTACTGTTGGTCGTCTCTTCGCCTTCTGTTTACAGCCTGCTGTACTGGGGTCTGGTTGGAGGGGCGCTTGCCCTCACACCTGCGCAAGTTGTCCACACAAACGGCTACTCGAATATGTACTGGGGTTGGGGAGGCGAAGATGACGACATGTTCACGAGGTAGTGTCTCCTGCTGCGACTGTCGTCACCCTTAGGCTTCTATTGCTTCCGTGCTCGTCACTTTGCATGTCATTAAAAGACCGTCCTCAATGTTTTCGCTAATCTCATTTCAAATTCATTTTGCGAAAAATCAAACGTACCTAGTAGCCACTGCAACATGCTAGCTCGACTGTGAAACTATTCTATGTAGTTTTTTTTAAATCGCCAGACAAACTATTAAATAACTTAATGTCTGGTCAAATATTGAAGTGAAAATGGAAACGCTGAAAACTCACGAATTTCACAATGGTGAAATTTCTAAACTTTGTCATGTGACAATGTAATCTAGTTTGCTCATGATTACTTGACATTTGACCAGTATTAGTATGATTACTCAAAACTTGTCAACGATTACACACGATTACAATTTCTGAATATGTAATGATGTTTGATTATGTTTACTCTGTCTCTTATTTAAACGACGACACATTTCCCGATTGTAATGGCAGCCGTCGGCATTTATCATCGGTTAAGTCAGTTTCGTTTACATGTATGCATCGATATAGTACAAGTTATACTAGTGATGTCTCTTGTTAAAATGCCGTAATGTAATAATAGAGGCTACGAAATAACCCGTGGCGCCTCTGGTGCATAATATAACACTAACATGAAGGTGAAATCGCGGGAAATTTTCGACGGAAGTACATGTAATTCGCGCGAATCTTGCCGTGCGATGAAACAGTCGCGTATTTAAGCCAACGGAAGCTCAATCGCGTTCGACGGTATTCAAACGTCAGATCAGCTTATTTTTGCGTTCCTATGCTAGCGTTGTGATTTCTGTTTAATATTAGTAAGCCTGAACATTCTTCATTGGATACACTGTGTAGTTCTTTTTCAAAATACTTTACAGAGAATATTGCTCGTATTCGATAAAATGTTGTCATTAATGATAATGACTATGGTTTCCCTGAACCATCACTTTCTGAAAAACACTTTCACATCTGCAACTACTAATGAAGTTCTCATTATTATTAAAAAAAATATCCTAACAAATCGTGTGATCTTGAACCACTTCCAACACTTCTACTAAAAAGCTGTATCGATCAACTCATCTTTCCATTTACTACTATCATAAACCTTTCAATGCAGAGTGGAGTTGTTCCACGGGATTTCAAACAAGCTCTTGTAAATCCTCTTAGTAAAAAACAAACTTTGTGCAAAAATTACCTAAAGAATTATCGTCTTATCTCCAATCTCAGTTTTCTGTAAAAAAAAAAATATTGGAAAAAGTGGTTGCTAATCGCCTTCATGAACATATTTACAACCATCACTTATCAAATGATCTACAGTCTGCATATAAACGATTCCACTCTACCGAAACAGCTCTTCTCAAGATACACAATGATATAGTTGATAACATGGACAATGGCAAAGTCACAGCACTCTACTTGATCTCTCAGCTGCTTTCGATACAATTGATCATTTTAATCATTTTACAACGCCTAAATAGATATTTTGGCGTTTCTGACCCAGCTCTTCGGTGGTTTAAATCATATTTTTTAGACATATATCAAAGTATTAACATATCTGGCACATTATCTTGCCCACAACACCTTCCATTCGGAGTGCCGCAACCGTCCTTGGCCCTGTTCTGTTCAGCTTATATACTACGTCGCTCAGCCAAGTCATTACCAATCATAATCTCAGTCATCACCTGTATGCTGATGACACACAGGTTTACATATCATTTTCACAATCAAATGGACTTTAAGTGATTGTCTTGTTGTGGATGGAATCAAGTAAGCTAAAACTTAATCCAGATCAAACATACCTTATTATTATTGGCACTAAACAACAACCAAATAGAGTCATCAACCATTTTCCAGTTAAACTGCTTGGCAGTGATTCATTCCCATCAGATACTGTTCGCAATCTTGGCGTTATCTTTGACAGTGACTTCAACTTTCGCCAGCATTTTCTCAAGTATGTAAATCCGGTTTCTATCATATTCGTGATCTCCGTCGAATTCGGCGTCACATATCTATATCTACTGCTAAAACAATATCAATAATTAGTAGCCGCCTTGACTATTGTAATTCACTACTAAAAAAAACATTGCTAAAAGAGACTTGGCTAAACTCCAACGAGTACACAATTGTCTGGCACGTGTGGTTCTCAGGGCGCCTCAGTTTTCACCGTCACTACCACTACTTAAACAGTTACACTGGCTTCCAGTTTCTTATCGAATTAACTTTAAGCTGTCCACTCTTACATATCGTGCTCTATCTACACAACAACCACCCTACTTGGCTAGTCTCCTGCATCTTTCAAATATCCCTAGGCAGCTCAAATCATCAATTTCACAACAACTTATTGTACCTAAAACAAAACTTAACTTGGGTAAACGTGCTTCCTCTGTCGCTGCGCCTGGGGTCTGGAATGAACTCCCCATCACTTTGAAAACATCTGAAACTATAGCTGTTTTCCGAAAAAAATCAAGACATCTATTCCAAATTGCATTTCCACCATATATGTTCGGTTGTCCCTAGTTCTGATACTGACTTTTGCGCGTCCCTGTTCACGATTATGCTTAATGATTCTGTTTTGTTGCTGCTCTGAGCTCAAGTTCCTTAGGATATAAGCGTCATAGAAGTTAATTATTATTATTATTGTTGGTATATTATTTGGATTGAAAATTTTGCAATTCTTGCGTTACGGATCGTTTTCAGAATAGAAGGCGCCGGATATGTAGTCACTCGACCATCCAATCACATCGGTCGCTATAAGATGGTCAGACACAAGAAGCGAAAGGGAGAGGCACAAAGGTAGATTTAACAAGATTTGCCATCCAAGCCAAAAGGCCAAGATGGCAAGTGGACAAGGAAGAGATTCGCTTATCGAGAGTCCAACAATTTTCATCTATGTGTAACCCGCCCTCTTGAGATATGTGTCAACCCTATTTTTAAACATATTCACGCTGCTAGCAGTTACACGATCCGTAGACATTTCATTTATTGGAGTACTTCCGGATATCCAACTGTTTTACTTGTATGTTATGTTTCTCCTAATCAACCCAAGAATTTGATTACCATTTGAAGCTGCAATACCACACTGCTCTGAAACTTTCATATCAGCACTTATTGTTATTCCTAAATCCTTTTTTAATTTAAGTTCCCATTTCCTGTATGTAGGCATTTACATTTCCCAAAATTGAATAACATCTGCCATTTTTCAGACCATTTAACTAATTTGTCTAGATCGTTTTGTAAATGTTGTTTATCACCATCAGTGTTAACCTTTCTACTTTTGTGTCATCCGCAATTTTCTTAGCTACCATTTCTGGAGTTACAATTAACTGCCCTACATAGTCAGATTAAGTATCTGGAACTGGTAATGAACTAATAATGTGGTAAACACTGAACTGAAGTAATCATTTAGGTCTTCCGTAATTAAAAAACCTTGTGATATTATATTTCCAGCACTGTCTTCTAGAAGTCCGACCTTGTATCGTACGTTTTCTTTACTCCTGCCATATGCATAACAACCCTTGCTGTCATTTGTTATGTTGCATGCTAGTTTTTGCTCATAGCTTCATTTAGATTGTCTAATTTCAGTCATAGCTGCATTAAGTGCCTCTTTGTAATTTGCATAGTCTTCATCCTTTCTTATATGCCTACAAACCATCCACATAGTTTGCTTGAACACTACTTTTCTAATAGCTACTTTTGACAAGTGTTTCTTTCTAGACCGTTTTCTTGGTTTTACAGGGGAACAGATATATCAATGATACTCTCAGTTTTTTATTTTAGAATGTTCCAACATTCAATTGCAGTCTTATTCCTCAGCATGTTATTCCAATCTAGCTTTGCTAAGTATTTTTTCGTATCTTTATAGTTACCTTTGTGGAAGTTTGTCTTGTACGTTTTTTATTTTTACCGTCTGATTTTACATTGATGTCAAAATGTATTTGATTATGATCACTGTTACCCAATGGTTCATGTATTTTTACACTAATTCATTTTGTGATGACAAAACTATATCTAATACATTCTCTCCCCTGTTTGGTTCTAGCACGTGCTAAGTAAGAAAGCTATCCTGAATTAAAAATAGAAATTGTTGGTCCTCACCCCCTGTACTGTCTAGAAATTTCCATTGTATGTGTCCATGGTTAAAATCTCCCATTCCCCTTTACTCACTTCCTTTATAGTGTTTTGTGTTATCCTCTTTGTTTATGTTTGGACTTCGGTAAACTAATCCCATAGTTAATGTTGAATTTCCTGAAACTATTTTGCACCAAACAGCTTCATCGCAATCTACTTCTATTTCTAATTTTATTTCATAAGCCTGAATAGATTCTTTAACATATAAAATAACTCCCCCTCCCCTTCTTCCTATTCGATATCTACTAAACATTACGTATCCTGTCAGTCTTAATTCAGCATCTGTTATGTCTATGATGCTGAATTAGGACTGACAGGATACGTAATGTTTAGTAGAGCTCGAATAGGAAGAAGGGGAGGGGGAGGTAATAACAGTTGTTGTGATCATAGGGTCATGTTGGCGTGAGACTAGATTGTTTGTCAGGAAACTGCGGAAATAAGATCCTAGATTAACTGCGATGCCCCGCGGTGGAGAGCATTAAACCTACTGCCATAGGTAATAGTTACATGGACTGCTTAGTTGGCTAATCTCTACTTCCGGTGACGGCTTAAGGGGCGAACACACCTGTCCGCTTCCGTCATCCGCACCCGTCGTTGTGGTCATCTGTTTTAACACAGACCAGCCGCTACGTCGTTCGACGGATGACGGGTGTGGACAGATGTTCTCCGCATAACTTTACCTAGTTTACATGTATGAAATACGGAAGAATTGTATGAATTGAACCATCAGTGTGCAACCGGAAAGAAACCTTACACCGATGCATACAAACACACACGTATGATCATTATCTATGCTTATTGTGCGTGCGTGCGTGCGTGCGTGCGTGCGTGCGTGCGTGCGTGCGTGCGTGCGTGCGTGCGTGCGTGCGTGCGTGCGTGTGGTTGTACGTACAAACGGCGTGTCGCTATGTTAGCATCCATGCCAGCATGTCTACTAAATGTTTGTTGTCATATAACCTTATATAGTTATTGCTGGAGTTTGTTTTTGGCAGTGTGTTTGTTGTCATTTTATTTGGATGAAGTGTGTGACGTGGGAACCGCAGAGAACTCCGCTTCCTCATGTCGCCTTGTAAGCATGTCGACTTAGTAAACACATCGCCATCGATTCCCCAATGTTGCATCATCTTTGTTACTTGTGTTGCAGATACGATTTGCTTGACCTGTGGCGTCGGTGGCCATTAGATGGACTCAACTCGCTCGCCAACTATAACTTGACCGTGCTGGCCGTCACCGAGCACTCGCTCTACACCAACTTCACTGTCGACATCGGCAAACCGCCTCCGTCTCTCTTTCAAGAGGCCATCGCTATGGCCCGCGCCTCCAGCAAGCCGACGACCGATAGGTTAAGAACGGGATCATGATTATTGTCGAAACAAAACAGAACCCAACATAATGCAGCCACATTCTTACAATAAACAATCGTACATAAAAGTAGGCCTACTCTAGTCACACATCAAGCAAAATGTGGCTGTTCAATCACACAATGCAGTTACGGCCTTCTGTGATATTATCAATGTCCGAAATATCCGGCAAATTTCCCGTTACAATATTAATGTAACAATGACAATATTAATGTAACAATGTTTTATGAATGCTCGAAGTAATGACATGTCACTGATATAGGGTACCTTGAATATGGCTGCGTCGGTTCGCTACAATTAAGTTACATGTTTCAACCTACGCATTCCTGTCAAGGTCAGATTATTTCGGTGTCCATTGAAGTAAATAGTGCACTTATATATGATTATCTAAAACAGTTAATCAAGCGAATAAATGTTCATAGTGAGCTCAGAGAAGTGATTTCCATGTCGTCAGACATCTTAATTACGCGCAATATTTTATTTCTTAATACAACGTGTAATTTTAAGTGCTAATAGAGACAGTCGTGTTTCAGACCAAACAATGGCGATTTATCATGCAATATTCTTGGTCCGTGTAGACTTATAATTGTCCCAAATCAGCGTAACATCAAGCCCATGACCTAAATTTACAAATGAATTAGCACACATTATTTGTACTCTGGTATATAATATTTGGTTTCAGAACTAGTATATCCATAAAGGCACTTCTTGCTTTATCTCTGTTGAATTGGTGTCGAGTATATTACTTGCACAGAGCAATAGAACCAGGTGTAAGTATGAAAGTCATAATAATGTTACATGACATCGTCATAATAATGTTACACGTCTGTCACTGCTATTATAAAATACATATAAAACTGATGTAATCAGCCTTAGTCTGATAACACAAAGCAGTGTCCTGCTTGACGCTGCTTTAGATATGATGTTATGATAAGCTGTCAGCTGCGTTATTGTGAACTTCTGGGCACATCGCGTCTCTGCAGCGAAGTCCTCCAAGTAAACTACGCACATCGATTACGAACATTTAAAGTCCAACACCTGATATATAATGAACAGATAATGTACATACAACGGTGCAATTAAATGATTTCAGCACATTAACGTACCATCCACCATTAATTTCAACTATGGTAACAACTACTATACAAGCCTTATGCAAACTCTTTCACCGTATGCTAATAAAATCAACATTCTGTCTATCCTAGCTATCCAGTGGCAAATTAAGCATGCTCACATACATAATAATTATGTATGAATGCATTTAATCCGGCAATGGCTTGCTTTCACCACGAATGGTAAATCTATGTACTTTAGAATGACTAAACATACTGAGCCCAATCACTGTTGACAAGTCCCAATACCTGTACGTAATACGACTGTCAACCTAGGATGTACCGCACTGCCATGCAGTCGGGATTCCATCCGAAAGCTTTAATCACTTTTCCGCCAGCCAGAGTCACTATCGCGTGACCGCAGCACAATTTCTCCACTGAGCGGCTCTGTCGGATGGGCTTGTGAACGCAGCCGCTCACTTTCGCCTGGGTCGTCACATCCAAACCTTCACCCGATGTCGGCCGGCCGTACTCGTCGCACAGTTTGTATCCCAGCGACTCCTGTTGGATAACCGGCTTGCTCAAATCGGCAGCCATCTTGGCGCATTCGTGACGACACACGTGACGCGCTTGACGACAGGACGCCGCGTTGCCTAGCGACACCGATAGTTCGTCGACGTGGTAAGCTACGCGACCGGCGCCTACCAGTACATCGCATGAACATCTGCAACACAACGAATCCAGTGAATCAGTCGAGGTACCGAGGCATCATGCATTAGAGCGAGTGTTGTTAACGTGCCGTCTTAAAGGGAATGTAAGACTATTTTCCTTGGTTAACTACCATATGCTTTACGCTTATTGTTGACATAACAGTCAATCTTCACGATTACATTTGAAATATAACGTTGTTCATAGGATGGTCTCAAATTCCCATTTAATACACTTTCTAACAGGAAATTATACTTCAGCAATAAATATTGCAAACGGCAGTAAAAAACACTACGAAATGGAAGCAGTTGCTATCAAAGACCGGCATACTGTTTGATGTTCCTTTTGAACAGAGTATATACGTATGATTCTTCAAAGTACTCGAATTATTGAGATGTCTCGTTTCGACAGCACATTGAGACACTGTATACACATTAATTGCATCAGATATGTCAGTAGTATTTACAATACACTGACACGAACATGTGAGCAAATTAAACCGATACGTAGACCTAGAACGTTGTCTGTGCAGGGAAGTATCGACCCTTGACTAATGTGATAGATGTAAAGCCACGGCAGAGCGGCCGCCACATCCGGCCGCCAATGACACGTGCCAGGCCCTTAATCCCAACTAATTTCATAGATATGCCTAAATTGAGCCTCGAGCAGTCGCGTGACTTCGCCGACTGCGGATGTATCACCAGTGGATGTTATCTAGGCACGCCGCATTGCCTCCACTCTATGTCATTCTGCGGCAACACACACACACAAACCAAATTACGTTGTTGTCTACGATTGTACGATGTTTCGGTTATATAACACACGCATTCAATGTGCTCTATCCAATACATGAGTGCAGTATTGATTATGATGTTGGACGTGCCCGATATGAACGGAACTAGTGATTGATGACATGATGGGTTGTCGCGTGCAAAATGGCGCGTGCGATGACGACGGAACTATTGTTTACGTCTTGACGCAGTTATCGTAATAGCCAACGTCGCTGTCACACCACAGTTGGCAACATGGCGCATACACAGCAACACCAAGATGCACGAACACGACTCCGGTGCGAACATTATTATGTTTTCTTACGCTCACATGGGTCTGAAAACGTGCTCGCCACAACAGAGCACACAATGAATCACGCACAGTGACACAGTGGTGAAAGTGTGCGTGACCTAGGCTTATCGTCGCTGAAAAGTGCCATTGTCGTCGCAGGCTAGTGCCAGAATCCTTGTCGTCACCGGCTAGTGCTAGATGCATTGCTTTCGCTGGCTGGCTTGAACGGGGCCAGAGGCCCTGTCTTGGCCGGCTGGGCCGCCCAGTGCCGGATACCTTGTCGTCAGCAGCTAGTGCTAGATGCATTGCTTTCGCTGGCTAGCCTTCACATTGCTAGATGCCTTGTCGCCGGCTAGCATGAACAGTGCCATATGCCTAGTCGTCGCCTGCCAACCTGTACGGTGCTAAAGGCCTCGTCGTTGCCGACTAGCTTGCACGGTGCCAGAGCCCTTGCTAGTGCCAGACGCCTTGTCGTCGCCGGCAAGCCTGCAGTCAACGAGGGACACCGACGAAAGATAATATATTAAATAGTACAAAAGCCACTGACATTTAGAAAAGCACCCCCGATGTGATATGATATACAGATCATGTATATAATTTATATATATATATATATCCAAACGCTGCGAATATCGATCAGTACCATAGTATATATGACATTACAGGTTAATTCATTCCATACAAAATACATGTCTTTATAATTTGTGTTGGTGGAGCGACTGATTTAGCCAAGTGGTATTCAGTAGTGTAATGAAAATTATACTATTACAGTAGAAACGATCTGTGAACAGGAGAGAGAGAGCGTCGAAGAGAAAGACTATCGACTACTACGCCTCTACATCAAACTGCTTACATCTGTAGCATCTGTAACAGAGACTGTCACTCAACGATTGGAGTAGCGGATGCTGTGCGAAACACTGATGTCATCTACAGGGGTGAGACCACAATTCATGTTTATTGTTTCACACGAATGTAGGGCGTATTAAATTGTGATATGTGAAATTAAGCAATGCATATGATGCTACATAAGTGCAACTGAGCAGGCTGATTCACAGGTTTGTTTGTAGACGCTATTGGCTGTGAAATAGTGCATTTTTTGAGAGGGGGATTTATGAGCCATCCATTAATCACCACATATTAATACCCATTTCATTTTGTGGGCAGTACTTTGTAAGTGCTTGGGAACAAGGAAATAATGGTATGTACAACCATAACCGTAGCTAACCAAATCTCTAGCTAACCCCATCCCTGCCTAACCCTAACCCCAAAATGGTTTACAGAATATATATTATCATTTCCATAGGCACAGGTTGATAGGAAAAGCAAACAGTTTGCTTGGAAAAGACAGACAGCAGTAACCACATTTTTTTTTATTAGGGGGTATGACACTAGTATGTGAGGGAGCAGGTAGCCATTTTGCAATAGAACAGTCAGTGGTGATATTTGTTATGTGGCCCAGTGCATTGCATTGTATTATATAAAACAAACAAACAATAAACAGTAAGAACAATAAGTATGATAAGGATATAAGAGCAAACAATATCGACATTACTAACATAGCAGGCTTAGACAGTAGCATTATGCATAGAAATGTTTTTGAATTACAGACCTGAAGGTATTGGCTCCTATAAATATATCACAAGTGGGTTCAGATAAATACAATGTGTTGAAAATAGTCATACATATATTTAAAACTGAGTATTTCCTAATGTTGATTCTGCTGTTGGAAATTCTAAAAGGAGTGTAGTACAGATCTAGACGGACAGTGATGTTGGATATTTCCTACCAGATAGGACGAATCTAGATGAGAGTGCACACACTTATGTTGAAAGATCAGATCTGAAACTTGCCTACGATGTTGAAGGGACGGTAGTCTAAAATGATGTCAAAGCACAGGATAATTGTCAGTTGAGTACTGTATTTTAGATTTGCAACAGAGACATTTAATGAGATATTTTTGAACTCGTTCGATTTTGTCGATAGAAGTACGTTGCCACGGATTCTAAATAACACTGCAGTACTCCAACTGGCTTCTGACTATATAATTATTTTATACAAGGATCGCAAAGCTTGAAAATGTTGTGCAAACGCTCTTAATAAAACCACACATCTTAAAAGCTTTATAGACATTACGACTAATACAATCTTCAAGATTAAAATTACCGGTCAATGTGACTCCGAGATCTTTGACAGCGGTGACCCTGGGTAGAGACTGGCTTAAGATGGTGTGGTGAAAGGATAAGCATTTTGTTAGTTAAGGTCATTATGCAGCATTTGTCTGCATTAAATTTGAGGTGCCAGGTTTCACACCAGAGGCACACCCTGTCCAGATCCTTCTGCACCACTGACAATAGATCACCGACGTAATTTCTCTAAACAGTTTAGAATCATTGTGTAAAAAATGTGGACAGAATAGTTGTGTGTTGGTTGTGTCACAGTCACTGGAAGCATTGCGCATTTTCAAATTTAGCCGCAACAGGTATCTGGTCATGTGATACCCCTTTAGGGTGGCCTATCCCAATCAAGCCGTTCTCAAAACAATAACAATTGACAAGTCTGACACATTTGCATTTACCCAAAATCCTGTTACATGTGACAAATTGTCAGTTTTCTGACAAAGTTATACCATGTTTGGTTAAAAATCAAGCAATTAAATGAATATTAGTTTGAAAATAAAGTCATTGGTATATTTAAAGGGACGGTAAGCAGCTTTCATTGGTTCGCATTGCTCTGGAAATCTAGTGACACGATCTATGATTTATCAAGTGTCAAAATCGACCTATAATTAAAATAAGTGATTGGTTTTCAGCTAATCTTACGGGCAAGGCATTGCTTAGACTTGGCTGGCAAACAAATAATAATGACGTGACAAGCAGGAGTGTTCCATAATATGTTTACTTATACATTGTGCCGCATCTTGATATAAAATTGGACACTTTCTCAGACAAGAGCTTCATTATTTAAAGATGGGTCAGCCACAGTTGAACTTCCTGTTTACTCTTCTACAACGCAGCTCCATTACCTTTCTATTTTTTTTAAATTATACCAACGATTTGAAAATGTTCTACCTTGTACACATCAAATGCTTATTTTATGTGTGCTTGTTGTTACTAGTTTCCACAGTTATACTTTACAGTTTATATACATTGGCGGTGTCCATCAGGTGCCCGGGCGGCCCCTTTATTTCGGCCGGAATGTTTTCATAAAGTCCAAGTTAGTTGTTAAGACAACGTGAGATGGCGCATTCCTGCACTTGTTCCTCCGACGAGGACTTTCTACCATGCACATCCGGGACATTGCCACCCGTACTGTCACACGTCCCCAGTCATTCTGATTTGCTCACTCCCAATTATGTTCCCATTGTCATCGTAGTGTCCATTAGAGCTGGTCAGCAGATGTCGTTAGGCTTGCAAACTAATGTGAGAAAGAATCGACTTCTAAGATGCAGCCCGAAGTAAGGACAGACGTTCTTCTATGTGAAAAGCCTAATATTGTCACGAGACGTCAAAGCTTTGTCCTGAAAGATGAAAAGCAGCGCAGCCATCGCCGAAACAGATCAACCAATTCGGTTTGGAGAGAAAGATGCACGACCAAGTGTATGACGAGTATACGCTGTGAATATAGCCAGGGAGACGAATGGCGTGCTGCATTGATGCAAAGTCACGTACTGAACGTGTAGCCAGGGAGACGAGTGGCGTGGCTGCATTGATGCAAAGTCACGTACTGAACGTGTAGCCAGGGAGACGAATGGCGTGCTGCATTGATGCAAAGTCACGTACTGAACGTGTTGTCAGGGAGACGAATGGCGTGGCTGCATTGATGCAAAGTCACGTACTGAACGTGTAGCCAGGGAGACGAATGGCGTGGCTGCGTTGATGCAAAGTCACGTACTGAACTTGTGCATCGCGAACTTCTTTAACATCTTCCAAAAGTGGCAAGGGAATCTCTAAAGCATGATCACAGAGTTGGTGTCTGAGGCCAGTCGTCCCAAGCATAATATGGACCGATGAGTTAATCGCAGTGATGCCTAGATGCACAACTCTACAGTGGTGGTTTGGAGATATTCGATACGATCACACCAATTCAAATTAGAATTTATTGAATTTGCAAAACAACTGCATGGTGGTGGCATGAATTTTCAAGAACATGAATTTGTGAAATACTTTACATATAACTTAAACTTTACAAACTATTCATGTTACATGTATTTTGTTTATACTTGGTATGCACAGTGTACTGTAGTTTATATATTGTGCAGTGGTCCCCTTTTATAAGGACCATATCAAGAGAGGCCACCTTGCCATGCAGCAAACTAAGCTTACCTAAGATCATGTCCTCCTCATAAGAGGCCATCCTTCTTATAACACACAAGATACACTAGTCCTTTGCATAAGGGGTGGCGTTATAAGAGAGGGACTATTGTGTGTGCATGTGCGCGTGCGTGCATAAACATTTGGATAACTAGTCCTGCCACCTGGTGTCTTTTTGGGGAAACTGGGCACCCCTTTTTCAGGGTCTGGATCCGCCCACGCTATTCGTGTTGTTAACATGTGTGTCTTGCTCTACGTCACCACGTTAGGATGTCTTCGTTTCAGACATGTTTCATGTGAATTCCTGCTGCACGTCGTCTGTGGCTGTTAGCGACACTGCCTGTGTTGTGCAGTACGGATCGATGCGTGGACCATTGATCTTCTCCTCGCAGGCAGCTGGCCATTCCTCCTCACACAATTATTAGCTACACCGGCAACGCTGCCATTACTGCAGCCAAATGGTTGGTGTGTATACAAACGGGTCTCATTACTGACCTGACTCACAAAAGCCACGAGTCCTTCGTCGCTTGGTTTGCCGATAGCAGAAGAAATCGTTCGTTACCTCCTTCTGTGCGATGTCAATGCAGTCGTTTCGTGCATGCATACACAGCTTGCCGGGTTGTTATGCAACATCGCAAGACAAGTTCTCGTGTCGGCAGCTATATTCTTCTTGTGTAGTCTTAGTTAGTCTCTCTAGTCACTTCTAGTCCACCATCTGTCCAATGCCTGATGTTGTCAATCCATCCAATATACTTCTTCGGCTTTTTCATAGTAGTTTCCTTCTATGCTAGTAAGTACCATGCTAGTAAGTACCTTGCTAGTAATTACCATGGAACAAACTGCCAAATGAATGTGTTAATGCTAGTAGTATGAATATGTTTAAAAATAGAATTGACAGATATTTAATAAGGGCGGGCTACACATAGATGAGAAAATTGTTGGACTCTCTATAAGCCAATGGCCTCCTTGTCCACTTGCCATCTGGAACTTGTTGTTTGGGATGGCAATCTTGTTAAATCTTGTCTTCTTTTTCTTCTACAATAACCGTACTTAGCCAGCTTTCTTATACTATTGAAAAACGTTCCTCCTCAATCCCTACTTTATATCTGACCCATATATTAGTCCTTTTCTGTGTTCAGCTTTCCAGAGAAGTCGAGATTGCGTGATTGTGTGCGTCTGTAAACGCACTGGTGTTATACTGTGTACGTGCGTGCGAACGTGCGTGTCTGTCTGTTTGTCTGTCTGTTTGTATCTCTGTGTATGGTTTATTTACGTTATGGGGTTAACGTAGACATATTCATAAACATAATCACAAATAACGCTGTGGTTCGTTTTTCCTCGTAAATAACAGTTGAAAACTTTGGTTTGTATTTCTGCATTACAGAGAGTGGTTTCCGTGGATGAATACAACAGCTTGGTCCGTGGGGCAAACAGACAGACAGACTTGTCTGGTAAAGCGGGCACCGGCAGACTGGCACTTAACTGATTGAGTCGTTGAAAGCGAGCGTGGCCATCAGGCAGAAAGGTTAGGTCACGTACAAACTAGCTTCCCGACTGTCCACGGAAAACATTATTCAAGTCTAGTTTTTGTGCGCGGCGTCAGCCACTGCGAAGGATTGCACGCAACGGCGCCGTTATTAATCAACAACGTATCGATTTTAATGAAACGAACATTCATCGCAGTGGGGAAACAGGACGAACTAGTTTTAAGCATAACAGGTAAACATCGTTTACAAAACAATTAAATAAACACATTTAGATATACTAAATGCACACTAAACTAAACGTAAAGGCCGACATGTTTTGTATAAATATGTTTTGTATAAATGTTTTCTGGTTATAATCATAAGTTGATTAAAACATTAGATGACTCACTGCACTTACGAATATAACATAAGCAATCTGTTCCTGGTGTTTTGTTTCTTGCCCACAGATATTTAATGCTTAATGGCCTATAACTATGATTTAATAAGCAGGTTTCTTTCGGCATTTTCATTATCTTCTTCACAGCCAAACGGCACCGTGCCGTTCTAGTGGATCTATAGCACAGCTGCGCGGTTTCACAACGTGACATTGAGCTCGGGATTCTAGGGCTATGAGGTGGTCTTGGGCCTAACCATTACTGTACCGTATTCTGTGGGTGAATGCTTCAAGCAGTCCTTCTTCAACTTTGTCTTATCACCATAGGACCAAGGAAATGTTAATTATACTACTATCTTCCGATCTCACTAAGCTAAGTGGAAACTTGCACGTTGGTTTCACATTTTGCGGTTCTATGAAGACACTGGTGGACTGGGTTTTCAGCCACAGTTGAGAAATCATTTTGCAATTATACTGGACCCCGCTTAATACAATCATGGAAACAGAATCAGCTGTTGAAGAGAAACAAATAGATTGGCTAGGATGTAATCATTCCCTATCACCGTTGTATTAAAATAATAACAATAATAATATTCATTTTATATAGCGCCACGTCCAATTCAGTTAATAGCGCTTTACAGAAAATATATTAAACATAATACGTTTTAATAAAAACATTACATATCATATGACAGACGGACAGGGAGGAATGTGACCTTTCAAGAGTCAGTACAAGGTCCACAGTAACGGAGTTTAGTATTCACGTCATATCTCCCTTCAATCATGTTCACTGCGTTTATCTCCTTCGTGCTACAGCCAGAGCACAGCGCGAAACCACCCGGAGCGTGTTTGCAGCACACACTACGGACGAGACGTTAGGTGCTCCTTCCCGTCAGATGCATCATTTATGCATGATGGCGCCACGGGGACGTCCCGGAGTGATGACTAAGAGAGTTATTTCCCATCCGTCCTTGCCGAGAAGTATATCGATCGAATGCGACCGGTTGCACAAGCACAGAATACACACTGTTAGGTGTAAAACGGTTGGATGTTGGCCCAAAACCGTGACTATTGCCTGACCCGTCAAATAGTACTCGACACAATGACGCTTTGTCACGGTCACGGCAATGCCGTCACATGTCTTCATTCCGAGTTGTACCTCCACTCTCCAAACTTTGATATCACATCGGCACGTCCATGTGAACACTCGTCATCACGTCGGTACTTCAGCCACATAATCATCGCCATCACGTCGGTACTTCAATAGCCTAATCATCGCCATAACATCGGTACTTCAGCCACATAATCATCGCCATCACACCTGTACTTCAGCCGCCTAATCATCGCCATCACATCGGTACTTCAGCCAAATAATCATCGCTATCACACCTGTACTTTAGCCACCTAATCATCGCCATCATATCGGCACTTCAGTCACCTAATCACGCCGATGTCTCACGTGCTGACACACCTGCCTTGGTCCCCCACCCAGGCACATACTCGGTGGTCCCACGTGCTGACATACATGCCGTGTTCCCCCACCCAGACACATACTCCGTGGTCCCACGTGCTGACACACCTGTCGTGGTCCCTCATCCAGGCACATACTCCATGGTCCCACGTGCTGACACACCTGTCGTGGTCCCTCACCCAGGCACATACTCTATGGTCCCACGTGCTGACACACTTGTCGTGGTCCCCCACCCAGGCACGTACTCCGTGGTCCCACGTGCTGACACACCTGTCGTTGTCCCCTACCCAAGCACATACTCCAAGGTCCCACGTGCTGACACACCTGTCGTTGTCCCCCACCCAAGCACATATTCCAAGGTCCCACGTGCTGACACACCTGTCGTGGTCCCCCACCCAAGCACATACTCCAAGGTCCCTCGTGCTGACACACCTGTCGTTGTCCCCCACCCAAGCACATACTCCAATGTCCCACGTGCTGACACACCTGTCGTTGTCCCCCACCCAAGCACATACTCCAAGGTCCCACGTGCTGACACACCTGTCGTTGTCCCCCACCCAAGCACATACTCCAAGGTCCCACGTGCTGACACACCTGTCGTGGTCCCCCACCCAAGCACATACTCCGTGGTCCCACGTGCTGACACATCTGTCGTTGTCCCCCACCCTGGCACATACTCCGTGGTCCCACGTGCTGACACATCTGTCGTGGTCCCCCACCCAGGCACGTACTCCGTGGTCCCACGTGCTGACACATCTGTCGTTGTCCCCCACCCTGGCACATACTCCGTGGTCCCACGTGCTGACACATCTGTCGTGGTCCCCCACCCAGGCACGTACTCCGTGGTCCCACGTGCTGACACACCTGTCGTGGTCCCCCACCCAGGCACATACTCCGTGGTCCCACGTGCTGACACACCTGTCGTTGTCCCCCACCCAGGCACATATTCCGTGGTCCTACGCTCTGACAAATCAGTAATCCTCCACACAAACTAAGATTACATCCGGATGACTATTGACTCTATTCGTGTAGGGTCAGTTACAAGGTTGAGACTGTATTAGTTATATTGCTATGAGACCTTGTGACCCGTTGCTCACGACATAAAAGCCAGAGCGGATGTGGGGTTAGACCACCATTGGTTTTTTTTAATTAGTCACCACTGCAGCGTTTCTTGTGCTCAGTGGAAAAGTTTTCCTGCGATTTTCTTTCAACTTTCACAGCATAGTAAGCATCAAATTAACTGACCTCGTGCGCAAAATTCGTGAAAATTACGTACCTCGTTGTTTTTCTTTAGAAAAAAAGACACCCGAAGGCGATAACCATTTCGACCAACCCCGGTGACTGATTTTGAAATGTTGCGTTCTGCGGAATTGTCAGTGTAGTGGTGCGCGAGCGGTCATCGTCTGTTCGTCTGTTCAGACGAAATAATTATATGGTGCAATAATACAGAAACATTAATTTTGCTAACGTATCCGATGTAAAAGTGCTAGGAAAATGGGTTTCGGCGGACGGTCCTAACTGTGATCTGTGACCATGTACCATGGCTGACCGACGATTAATGGCTCGTGGCGCTCTACGGTGACACACGGATTCACAAACTACCGGTGGAAGCCAAACACGCAGTCGACTGAAATGTGTGACTTAAGAACATGTTATATTTTCAACAAGTAGAGAAACGGTAGATTCGAAAATGCACTTCGTTGTTTAGAGATGTTAACGCCTTAAACAATATTGTTGTCTGACCAAAGACCCCGCTTAAAAACATGAAATTGTTCAGATTACACGCATGCGCACGCGCATGCACGCAAGGCGTCTTATGTTTACGACAAATGTTAACTTCATATTTGATATTGCATGCTGTTCCAGTGGAAATGGGTCACATATTCCCGATAGACGGTTGTATTCTTCGGCACACGGCAAGCTGGTCATATCGAATATAGAGCACAACTGATGACGTACTAGAAGGTGTCACGTGTGTGGTCCTACCCCGACACGGAGTCTACGTTTGTCTCTTTATTGTCTCTCACTCAGTCGATGTCGACGGAGATAACTCACCTCTTGGGGGCAGCAGACGTTTCGTGGCCGTGGCTTGCCGCAAGCGCGCGGGGAGTGAGTGCCACCAAGGCGATAGACAGGAGCGAGAAAACGCAGACAACGTCGTGTGTAGCCATAGCGCTGGTCTTCTGTGAGTCGGTCTGTCTCTGCGGCAGGCCGTGGTAATAATAGAGCGAGCGCACCGACTGCAGACGATAGACGGATGTGTGCTTGACGGGTGACTCACGCCGCTATAAGCCGGTGAGCCAGTGACGGCAGACGTGAGGTCATCTTTCGGTCGTCACAACTATTCAGTGTGTCATCGATATGAATATAAACGGCGTGTGTGAATCAGCCGCAGTTATTCCTCGGCTTGCGACAGCGGTATTCGTCTAGCATGCTTAGGATTGAGTCTATGAGAACACAATAAACTTTGCAGCAAAGAAAGAAACCACGCCGCATGGACCAGCCACGTGGCGATGTGTCATGTATGAATCATAGTAATGTGCTGGTTAACACAAACTGTTATGCTAATATATCCCGGGTTCACGACCAAGCTAAAAAAAACCAAGGCGTCAAAATCTGGTTACAGCATTCACTCACACCAAGCTCTCTTCGGGCCTTAGTTGTCAATTGGGCTTCCACAAGAGAGCGCCACTGCTGTCGGTCTGCATGCAACCAGTCTACCCATGTCAGGTCGCGTTCTTTTATTTAAATTTTACTTGCCCATACTGGATCAAGCATTGGGGACTGTATATAATGTGTCAAACTCCGATGACTACGTACAATTGCTACACAAGTTCATTAAAGCTAAACTATCAGCAAACTTGGTGTTTACTGGACAATGCTCTTGTGCAATACCAGCAGTTGATTTCACCACTCGTACCGTATATATGTCTTTACAAGAACATGTAATACACATGCAGTGCGTCGTGGTGCATTTGGAACACCGCGTCACATTCCCCAACAGTGGCGCCACTCACCATATCATGACTGCCACAACTTGATTATCAATTCCAAATGGACGGCTTGCGAAGTGGCATAAACAATTGGTTGGTTGGACAACGCCATTGTAGCTTACAATTTGCTCTCTCTCTCTCTCTCTCTCTCTCTCTCTCTCTCTCTCTCTCTCTCTCTCTCTCGCGATTTTGTTAAATGTGGCTGCCAAAGCTTTGAAATGGGAGTGACGCCAGTGATTATGATTCCACTGTGCAACGTTGCATTGTGAGACAATTACAACCGACCGACAGCGATCGTAAAGTGCCCGACGGCGCTAGATCCATTGATCAATAAAAATATTGCGGCCATAAGCTAATGGGACCGTCACCGAGAGCGAGGAAGTATACATGTTATTACGTATTGTTTCTCGGCTCTCAGTGATATTATCGTTGACGTAAGCTTGTTAAGAGTATGGATGTTTCTATGTTCTAAAGTCTAAAACGAAGACAATCATCTCCAGCATGAATATGTTAAGTCGATTCACTGTATGTCTTTTTTGTCTGTCTCTCGTGTACCCCCCCCCCCTGGTCTCCTGCGGGGTGGAGGACACGTCACTTAATTTGTTCCGGCCTCTCAACGAGTTGCCTCCAACCATCGCGATCTTCTGCCGTTCTGTCTCATTATCGGCTGTTCACCCCTGTCCCATCGGGATCTCTATTAACACTCCATATTTGCATTGGTCTTCCCCTTCTCTCCCTACCACCCCTTCTATACCTACGCTCTCTCTGTCAATCTCTCTTCACTCGTTATCTGTATATATCCTGTTCCACTCACGTGGAGAGCATATTGTGGGAGGAGTTTTCATTGAATCATTATGATATATGCATAATGTTAACTCGTTTTATTAAAATGTAATATATTATAATAACCTTTATTTGTATCGCGCCGTACATCAGGAGATACAATCTGTTTAGAAGCACTTAAAATACAACATTGATAAAAATTATTAATATTATTATAAAATTCATAAATTAATAGAATAGTGATGCTTACATATAGGTAAGAGTGATATGTGTAAATTATATTATCCTTGTTGTGTCCATATACGGTGCTGAAAGCAAATAACCAGACTTATATGAAAACAAGTACCCAGACTTATAGCACCGCCCGAGTATTACTGCGACTGTGTAATCGATACACCGATTACTGCGACTGTGTAATCGATACACCGACATGCTGTTAGTGGTAAGTGGTTCCCGTGAACGCAATGTATCGTATCGATTCGGGAGGTTTCACTGGCGGCGTACGGGTAGCGAAGAGTGAAACAAGACTGAACAATGTGTTGTATTTCATTCGTCGTGGGCATCGTCCGTTCTGCTCACAAAAGTGCAACTTAAGTGCACAATGATAAGTGTAAAACTGTGTCCAATCGCAGTTAATTACGTCAATCATTCCGACGCCGGTTCGACGACAGGAACGTGGAGAATAGGAGACACAAGTCTCGTCTGCCGCCATGTTGGTTTTATACAAATTTGCCCATACATGCTCACTTCCGGTCTCCAGCGACACGCTGCCTGCTATCGCATTTAACAAATAAACACATTTGGAATTAAAACAGAGAACAAACAACAACACATTTACTTATTTTATTTATTAAAACAATCAGCATTAAAATATGATAATACTAATACCAATGGTTTATTTTATAATGACATAGGTACATTTAACGCGTTATGGCGAACCGGAAGTGCATTATCTCGTCAACTATCGCCTCGAAACGAGAATAATTTGTATCCCCCATTAAACTGTCTGTCCACGTAATATATGACTGCGTGCGGCTATGAGGTTAATTAACTCATAGATGACGACACCGTCTCTTCATCCATATTTCACACAACACGTACAAGTCTTCGTGACAACCTATTCAATAATGGTCTCAGCAAGGATTTTTAGGCAAAGCATTGCTAATTTCGGATTGTGCTGTTAGAGCCAACTCACCTCATCTTATTTTATTGGCCACTGCCGCTGCTTTAACGAGCATGACTTTCGGAGCAAGGTTAAAGAAATCCCATGTTTGACCATAATATAAAGATACATTAATATGAAAATAATTAAATAGTAATTAGAAATGGCAGTGGCGCATTTAGAGGGGACACGGCCCCTTTGGCTTAATTTGTTTAATTCTTTTTAGTATGTAACTTGTTGTGGCACTACGTGGTAACATGGTAAATTAATGGGTGATTAAGCTTGCCCCTCTTTGGCCTCCCTCTCTGCGAGATCCTAGATACGCCACTGAGGAGTGGTCATTCCGTTAAGACACATAGTAGCCAAAATCGAACAAGCGGAGAGCCACAGGGTATGAGAGTGCATGTTGTTCGGCAGATGGCAGCACTGAGTGGCGATGTTGCTCGCTATGCCACATGTCTGTTAGAGAGTTTAGAGGACACACTCGCGCGCAAGCACGCACCCACGTATGCTCGTACGCACATACACGCACGTACACGTTAATCCATGTTCTGTGCGGAATAAGTCAGCTGACATTAGCGACTATATAGTCACCACTGACATTGATGTCGTTCTGAGAGACGGAGACTTGGCTAACATCTGGTGAAGTGGTTAAACGTGCTGAACTGAAGCCCGATGGCAATGATCTGAAGGATACTCCGAGACCATCTGGTGGAATTGGTGGTGGGATTGGTATACTGTTCAAGACTGGTATTCGGTATAAAGTGCTGTCATCTGGTGAACTCTGTTCTTTTGATGTATGATATATCGACCACCATATTCGGAAAAAAAAACATCCTGTCACTACTGCTACTTTCTTTGAGGAATTTAAGACATATATGTCGCATGCAGCTCAGGCTCTTCATACACTCTTGATAGTTGGTGATTTTAATATTCACATAGTTATTGATGTAATCGTGAACTTCTGCTTAGTAACCCTGTGGCTGATTACATGGTCTCGGACCATATATTTGTGCGTTATCGAGTATCCATACCTTCCTTGGAGACACGTACTATATCGTATTGGAAACTGAAGCAAATTGATAACAGTGCTTTCAGCACCAACCTGAAAGATCTGGTTAATTGACTATTGAATATCAGTGATATCAATCAGCTAGTTGGTGAATATAATACAGAATTGAGATAGTTGTTGGACAGGCATGCACCCATCAAAACACCGAGACTATTATAGTGAGGCCACTGGTGCCTGGTTCGATGATAAACTCAAAACACTAAAGTCGCAAAGACGAAAAGTTGAACAGATCTGGAGGCAGAATAAAAACCATAACACTTTGCTCTCAAGATTCGAAGAAATTATTTGTCCTGATCAACATCCTGAGTGATAAGAAGCAGAGTAATCCATTGCCTCAACATGAATCTGTGGAAAACCTTATCAATGAATTTGGTAACTTTTTAATGGTAAAATGCATGCAATTCGACCTGTATGTCTGTCTGTCTGTCTGTCTGTTTGTATGTATGTCTGTTTGTATGTATGTGTGTATGTATGTATGTGTGTATGTATGTGTGTATGTATGTGTGTATATGTGTATGTATGTATGTATGTATGTATGTATGTATGTGTGTATGTATCTCTCTTCCAGCTGCAGCGGCAGGTAGCTCCACTGAGTGGAAAGGGAGCCGACTGTGTAAGTCTCCGCTGGTACAAAACTTCTCCATAGACAAGACTAACTAAAATAATAATATATATATATATATATATATATATATATATATATATATATATATATATATATATATATATATATATATATATATATATATATATAAAACAATATTAAGTGCGCTGTGCGCTGGGCACGCCGTTTGCATGAAGTGATCGATTGGTTTCGTATAAAAATCTGAGCATCATACAGTTAGATGCACAACAATCATGGCGAACGCCTCAATAATTTTTAGGTACAGTTGTCATGTTTATGCATGGTTCATCTATCAGTTAACACTTGCTTGCCCCAACTGCTAGCGCACCTGCTGTATTCGGCGCGCCAATTAACGCGGCGTGATGAATACAGTAAGCCGAGCGGACGTGTCGAAGCCAAAGCGATCAAACTCCATTTCAACGACAGTGGCTCGGCGCCCAGGGCGATGGTTGTCCCTTTTTCGTAGTCATTCTCATATTCTATGCAGCGACGCTCAGCTGTTGAATATGTTTTTGTTTTCGCTACCGCATAAGAGTGGCCTCGCTGAACGCCGTTTTCAACTGAAGTAAATGATGCGGACATCTTTAGCCGAGTTGCGTTAGAGCTTCATCAACAGCAAAAAGCGGTTAGTCTGCCAGCTCTGCCCCCTAAGTGCATGTTCATGGCTAATAGCTTCCGACAACCACTTTGCCTGCCCCCGTCACCATTTCCCTATCGCCGCAGGATTTGAAGGATGATGAGAATAATGGATTATGGATGACTCAAGAATGGCTGTCCGTGGAGCTTTGAGGTTGCGAAGTCGGTGCGCTACCAGGCGTTCCCACACACCTCGTCACGCCACCACTAAGCCTTGTGGCCCGAAAGGATCGGAATGACAGAGGCGTGACGCTGTACTGTGTTGACTTGATTGGAGAAGCTGCCCAGCGTACACCACAAAGCGTTACCGTACCATTGAATACCTCTCAATTCTAATGCAAGTCGTGAGACTCACGGTTTTCTCACGGCAAAAGTCTGAAATCTCACGCATATTTTCAAAAACTTCAGCAATAAAATTTGTGAAACAAAATATTCTTTTTTTTGCGAAAATGAAACGCAAAATATAGTTGTGTGTGTGTGTGTGTGTGTGTCCCAAGCGAAGGCCTCAGTTAATTTTACCGGTAATATCCGCCTTTTACCGCATAACGTGTGAAACCCGGTCAGTGATTGGTCAACAGCTGAAAGAGATTTCCAGTTGGAAAGCATAGACAAGCCTAACCCTGTCTGAGTAAATCTCTCACATCTAGGTTTGAGATATATGCCCAAGTTTTATCAAATTGTTGGAAATTGTAATATCTGGCCATATTCAGATCTATGTTTGTCCTGCATGCACATACATAAATAGAACACCCCTTAGAAAAACTAAGTCTATAGGGGAATGATTAATGATGTAACTCTATGCCTGCATGACACAAGTGCCTCACAAAACAACCAACACCTAAAAAATTATAAAGACATTTTCAGTCAATTATATGGGTCCTCTGTCGTGGAACTCCCTATCATCGGATATTAAATCTGTCTCCGAATATAAGTTCAAATCTAATATTAAAAAAAAAATATTTTTGCTTTTGTCAATTTATAAAAAATTCAATTAACGTGTATATCTCTTCTCGAATACAGCCAGTGGCAGTGTTGTGCCTTGTGCCTTTGTGGTGGTACCCTGTTGTGGTGGTACCCTGTTGTGGTGGTACCCTGTTGTGGCAGTAGCAGTGTTCTTTAGCAGTACAGTACGTCAATATCGTAATTGATTAGATGAAATTTTGCGATCATAATAATTATATGCCTACTGCATACATATCTATGCAAAGCCAAAGGTTGGAAACATGCAGTGAATTCAATATAGCATTACGAAAACATGGTTAAAAAAATCATTCTTACATGCGAATGCACTTATTTAACCACTTGTATTACTGTGACCTTATGGCGTCGCCAATGACAAATGTTCTACGCTATTAACAGTGAATAGGTCTCTACAAACATCTGATGACACTAATCGTGACAAGCAGTTTGTCGAAGGTTGTTCAATAATTCATACATCATCAGGAGTGTTATAAGTGAAAATAATACGATCATTTTATAATGTTACTACGTTTTGTAAGACGTATACATTTCAGCGCCATCCACGTGAAAACAGGGAACATTACTTGCAACAAAAGTCCGAAAATATGTATTTTAAAAGACAACTCAAGGCAATAATGCGACTGGGTGATAATGAGGCATGGGCACGTATGCGAAGAACAAATACACTAATCATCCGGTTCTTTTGATTCTTTTAAACTTAGATACTAGTAACATACTACATTTCACAAAGAATATGTTGGTGTTTCAATATGGTGTAAATTTCTAACGATTAATGAGTATTTTGCAATTTGATTTTGCCTACGAAAACACGTGCGCTTGTCTTTGTCAAGTTGAACTTACGAAAACTAATCACACGGAACCTGAAAATTATGACGATTGCGACAGTGTGTTTCCCTAGTTATCAATAAGTCATTGTATAACCACGTATCAATATAAAACATCATAAATTCATAGCATGCAGCAATTACACAAGAGCCAGAAAATTTACCAAGTAGGTGGAGCTTAACATGTAAACATCTACTTCGAATGACACGAGCCTGTCAACCTCCTCTGGTCTCGTACAGTGTTGCACTCAAAATGGCAGATCGGTTACATGCCAAGATTATCTTCACACCAGTCACCTCATTCAGTGATTACACCAGATCGCCGCATCGAATCACCGCCTACCCTCTTCAACACAACAACATATTTTCAAAAACTAAAACTGGCACAAAATTGTTTCATGAACGCTTTGAAACCACAATGTAACAAGGCCTATGTCACTGGCAATAATGTGTGTTTCTAAAAATAATGTGGAAACCAGCTTGTGTGTGTGTGTGTGTGTGTGTGTGTGCGTGCGTGCGTGCGTGCGTGCGTGCGTGCGTGCGTGCGTGCGTGCGTGCGTGCGTGCGTGCGTGCGTGCGTGTATTCATATTAGTGTAAGATATATTTTATATACTTTGAGAAAATCAAATGTTCATATGTATCAGACTGGACATTGATGCCTTGTACCAATAACATCTCTTAGAAACGGCTCACTACTCGGCCGGCTTGAATATTATAACCAATTCAGTCCAGATGCATTGGGAAATGAAGTCACTTGCTCATTATTATTATTAGTGCATTGATGACAGCCATTCGTCCTCAGTGTCAGGCTCAGATTCGTCACCACTCGTCAGTGTTCATGTTTTGCAGTTATCATGATCACACTTACAAAACGTTGTCAAATGTACTCGTATGTTATTGTCCTTGCATGTACAACATCCAACATTTCATACACCCACATCTCACCAGCTGAAGAGCAAGACTTCCATGAGGTCTCTCGTGGGTTCGCTAATGTTGTTGGCTCAAGGACCGTTGGACACAGCTCTCGTTGCCCCGCGCGACACAGCTCTCGTTGCCCCGCGCGACACAGCTCTCGTTGCCCCGCGCGACACAGCTCTCGTTGCCCCGCGCGACACAGCTCTCGTTGCCCCGCGCGACACAGCTCTCGTTGCTCTCGTTATTTGTCAATGCCTTCATCTAGTTCAGGGGATTAAAATCCACGGATTCGACATCCTACGAATACTCTCTGACCCTTTTCATAACCAATTTCAAATACAGCCAGTCCATGTCTTACAATGACGCTACCACCAACAATTACACCTACCAAACAATTGTGCTCTTGACAAATGTACGACCCGTTGTGTCGCAGCGTCTAATTGCATGAAACCCCCTGAAAATCTGGACACGACCTTCATCAAATGATTGGTATATATTAGCTGCATATGTACACGGAGACGATGCAAACCTGTTCATGCGAGAAAGACCGTCCTATCACCCAAAGTTGGTATTGCTGCCAAACCAAGAACCAACACGTCTATGTCCGAAGCTTATATATGCACAGATTGTCCGTGTTTATAAATGTTAGCAGCATACAGTACGAGCAGCGTGTCCGCCTCTTCCCCAGAGCCTCGAATATCCACTTGAGGCGACTACCCATGTACATCTGTTTTACCTGGTTCGACAGCACACCCATCCGGGAAACAGAGACTACTTGCTGAGTCAGATGGAGAGTCATACACGCACGCACGCACGCACGCACGCACGCACGCACGCACGCACGCACGCACGCACGCACGCACGCACGCACGCACGCACGCACGCACGCACGCACGCACGCACGCACGCACACACACACACACACACACACACACACACACACACACACACACACACATATACTTACATAGCAGGCATTCGTCCGTCTCCGGAGACGATGGACTGCGACCGGGTTAAGGGGCATCACTGGATTGGACAGTGAGAGTGACTACGATTTTGTTAAAATAACGTAATGTTTGTTGTCGGGTGAAAATTAACTCGTAACAAGGGCACACGCATACGATAATAAGTTATCAATATGATGTTAGATGTGACGACCACGATGAAATGTTGGATATTAGCCTATCCCAAATAATGTTATTTTGGAGTGTTCAGTTCCGGTCATGGTCACGGGCCAATGAAAGCTCCTTCACTTGTGATGACATTTCGCTGGAAATTAATTAGGATATACAGATGCCAACTGGATGTTATTCAGCGGATGATATCATTCAAACGAGTGTATTAATAATTAATTATTGGTGGATCCGAGAAATGCCGAGATTCCATGGTCACTGCATGTGGCACATGCCTCCTTGATTAGCAAATCTTTTATTGGTGTAAAATAAGTACTTCCTCGAACAGTGTGCATCTACGTGTAGTCTATGTAGAACCCAATCGCTCCTGCGAAATTTTTCGATTCTCGAGTAAATGTTGCGATATTCCATTGTAATCTTCAGTAAAAATCATACAACATATTTATTATGAAACTCAAAAATAATGCACTGAAATAAAATGTATTCATATATAAATCCACATCCAACTAGTAATTATATTGGTATTTTTTCTCTCATGCTGCTACCAGGATTGGTGTCAGGTACTTGTACTTAGATTTGTTGTTAAGTACAATATTTCAGTATTTGTGCAAGAGATTTTGTACTTGACAAAAACATACCTGACAAAATGTAAAGTACACTTCACGTACGATGAGGTTTTACGTCAAAGGAACCAATATGGACGTTTGACGTAAATGACGTAACTTAAAAAACAATAGTTACGCACAATTGTTGGCAACGTTATGCATGTTTCTGCTATTTCTTATTTACGAAGAACACCTACGACAGTGTGGTTTAACAACCCTAGAGACAAGTCGGTTAAGAGGAGATCTTGCAGTCTTGAATCACATGTTGCAAAGGCAGCTCTTAAAACGAAAAGCTGATGGAATATAGAAACCTCTAGTCAACTGGATAGCCATCAGGTTGACTGAGAGACAAGTTATATTAAATGGGGAGGTTTCTTAATGGACGCCAGCTTTGGTCGACATACCACAGGGTCAGTATTAAAACCAAGAATAGTAATCTTACTGGAAACCAGCTTTCGTGGGCATGCCAACGGGTCAATGTTACGACCAAGAATAGTAATCTTAATTTATATAGATGACCTGGAGTATGGCTGACATTTGCGAACGAAACAAGAATTTAGACAGGTCAAATAAAATGAGCTTTTGTACGTCCACTCGAGACTCGTAGACGCGAGATATCGATCTTGAGTGTTGTGTTCACTTGGAGAGCCGTAGCATTTGAAATAGCGAACAGTGTACCCTCCGGGGGGTCTCCGTAACCTTAAGACAGCGACCAGTATATCCACCACGACGCCTTGCACCTGCTCACAACTGATGACGTCACGGTCACGTGAAGGAGACGAGGCGTTGGCGTGCCGGTCGAGGCGCCGGGAGATGCCGTGACACTCAGTCAGTCGTACGGGAGCACGACAGAAGACGCACGCTTTTCGACTGACCGTCGCTGGCAATCGATCGATTCAGCATTCCTGCTAGAGCGCCTCTCTCCGCCAGCCTCTCGCGACCCCGGTAAGTATTGCTATTGACGAGCGACAAAGGCAGTTGTTGCTATACATTTCTGTTTATATTTTTATATATCAATGTCGTTTGAACGGAATGTATGAAACAGAGCTCACATGTTTGCGTGTGTCCGTCTACAGACATTGCAGTTGGTGGTACGAATGTGGCAGATCAATCTACGGATCATGGTGTTGTTGATGCCTAGTTCACTGCAGTAATTACATGATTGTCGAATAATATATTACGGAGAATGTAGGTTCCGTATGGCGACTTACGCGTGACTCGTGACACCATCCTCATCTCTTGTGCAGTTACTTTGATCATCATCCTTCTCCACTCCTCCTCCGCCTCTCCTCCTCGCCTCATCCTCACCTCATCCACCCTCCTCCACACCTCCTTAACCCCTCCTCCTCACCTCCTCCATCCCATCTCCACACCTCATCCACACCTCATCCACCCCAACTCCACCCTCATCCACCCCTCCTTCTCTTTCCTCCCCATCGTCTTGCTATACATGTTTGTGTTGCTGCTTGTTCTGCTGTTGAATTTACTGCTTCTTCTTCTGCTGGTGTTGTTGTCGTTGTCGTCGTCGTCGTCATCGTCGCGTCCGCCTCTGCTG
>OY759270.1:7371960-7446960 GCA_963662155.1 Lamellibrachia columna
CGACGGAATTTCAGCAAAATTGTCTCCGTATCACCTGGGCGGTAGTCATTCATTGTTTGTGTGACTGTCCTTGAAACGGAAGGTTGACATCGATAGTTGAAAGTTTTTTTTCTTGCGTTTTACTTGGCTGTATTTAGATATATAATTCACATATATCTATTGAAATCGTTATTGTCTCTCTGTCTCTTTTTCTTTCTGTCTATCTGTATCTCTGTCTCTCTGTCTCTCTGTCTCTCTGCCTCTGTCTCTCTCCCTCTCACTCTCCCTCTCTCCCACCTCTCTCTCTCTCTCTCTCTCTCTCTCTCTCTCTCTCTCTTTCTCTAACACACACGCACCATCTCTCTCTCTCTCTCTCTCTCTCTCTCTCTCTTTCTCACACACACATACACACACACACACACACACACACACACACACACACACACACACACACACACACACACACACCGACCAAGCCAAGATAGAATAATTTATAAAGCTATCGTGATGTACGATTATTGAGGATTACGTTTACCGGCAGACACGGGCTACAAAACTATCGATTGTCTATGCGAATGCGTGTTCGATCGTCTCCGAAAAATATGTAACGGTCAGATCGACCGATGTTGTATTTCTAACAGATGGGGAACATGTTGTCGTGGATATCGGCCAATCATTTGACGGCTGATTGTTGAGGTATCTACCGCATATCAGAGGTGGGGCTTATGTGATAACCGTGACACCTTCGTATGTGGCAGTAATCATAATCAACAGTGTGTGTAATGAGATACGCATTGCTGTAAATCATAAAATTTCACGTGTCCAATTGAGAAGTCAGTATTGTATTGCACGTGTACACACGTACCGCATATACGGTGTTTTTTTTTATTTAAGTAGAGTTTAATCTGAACAGACAACGCAACAATATATTGTATGACACCTAGTTAAAAGTAAAAACCAAGCCGCACAGAGTTTTGAACAGAATTGAGAGTGGAATCAGGCAGTGATCAATGATCTTTTTAAGCTAAGTTCAACAGACAACCGATACAAACCAACATACAACCGTACAAAGAGTTGGTAGTTATAGAGGGTGTGGTGTTTTTGCCCCAAATTCCTCAGGTAAATCGACATGACATTGTTTATCTGGGCTTCCACAGAACCAACAGGCGCGTTCGCAATAATCTGCACACTGTTTCGTACAATAATTGCATCAGTTAAACATTTGCTGTGCAGCCGTCGCTGATTTTATTACTTGGACAGTTTTGAATACGATAACATCGTTTGTATCTATCCACGTATTTTGTTTTTCTACAGTATCTGCATAGCAGCGTACACCACAGATGAAAAGCATGTCGACCATCGCGCTCTTATTGTTGGCTCTCATCGCAGCGACCTCTGGCGCCCCCGTTCAACAGCAGGAAGCAGACGTAAAGACTATTACGGGACAAGGTCAGTTATTCAAGTCGAGTCAATAGTCTACACAAATGGAAAATTGCAAGTTACGTTAAATTACAATATCCGTTAAAAATATCATAGCCGATATGCAACGTGGACATTTAACAATAATTATATGAATATGTCTGTCAATAGTTAATTACCAGGTAAATCGCTTAGCAATTGCCGGCACTTTTTTGTAGCTCTAACCTAGCACACAAACACATCAAGGCAGTACCTATGCTCTTTCTTGTTTAATTGTTCTGTGCGTGTGTGCGTGCGTGCGTGCGTGCGTGCGTGCGTGCGTGCGTGCGTGCGTGCGTGCGTGCGTGCGTGCGTGCGTGCGTGCGTGCGTGATGTTCATGAAGAAATGCACGTGGTTTATGTCTCCTTTGATGGTTTACAAACTATGACAATTGTGATGTTCATCAAGATGTAGCACGCTTTTCTTTGTGTACGATGTGTCTTTGTATATAGAAACTATGACAGTTGCAGTGTTCATCTTGGTGTAGCGCACTGTTCGTCGGAAACGTCTTTGTAGATCTATATCCATGAGTTGCTGACGCAATTTTAATAAAAGGAACAAATAGAAACATAGAAACATAAGGAATTCGCGCGATTGTTTTGCGCCGAAACAATCGCGCGTATGCTAATGCGTGCTTGATCGCTTTCTAAACTCGTCAGATGGACCGATGTTTGCGTTCGGATGCTTGCGCTGTGGTTTTGGTTAGGCATATGCGGTATTGTTGATACGATGTATTCTTTGCTAGCACGATAATTCGTTAAATTACGTTAGAACGAACTAGGATCGGGCAAGCGTTGTCATGTCGTTGTACAACCTTCGAGCGTGCCTCAACATTGATTATATAAAAGAGGGAGTTGTTCCGTTTGAATGGAAAGAAGCAAACATCATACCATTATTTAAAAAGGGTTCGAGAAATAAGTCAGAGAATTATAGACCAGTGAGTTTAACGTCAGTGATTTGTAAATTATTAGAAAGGTTAATTAAAGACCATATGGTGGACTTCCTCATTAAGCATAAATTATTAAATTCATCTCAACATGGATTCCTTAAAGCGAGGTCATGCTTAACAAATATGTTATGTTTTTTGGAAGAAATCACTAAGTGGATAGACGTGGGATCGCCAGTAGATATTATCTACTTAGATTTTCAGAAAGCTTTTGACAAAGTGCCACATCAAAGATTACTACTTAAATTAAAAGCCCATGGTATCGGGGATAGCATAACTGACTGGATAGAACAATGGCTGACTGACAGAAGACAACGAGTTGTAGTAGATGGAGAAGTTTCAAATTGGAAATCGCTTTTGAGTGGGGTACCCCAAGGATCAGTATTAGGACCTATATTATTCTTAATTTATATCAATGACTTGGACGACAGTATAACAAGAACGTACTGAAATTTGCGGATGACACAAAACTGTTTAGAAAGGTTAATACTGATGGTGATAAACAACATTTACAAAACGATCTAGACAGATTAGTGAAATGGTCTGAGAAATGGCAGATGCTGTTCAATTTTGGGAAATGTAAATGCCTACATACAGGACATGGGAATTTGAATGTAAACTATAAAATGGGAGATACTGTTCTGGGTACTACTGTAAAAGAAAAGGACTTAGGAGTTACAATAAGCGCTGATATGAAAGTTTCAGAGCAGTGTGGTATTGCAGCTTCAAAGGGTAATCAAATTCTTGGATTGATTAGAAGAAACATAACATACAAGGGAAAAAAGTTAATTATACCTCTTTATAAAGCAATAGTTAGACCTCATTTAGAATACTGTATACAAGCATGGAGACCATATTGTAAGAAGGATATAGATACGCTTGAACGCATACAAAGGAGAGCAACTAAAATGATTCCAGAACTTAGAGACCTTAGTTATGAAGAACGCCTGAAAGAATGTGGTTTAGCAACTCTAGAGACAAGGAGGTTAAGAGGAGATCAGATTGAAGTTTTTAAGATATTGAATGGGTATGAAAATATTGATAGAAATATGTTTTTCTCACTCAAGAAGGATAGCAGAACTAGAGGACATGAGGTAAAATTAGTAAAGGATCAATGTAGATTGGACATCAGGAAGCACTCGTTCTCACAGAGGACAATAAATTAATGGAACAAATTGTCTACAGATTGTGTAACTGCTAGCAGCGTGAATATGTTTAAAAACAAGGTTGACACATATCTCAGGAGGGCGGGTTATAAGTAGATGAACATTGTTGGACTCTCGATAAGCCAATGGCTTCCTTGTCCACTTGCCATCTGGGCCTTTGGCTTGGATGGCAAATCTTGTTAAATCTTGTTAAATCTATATCAGTAGTAAAATAAATTACGTTGTCCTGCCTACCAATCGTTTACAGGATCTCCCAGTGGTGTATCTAGGATCTCCCAGTGGTGTATCTAGGATCTCCCAATGGTGTATCTAGGATCTCCCAGTGGTGTATCTAGGATCTCCCAGTGGTTTATCTAGGATCTCCCAGTGGTGTATCTAGGATCTCCCAGTGGTGTATATAGGATCTCGCATAAAAAGGGAGGCCGGGGGGGGTTTAGTGACCCCCTAATTTACCATGCTACTATGTAGTGGCGGAACAGGTTATATATGAAAAATCCAATGCTCCCCGCAACTGCCCATGTTTAGTTGATAATCAAGTTATGGCAGTGGCGAATGATGCTACTGTTGGGGAGTGTGGAGTTATGGCAGTGGCGATATGAGTAATGCCACTGTTGGGGAGTGTCAAGTGTGATCCGTCAACTCATTGTAGTGTTATATTATGCACCAGAGGCGCCACGGGTATTTCGGGTACCATCTAATGTGTATTATATTATACAGCAGGAATGCTCATATATGTTCATACCTATTGTGTAATAAATCCAAATCCGCTCAATATTACTGCGTGTTGCTTGCATCTTCGTATTATGTATTATACGTACTTTCTGTCTACATCGACCTTTATCTGTCTACATCGACTTGTCGAAGCGAGATAATTTTGCAGAACTTCATTAGGCCCTAGTCTCGATGGAACGGAGACATTTCTCAACAATGCATCTCACTATGTGATGCGACAACTGGGACAAGTCCATTGCATTGTCATATGTGAACGCTTCATTTCATATGTAATCAGGCCAATAGCAGCTGCCATATTTTCGTTCGCAGTTATGTCTTTGACGTCAGATTTGTATCCTTCTGCGTTTCCAGCGAAGAGGGCGGATGAATTCATCCTGTACGGAAACCATCAGAACAACGGACGGATAAAGAAGAACGACCCTGCCATGGAGACCAACGATGTCCCGTCCAACAAGATAAATGCCGTCGATGAAGCCGTAGATGAAGCTGTCGCACCATCAACTACCGATAATACATTGATCGAAGGACTGCAGCAGCCTGTCAGTAATACACTCGATGAAACCGCACCTGAGGCAGCCAAAGACGACGGAAGCTCAGAGCAAGTTGAAGGTAAGTCACCTGCATGCTTACGTTAGACAGTCAACAGCACGATAATGATATGTATTCTTTCATAAGGAGCCATCGTCTAGGAGAGAGAGATTAAGAATGAGGGAGAGAGAAATAAAGACGGGGGGGGACACATCAACATATTGCTACATGTGAATTTTATAATTTATTATGGTTTTACATCAACGGTGACGTTCAGAGTTGCATGGTGTTAAATTAAATGCAAATCCGCAAAATATTATTGCGTGGGATATCATGCAAATATCAATACTTGCCGACTGCTGTACCGGTGTTAAGACTGACCGCGAAGTGCTGGTTTTCTCATCTGACTGACCGTGTTATTGATTAATGAAGGTCTTTAGCAGAGCCATCGCCAGCTTCCTCTAAACAATGAGTTATTATAATGATTACATGTTACAACCACCGCGTCCACCCAGTACTACCGGTAATGATTGTCGGTAATAGCAGGTTGGTCAAGGTGGCAGTGTGGCCGGACTGTCCGTTGAATGGACCGGGATTCGAATCCGCCTGGTGCCGTTTCGAAAGTTGAGCAGTTTCGTTCATCCCAGTTTGTCTGTGTATTTCGAAAGAGACACTAAAAGCCATTGGTCCGTCCTACGTGACGTCTACGTGTGCTGCTGTAGGCCTACATGTCCGACATCATCGTATCCATTTTGTTTTGTTCCACTATTTTATAAGTAATTGCACGCACACGAACTAGCTATGCCCTAATGTGTTTGAAAGCACGTGAGCGAAATACAAAGATAAGTACGCAAGAATATATGTCGCGTTAACCAGCACCATTTTCAACCGTAAAAATAGCTGCCACGATGATGCTTGATGTTTGGTATGATACTCTCTCTACATTTGATCACAGCTAAATTGGGATTGGTGCGGTGCATGACGTCAAGAGCGAGATAAAAATTAAAATAGGTAAAGAAAGGTGATCCAAAACGAGGACAATAAAACAAAATAAAAGCAAAGGGTGCACAGGAACTTGTCAACTTTATAGGATGTGGGCGCCATGCAAGGGTTCCATTTCCCTGATGGCAGCATGTGGGCACAGCATGTGGTGGTAGTCTGTTCCATGTTGATACTGGGGTATAATGCATATTTATCTGTGGCCGAGTGACTGTGTTGTTTAAGTGGATGGTCGGTTTTATTGGAGATATGTGTGGCATGCTGGAAGTAAGCTGGAGAATTAACGTTAACTAAGCGATAGGTCTAATGCATTTTGTAGAACATGGATGCTTGTTTGATCAAGCCACGTGTGTGGAGTGAGTCACAGTGGTGTTGGTTAATGATAGGTGTTGCATGGGTTTCCTTCTTACATATTTCCAATTGGCACTGATGCTGTAACGAGTACATGCGGTGTTCCAGACGCTGATTTTGAGGACTACCTGTACGGCTACCGTGCAAAGCGCAGTGTCGCGCTCACAGCTGAGAACATGCTGGCCGGCACGGCGAGCCGACAGGCAACGGCCGCCTCCCGCAAGCGACGAGACCTCACCGACGCCGAGATCGCGGCACTGCTCGAGGCCCGTCAGCTCGAGCAGGACCAACTGCTGCGCCCGGACGAACTCGACGACGTGTGGCGACAGGAATTGGCTGGTCTGTACGGCCCTGGAGACGTGCAGGAGCAACCCCTGGACAACGAAGCCATGGATGCACGGGCGGTGTTGCAATACTTATACGGTGACAACGCCGAAAACGACATCGACAATGACGTCTCAGGAGACTTCGTTGAGAAGTCGGCCATCGAGCCGATGTTCTACCACGGCCGTGCCGGCGTGTTCGTGCCGGTGAAGAGGCAGTTCATCAGTGCCGTGCCTGGGGTGCGCAAACGCAGTGGAGGATACGGCGCAGACGACAACCACGCCTACCTTAACGACTACGTTGGCGCGCTCGAGCGCAGACGTAACGAGGAGGAGAGGGATCGACTGTATGAGCTGGCTCTGGCGCTCAACGCCGCCGACGAATTGTAGCTGCCACATGACACGGTGGTAAGTACGAACGTTATAAACTGCCACTCCTTATTCCTTGCAGCTCATTCATTCAGCCCATCCGCCGCGTTCACAAAATTGTTATTTACTTGGTCCAAAAACGTTTGCCCATCGCGAATCAGGTTTGTTGATGTTCATATATGTAGCGTGTGGATAGTTTATGTAAGTAATAGATCTCTATGCGTAGTCTGTTTAATAAAATAATGCGAACTGTTATTACGATAATCGAAAGAATTAGCTCCCGTCGTTAGATCGGTTAACTTGCGAAAGTGAAGAGCTTCGAGTCAACATCTTGCCGTTTTCGGCAGAATTTCGACTTTCAGCCCAGTCGAAAAAATTTTAATAGTCTGTCCGGTTATTTCAACTAAATACAAAATGCACAAATGAGCTACGATGGCAGAGTGGACAGTAGATAGGTTTGATGTTTAGCGAATGATTCGAAATATCCCCACCTCCGGGGGAATTTTTAAATTGCTTTAATCTACTAACCATCCCCATGGGACCCGGGCATGGGCCCCGGGCATGGGTCCCGGGCATGGGTCCCGGGCATGGGCCCCGGGCATGGGTCCCGGGCATTGGCCCCGGGCATGCATACAATATTTCAGCCCCATAAATGCGAGACTGTCGGTTATATGAAGGAACATACATAGTCCCAAACTACTGTATAGTATAAATACGCCTGGTTTGTGAAACGGACGACGTTTTTATTGTTCCAGACGGCGTGAGTGCGCATTGCCGAGAGAGCGCTCCGGTCTGCCGTCCACTAGCGAACCGCGAGAAGCCTGCCGCAGTTTTGCCAAGCACGCACGGAGCAACAATTCCGCCGTGCCTGACACAGTCAGAGGTTCAGAGGACACAAACCAGCGAGAAACACAGAACACGCTCATTGTCGTTGTCCTCGTTGTCAACAGCTTTTGGCGCTAGTTAGGTTGGAGCGACTTCTGCCCGGAAGACGGCCTCCGAAGAGCGTTGGTTGTATAGTTGCTGCCTTGCGGTCAGCCGCACTTTGTATACACGGGTTCGTTTGAATAATGCGCAACATAATGAAATTATTCTCACCGCAGGTCGATGTGTTTGGTGTCTCTGGTGGCGATGCGTATATTGTGTAGTTTTGTGTTTACGTTGTTGCCCGATGTCCGCTGTAAAACCACATTTGAGAACAGTGAATTAACAATAACTGATGATTACGTAGAAATGTATAAATTCACACATGCTATAATATTGTCTCAATCTCCTCTCCGTCTACGTACATAAGTATGCATCGTATCCAAAGTACGTAAAATGTACTCCTTACTCGTATGCAGTAAAAAAATTTAACAAGAATGCCATCCCAAACAAAAAGTTCCAGGTGGCAAGTGGACAAGGAAGCCATTAGCTTATCGAGAGTCCAACAATTTTTTCATCTATGTGTAGCCCGCCCTTATCAAATATCTGTCAATTCTATTTTTAAACATATTCACACTACTAGCATCAACACAATCATTTGGCAGTTTGTTCCATTCATTTATCACCCTCTGTGAGAAAAAGTACTTTCTCATGTCCAACCTACACTGCTCCTTAACTAATGCTGCTTTGTGTCCTCTGGTTCTACTGCCTTCTTTAAGTTTGAAGAACATATTCCTGTCAACATCCTCATAACCATTCACTATTTTAAACACTTCTATTTGGTCTCTTGGTGACTTTCGTAAGGTATGGTAAAGTAGGGTAAGGTAAGACATGTTAATACATGAGTATTTCATGTGTACATGTGTAAATTTGTGTACAAAGACACTGTGGGGCAATTTCCACATGCGGAATTACGTCGTATTGTGTTTGATTAAACAATAAACTGCCGACCTCTATAATTATGTATATGAGATTTTTTGGAACGGTGATTTTGCGTGAAAATCTTTACTGTGCTTAAGGTTGTATCAGAAATTGAGTTTGTGTGTATACATATCGATATATAGAGTTATATCTAAAAACGGAGATAAAGTTCTCAATACCTGTAACTAGTAATAATTTATTTGATAGTGCAGTACTTGTGCTGGAAACGTTTGTTTTGAAAACTCGTTACTCGTTCACATCACTTTCAAATACTCGTGACGTCGATTTTAAGCAATCGAGTAGATTTGCACACGTCTTCACGAATGCTGCCAAGCTGTATGAACCAGCCTCCATACGTCTGCATGAATGCTGCCAAGCTGTATGAACCAGCCTCCATACGTCTGCATGAATGCTGCCAAGCTGTATGAACCAGCCTCCATACGTCTGCATGAATGCTGCCAAGCTGTATGAACCAGCCTCCATACGAGATCAGATCAGCACGGAGTCATGGGCAGTACTGCATACATCAAGTCGAATACTCATGGCGTAATAATTAATGTTTAATCTATATGAGACCGAGTGGATTGTGAATGCATGTGTTTATTACGTCGTTATAACACGATTGTGCTATACGATCTGCCCCACATCAACGTCAGTGTCGCCTTGGATTACTCATCGTTTGTAATATAGTGGAACCTCGTTTATTCGCACACTTTGGCTGCTCGCGAATCACGAAATACTCGGAAATAGTTAATAAATTTACAGTGTGATCAGGTTTTATCCACAGACAAAAGGATTATCGAAAACAGACTAACGAGGTGTCACTGTATGGCACATCGCTTTACTAAATGTCAAACGTCAGGTATCCAAATAAACGGTGTATTTGTTGTTTCCATTCGGCTTGTGTTATGTACGTTCCTGATACTATTAGTGTTAAGATCAAGATGGACTTAAACGGCAACATGTACGTTCTTGATACTATTAGTGTTAGGACCAAGGTGGACTTAAACGGCAACATGTACGTTGAAATCGGGCCAACATTTGCTAGAACATGAGATGCTCGATGATATGTCCTGTCTTGTTGGTGCATGATAACCATAACGTGATAACCATAACGTGATAACCATAACGTGATAACCATAACGCAACTGTTGTTTTGGTTATCATCCAGAATATTTGTTTGTATTTACTTAGTAGATAGGTTTATCTCCGATCTGATGTTACACCAGTTTTCCCAAACTTGTAACTTGTGCTAAATACAATATTGCAGCCACTATACAAAATTGTACAATTTTAGAATTATTTTCCATCTGAATGTTATTTTTCCTAAATAATAATAATTCCTTACAGGTTTCGATGGTGCCCGTGACAATAACAACACCTGCGTGCAAATCTCTTACAATTCTAGAATAATATCTGTAGACATTTTAATGTTTGTTGAAAAAGTGTAGCATAAGCCACTGCACGTACGCGTGGATTACGAACGCCCTTGTTTACTACGTCATTATAAGGCGATTACGTTATACGATCGTCCCACATCTACGTCAGTGGCGCCCCGGATGAGCCGTCGAAGGTCGAATATTCTCCGATTATAAATGTCAACCATTTGTAATAGCCGTTTTGTGGAAGACACATCGTTTTAATAATTTGACACGTTCCTGACACTATTAGTATTATGACCAAGAGCTGCGTAAACTGCACCATGTGTGGGAGACCGGGTCTAGTTGTAACACGGGTAACACCCCCCCCCCCAGACAACATGTATGGGAGACAGGGACTAGTTGTAACACGGGTAACACACCCCCCCAAACAACATGTATGGGAGACCGGGACTAGTTGTAACACGGGTAACACACACCCCCAGACAAAACTACTAATGCAAATTATTTCGCACGTTAGCAGCATGTTCACCAATTGTTTTTTTCCAAAATGACCGCAGTGCATGCTTATAGACAAATGGAAACATTGTTGTTCTGGTTCTTTATCTCCAAAAACAGTCGTCTACAAAATTTTACAACGATACTGACTATATCCCACGCTTCCTTGTGCATCTGGTTACCATATAGCTACAAGCAATCATTGGTGGGGTAAGGAAATCACTACCATAGAAATCACATATGAATCCATGCAACGCCAACAAAACGCAGCTTAACTTGTGTGAAGGAGATAGTCCGCCTTGACCACACCAACTGTTTGGTCAGTGTCCTACCTGAGACAAAAAAAACATGCACAAGGTGCGAACCCCCGAAAAGGTATCGACTCTCCGTCTGATCGACTTTCTGCATCGACGAAAACTCTGGTAAGAGTGACCTGGTAAGAGTGACCTGTAAGGGTGGGTGACCTGGTAAGAGTGACCTGGTAAGGGTGACATGGACCATTCCACTGATAACCAAACAGTGGCCTATCTAGCGGTGACACTGGGATAACCTGGAAAGCTGAGTCAATGTCCACTTTAGTAAAGTGGGATAAAATAATTCATCACAGACCATCGTACATGTCATGTTTGAAACTAAGCTGTGACGGTTTCCCTTCAATTCCTTTATTGCCCTCATAGCCGACTAGACACTAACGCAATGGCGTTCCTAATGCAACGAAATAATATTTGTTTCTGTTTGCCAAAATCATTAAAGTAGATGTCATCATTCCTGAAAATGGCTTTTTGCTTACGGCATGTTATGCTTCCAGTACGACACTTGACGATCTTGGGCAAGTGCATGCCACTGCTTTCAGTATAGACTGAAAGCAGTGGTAAACACTTGCCCAAGATAGAGAGAGAGAAGACGAGAATGAGACTGGACTGCATCCTTCCAAAGCCGCCAGCTGAAATCCGTTTATATTCGTACTAAATAATGTGTCAGCAGTGAAGACAATGAAGGAGGGGACGGTTTTTCATTTGGACACTGACAGTGGGGAAAGTAGTACCTACTCCGACTAAATTCGACGGTGAGTGTACAGTCGTTGGTTCACGATTTCTGAAGACAGTAGCAGGACATTCAGCAGAAGATCTACCAGTCGTTCACCAATGTTGTTTCTGGGTGCAACTGTGTTTTAGCGCTATTTATCAAGGGCAAAAATACACTGTCGCATAAGATGAAGGACAGTATAGAGAACCTTGGGTATTTAGAGGTTTGCCATGACATTGACAGCACAAAAGTGGGCCTCGCGACAGCTTGTGTAAAGTCTACTGACAGACAATGGGACCACATGTAAGTTGAGGGGCTACTTTGGCATACATGGGCATGGATGACTGGGTTATCAAACCAGTCATGCTTGCTTGCGTGTTACTATGACGACCGCGCATGAACGTCATAATAAAACGCCACGAAACGTCCGTGTCCAGACGTCATAGTAAAACATCTACGCAAGGACGTCATAATAAAACTCACGAAACGTCCATGCACAGACGTCCTAGTAAAATGCCACGAAACGCGCACTCACGGACGTCTTGGTAACATGCCACGAAATGTCCACGCATGGACGTCATTGTAAGACGCCACGAAACGGACATCGTGGCAAACGATTATTGACTAACACGTCAAATAAACGAACGCCTTTTGACAAGTTTTATATTAGTATGAAGAACATCGTATATTAACTTTCCAATAACATTAGACAAGCTTTAATTGTATGCGAATAAAATTTAAAAGGGGTTGTAAAATCAATAATCTGGTTCCCGTATTCTTCACATAAGGCGCTTCGCACGCTACGCGCAAGGTAGTTTTGATTACCTGACTCTCACTCGCCTCGTGAAGTCCCCAAGAACAGAGTCTGGCCTCGAATCCGTATTTGACTATTACCGTCAGATGGCATCATCTATTTCTTTGCCGCTTATATTTCAGTTCAATTGATTTGGTTTAGTTTGTTTAGTTGTTGTCGTTTGCTGGACAACAGAGGCCCGTTCACACGAGCGATTAGTTGTCCAATCGGACAACAAATCGCTCGTGTAAACACCCTCGCGACGCCAACGTGTATGAACGGGCCTTTAGTTGACCGACAGTCGGTAGACATCATCGGGCGCAGGCCCGTTCATGCGAGATGAGGCCGAGACGAGCTTTCACTCTGAGCCAGTGGCGCCGACACGCGAAAGCCGGCGGTAGTATTTTACTGAGTAAACAGTGTCAAAAATATTAATTTCGCTTTATTATATTGTGTAAATTGTTTCAATATAAGTCAAGTTTAGAATATGTTGTGTACGATTATCAGATGTTACTAATTACTGATTAGTTAGAATAAGAGTTTGCTCAGATGCAGGGCAAACATCCGGGTCTGTGCTGTTTGCCAGGAGGCGGTTGCATGTTAGCGCGACAAATGGTGGTGCCACCTAACGGAACTTTGTTAATCGAGCTGTACACAAGTTGAAATTTGGTGCATATAACGGCGGCGCCATATGGTGAACTGGCCATCAGTCTATAAGATGAACGACGAATACAGGGGTTACTATGACGACGAACCACAATTGTTGACATCCGTGTCCCGACGCAACTGCTGCCGCGGGCTGTGTGGTATTGCTATTTATATAATTTGTAATGCTATTGATTTAATTTGTGTTCATAACACGTCCCACCTAAAAATTCCACTTCCCACCTATTTTTGAGGCGAATCTAGTATTCCCACCATTTTTTATGGAATTAGGACCAACCTCCAACTTCCTGTTACACCCCTCTAAAGTATTTGAAAGAATAATTTGTAGATTCGAAGACGCCGTCTCAGGACTTAGCTTCGTCTTCGCGAGTATGGCAATATAACTGTAAGTAAACTATTTTATTACAAAAGCCTGGTGCAAAACTGTCATGTAAAAAAATATGATGTATTAGATAGTCAGGTTCAGTTCCATAGATATTATTTAGAATGGCATGCGTTACAACAAATTTTCACGGCATACCACGAACACTGACATCATCAGATGAGACGGTTTCTTAGGAGAATTCGACGTCGATTTGTTTTCTCATGCAAGTATTTCCACACAAGGAACTTTTCCAAAACATTTGTTACAATTGCGTTGGTTATTTCAACAACCAACAATGTCCACTGCGTGTTATTCCATCTTACGTAAATGTATTGCGTAGGTATCCATAAGTCATTATTAACACGAAAACACGCCCAACCCATACATAACATATAGTCTTATAGACTATAGTCGTCACCAACGTGGTTTTCGCCTCACGCCAGATTTTGCCTCATTTTGTGATCTCGCTGGATACGTCATTGATCCGATATAAAATCATAATTATAACGGTCACTGTGAGTATAAACGTCTGAAAAAAACAAAAACAGGTTTTTGAGACATATTTTCGTGTATCTAGTTCGACATTAATCACCAGGTGGCTTTATTGGTTCGACACATCGGTGCATTTTGTAAATACGCCATATTTCAATTTATAGGACAAAAATGTCCGCAACTGTTTGTAATGATCACTACATGAGAATAATCGAACTTCCTCATAATTTGTATACATTTCATGCGTTGCATATTATCATACAGTGATGCTTTTTCGAAGACGCTCTTAAGTTAAGGCAAATTCCGGCGCTAGCCGCTTCGAAGTTTGATAAGCGTATCTTTCCGTCGTTCGATATTGATGAATAATTCATTCAAACCAACTTTTCTAACAACTTGTTTGTATTTGATAGATGAAATAACTGGTAGTTGTTCCAAATATTGATCCCATGCGCAAAAATGTCTTTTAGACAATCATCTGCGTTATATCTGGTATAGACTGATTGAGGTGAAGGTTGGTGTTAGTTTTGCCAGTACTGTAGGTTGCGCCATCTAGCGATACACAAACGCACAAAAGAAAGTGGCGGCGACATTCGGATTCTGAGAAGAAACATGTGCGAAGAGATTATCTTATAAAGAACGTCGAAGTAAATGTATTTTGGACAGTAGAAGTGAACGGTATCCACTACCTATATATAGTACAGGTAAATGTATATTTTGTTTTAATGTTAAGTTTCCATATAGCTTCATTTTGTGCAAAACATGATTTTGGGCCGGCATATTCTCTATTTTTAGTAATGTCTAATACCTGGCACCCGGGGCCAGGGTCGGGGACGTAGCCGGAGTGCTGATTCAGCCGGCCTCCTCCACTACCGCAGCGGTTACTTCAGGGTTCAGCCTACAGTTACATTTCCCACTACCATGGCATTGGTGGTCATGTTAACGTTTTGCATGATTATAAGAAAACGTGACCATAAAAAATTATAAAAGTTTTTTTACCAGCCGCTGTACGTCCCACCGACATGCTGGTCGAGTAATGACTGTCAAAATTGTTTGCCTGTATGTGCTATACCCGTCAATGTCAGAGCTGGGGTTAATTCCATTTAATCAATTCAAATTCCTTTCAATTTAATCAATTCAAATTCAATTAATTTGTTTTATTATTTTTTTCAATTCAAATTCCAGCACAAATCTTTTTTTTTCAGTTCAAATTCCAGCACAAATCTGTTTTTTTTCAATTCAAATTCCAGCACAAATCTTTCAATTCCAATCCAATTCCAATTGACCAATAGATGAGCTTTTTTCAAAAGTAATAGTAATATATCCTAAAGTAATAGTCTATTACGTTTCTATTACATCTATTGCTGCAAAGTTACAAAATATCAGGTTTGTTTGCATGTTATTCCAACTGATAGTAATTGCAAACAACCTACAGACAATGGCTGAGCCGTTGTTCAAACAACATAAAAAGACCAGTAAACTGATCATTTCATGGTTTCAGAAATACCTGCTCAATGAAACAATGCAGGAGTATCAAGCCAATTACCAATTGTTGGGATGCCCCATTTGGGTGGCTATGGCTTCACACATCCCTAGCACACACAAAGGGTATGGTCTCAGATATGTGCAGGCAGACAACAAATGTTATCTTAGAGCAGGAGCTGCAACCTGTAGTGAATTCAAAGTAAGCTCATCACACCCCACCATAATGTGATTTGAGCAGAACTTCTGAGTTTTTTTTTTTCAAATTGCCAATTGCCACATGGAAACATTGCCATGCAGACCATTTGTTCAAATTTGGACAAATGTTCTCACCTCAGATCTTCAACACATATGCATACTCTTTCTATCCTAGAGTCATAAGAGCCTGGAATCTACTTTCTACTGAAATAATAAGACTCCCCTCCATTCACCCCTTCCAACTAGCTGTGAGCACTGTCTATCTTGCCCCTCCAGCTCACCTCATTCGTCTATAAGGAGGATATCTGATTTTAATCCACTTTTTAATTGCACTATTTTTGTTCTAAATTTATTATTTCCCACGTTTATATGCACCTTTTTCATGCGCACCAAGCACCACACTCCTATGTTAGCCCCAGAAGGGGCTGTTTGGAGTAAGCAAACTGAACACTTCAAATGGTGTGTAAATGTATGTTTAGCTGCTACAAAGACTGAGTTCATATGCAGTTCTAGAGTTGGATTGAGGACCACATTGAAAATAAAACCAGATCACATCAGTACAAGAAAATGAGGCTCAATTAATTTTCTTCCAATTCAACTTACTCAAAATCAGTCCTGGTCAGTGTTTACCAATATTGGCATGAATTACTGTGTCAATGTTTACCAATATTGGCACGAATTACGGCGCACACGTGTCTAGTGGGCAAAAAAAAAAATTTTAATTACAAATATCCTTCTGCCTATTAAAATCATCTAAAAATCCACCATTTCACTCTCAACAGCTTCCACCAGCAAACCTGGCAATGTCCCTGCTCAAATCATGCACTTATGTCAAATCGCATGAATTTTTTTTAAACTTCCTATATCCAAACTTACTATGCCCTATATTCGTCTGTAACACACCAGGAGGTCTAACTGAGGCCTGACCGCTTCACCTGCTCAGTGCTTACTAAAGTGTTTGGTGTGTAATTGGACATATCTGCATTCTTGTTCCAGCAGGACTTGGTAGAATAGTGTCACTGTTGTAGTTGACCATGAACGGAAACAGCATTGCTTTTAAAATAGTATTAATGCTATATAATATGTTTTAAACACTTCTGACGTCATCATTTAAACAGGCACCTTGCGTTAGAATGAATGGGTTGTTTGTAGTACAAATACTACAATCACTTGACTGTGACATTGGTGTTCCACTCATACATGTTCATGGCAAATAGCTTTATTCCTGCAATTACAAAGCATATGAGAGTAACTATAGACTCAGCCACACTTATTGATCACATTTTCCTAAATATAACCCTCAAACTACTTTAATTGCTGGATCTATTATGACTGACATTTCAGACTACCCTGGCTTCATTTTCTTTTATGAAAACTCACGTAAAACTATAGATGCATAAAAAATGGTAAAAAAAATTTTTTTTGCAATTCTAGTGTAGACAATTTTAAACATGCTCTTTTACTTGCAAGTCTTGTTTTACTTGCAAGTCTTGTTTTACTTGCGAGTCTTTGTGCGGATATATACATATGAAAGTCAGTTCAAAAGGGTTAGCCTCAATGTAACTCTATAATTTTGTTAATCGTTTCTTTGTTAACCATATTAACAATATCTGTTTGCATCCATAGTGTTTCCTTCTTGTGTTTAGTTAGAAAAACATAACAAACACACTTTGGTTGGCAAACGAAACACCTGTTTTTTTTTCTTCACCAGCCGACAAAAACCTGTCGACTGGCTCAACCCAGCCATTAAACAAGTGGAGTGTCTCTCTAACATGTCAGGAAGATTTAACCAGGGGCATTGCCGTCAAGGCACTGGGATACGTAGACCAGGATCTATGCTGTATTTGGCACTTGTTGAAAAGCCAGTGCAGCCTTTGCTTGATTCTTGATGAGATATTCCCTGATCACAGCTAAACTGGGAGATAGTATAGTGAGTTTAGAGATCGAGATCACCACCTCTGTGAGGCACACTGAGTCCATGACAGGTTTTTTACATTTCTCTATGTGGGATCTTTTACTTCTCCTGGCATTTACTCCAGATAGAAGGGACCAACAGCTTTTAGTGTCTATCCCAAAAGACACAGGAAAAGTGGGGTGAACAAAATTGCCCAAGTTTTGAAGTGGCTGTATATGGTTCCGAACCCAGGTCCCCTCAACTGAAAGCCTGATGGTCTGTCATGCTTTCAGAGAAGGTGTTAGTTATATGTTGTTATGTTCACGACATGACATTTTCTTGATAATAAATGCGGTAATTGTGTAAACATCAATGATCCAATCACAAAGCCTTGTGACACAGGCTGGAGAAACATTAGTTATTTCCAATATGAACAAGCTGTTGCCAACAGATGAAGTAGACCTGAATCATTCAAGCCATTGCCAGTGACACTGGATCTGTGAATGAGTATGCTCAATAAAATCCTTTTGTTCGTGGTGTGACATCCAGCACTCAGGCAGCAGCAGCATAACAATAGAGCCATGGTCTACTGCTGACAGGAGACCACAGAGCCATTTAGGCTGTTTCGGTTGAGCAGTTTCTTCAAGTTTTTACTGCTAATAGGTAATGCTTAACTATAATGCTGTGTGGGACAATTTCTCTCAAGGTGGGGTAAGCTAAAACTTTGAAAAGCTGTAATTTCTTTGACATGTTGATTGAAGCGGGTCTTGCGTGTGGAACGTGGTGGTTGTGTGGTAGAGCATGGGGGGTTCAAAACCACATGCTGTCATTTCGAAACTCAGCCAATTTTGTTCACCCCAAATTGCCTGTGTCTTTCGGAAAAGAGACACTAAAAGCCATCGTGGGTTCACAGAGCTGGTGATCTCTTTCTCTAAACTACTATTGGTGTCAAAATCCTGACACAATTATCGAAACAGAAGTAGAAGTCTTACTATGACATGTTCAATTACTTTCGAGGGAAATGCCAAATTTGAAACAGGTTTGTAGATCTGTGTCACCTCAGTATTCAATCCAGTCTTCTTTATGAGTAGCGAGATATGGCCAGTCTTGTGTTTATCTAGGATGGCCAGTCTTGTGTTTATCTAGGATGGCCAGTCTTGTGTTTATCTAGGATGGCCAGTCTTGTGTTTATCTTGGATGGCCAGTCTTGTGTTTATCTTGGATGGCGGTTGACCGGAGAGATGTAACAATTATTCATGAAAGGGACTCCAGGCAAAATTTATTTTATGAGTCATACCATGTCTGTATGCTTGTAAATGGAGGGTTTGTAAAAGGTAACCGTATGTTTGGGGTTCCCATTTGTTTGTAGGGATGGGCATTCGTTTGTCTTCAAGTATAATTGTCTACAGATTGTGTAACTGCTAGCAGCGTGAATATGTTTAAAAACAAGGTTGACACATATCTCAGGAGGGCAGGTTATAAGTAGATGAACATTGTTGGACTCTCGATAAGCCAATGGCTTCCTTGTCCACTTGCCATCTGGGACTTTGGCTTGGATGGCAAATCTTGTTAAATAATTAATATATTATATATATTGCGCTAAACCATAATTATATTGTATGGGTCTATGGAGAACTTCCCTATTGTACAAAGTCTGCTACAACTATTGGAAATATTTTCCTAAAAGAAAAAATGCAACAAAATCTGTGACAGTGATTATTTTAAGATGATCCTTATCTAATTAATTGATTAGACCATATCTACTGTCCAGACATGTGGTCCACAGTCCTGAGACTATGTAGGTAACATCTGAGGATTCCAGATCTGGAGGACTCCTAACTGACCCTTGATTGCAATTGCTAAAAATGACTCAAGTGCTTTATAACAGTCAACTCAATGTGGGATCAGTGAAGCCATGAGACATGCAGCATGTCTCATGAAGCCATGAGACATGCTAGTCTGGGTCTGAGAGAGCAGAGACTGAGGAGCAGAGTTGAGAGAAATGCTCAACAAAGAAATGTAGCCAGAGTGTTGTCAAGTAACAAATCCTGTAGGTTGTTTTGTTTTAATTGAAGTGAATGTTATTGTTGATGAAATAAAGAGTTTGTTTACAGTTTTCCTCATAAAAAATCAGATCAACTGCCATTGCATATTCACTTGTTGCTGAGTTGTATAAATTAGATTAATTAATAATCTTTAGTTTAGTTTATTATTTAATATTTTTAAAATATGTACTCATACTCGTGAGTATTTTTTTACTTGTACTCAGCTTTTAGCAATGTACACATACTTATGCTTCATCAGCTGGTGTACTTGTGCCCATATTGATGAAAATGTACTCAGCCCCAGGTCTGAATTGAAAGGATAGGTTCATCAACACAGTGGACTCCACTGAACAGAATAACTAATAATTGAATCAGCCATTTAGTAGATGGCTGGGATGGAATCATTCCCTATTCCCGCTGTGTTAAAATGGCTGGGATGGAATCATTCCCTATTCCTGCTGTGTTAAAATGACTGGATGGAATCATTCCATATTCCTTCTATGTTAAAATGGCTGGGATGGAATCATTCCATATTCCTGCTGTTTTAAAATGGATGGGATGGAATCATTCCCTATTCCTGCTGTGTTAAAATGACGGATGGAATCATTCCGTATTCCTGCTGTGTTAAAATGGCTGGGATGGAATCATTCCCTATTCCTGCTGTGTTAAAATGGCTGGGATGGAATCATTCCCTATTCCTGCTGTGTTAAAATGGCTGGGATGGAATCGTTCCCTATTCCTGCTGTGTTAGAATGGCTGGGATGGAATCATTCCACATTCCTGCTGTGTTAAAATGCCCCACTCAATAGAATCACATCTGCCACTTATATTGTAGTGCAAAATCATAAGTTTTCCTGGAAAACCCTATAGATTAGTGTTTTTTATGTGAAAACAATACGTTGTATATGTAAAATCGAAAACGTTACATAAACTAAAATATTATTTAATGTAGCTATTGCAATGTGGACAAGCCCTCAATTTATATCTAAGAAAATATTTGTCGTTCAAGAATGCCAATTACAAAAGTGTGCAATTGCTATGCAGTAATTCAGTATGGATGAAATAAAACTCAATTGCTTGACGTACCTTAATTTCCACATCATACTGAAACCTTTTTTCTCTTGGAAATTTGCTTTAGAGAATCACAGGCCTCAACATTAATACTAGCCCAGCGCCTTTTTTTGGGCTCTCATAGTTTATTGGCCCGGTGGGCCACCTTAGCTTAGGTTTACAAAAAAGTCTGTGTGGCGTCACTACTAGTGACAACGCGCAGACATTTTGTGAAGCTCAAGCATTGCGGACACCTATATTTTATTGAGGTTGTGCAGTGTTGCCAGTATATCGGTATATCACAGCATTTTCTTCTGCACAATACCGCAATACGCCTTCGAGATACCGATTTCATATAAACCGACTGGTTCATGGACGGTCTGCTAGGTGTCACAACAGCGCTTAACATACATTCCAGGACCTGCTAGGGCGCAGATAGCTAAGTTTACCATAACTTTGTACTTCAGTCCAGCAGTTTATATTCAAAAGAAATCAATCCCAATTGTAACAGTCATAGCTATATAAAGTGTCAGGTCCAGTTTGCCGGCATCACCTATCGTTCTCAAAACGCGACTTCCTGCAGCTTCGACAGGGGCATCTGATTCTCAAACGATTCCAGCAGCAACATTGTCTGCCATGAGGAATACTGAAAGCATAAAAATAAATCACCAACGGCAAAAGAAATAACAGCTAAACTTGCATCCTTCGACTTGCAAAGCGATGTAAAACAAACAAAAAAATTTTTTTAAGATAAACTATCTACTCAAAATGTTGGGCAAGTAACTTTTTGAGGGGCCAGTATTTTTTTTAATCTACTGGCCCATCTGGCCACTGAGTACAAAAACTAAATGTCAAGGCATGAATCAGCTGCTTAACAGAATCACATTGCTGTGGCCTGAAGTGATTTTGTTAAAGCGAAACAAAAGTCTTGGTTTTGGGAAATAATTTAACCTGAAAGAGATAATAAAAACTAACCATGTGCAACTGAAATCAAGAATATGCCAGTGGTTTACTCAGAATGTGTTCTAAAAGTTGGAGAATCTGGTCATTTCTCTGAATGATTGAGTGCTGACATGTTAACCAGCACAACCGATAAGCGCATGTGCAGTTCTATAGTCTACACAAAAAGTTACATATTAAGGGAGGCTGGCATACACAGAACCAATGCAAAGTCTCAAACAAACATGTTATTTTGTCAGAAAGAAGGCTAGTGTAGCAAACAGAGACCAGATATGTTACATAAGTTGATTTTAGAAGATTGAGATTGGCAAGAATAGGAATAGGTGTATACGAATATATTTTCATTTGGCAAGCGAATATTGCCAGAATACTGCACTCATGACATAGTGTTATCTAACATTATGGTGCAGCCTATGAAATTAAGATGTGTGTTCATCATGTTTTTCCTAGTAAATCATTGGCATGATATTCTTAATTGTAGTTACAAATGGTTATGTTTTAGTAACTCTTATAGTTGCATAGGCTGAAAACCATGACTTTTGTTTCGCTTTAAGCAGAGTTCACTGTTGATTGTTCAACCAATCTTGTCTTGAAGGCAATGTGCAGCAGTTATTAACATCCATATGTGTGTGGAAGCACAGTTCCCAACTTCCAGTGCAGCTGAGAATTGGCAGTGTGGAACTGTTGTTGGTTTTGGCTCATTTTACTAGCCTCCTTGGAAGTTGGAGATATTTTTAATTCTTTTGTATATGTACCCTGGTATGTCCAATTCGTGCAGTTATACATATCATTAATTTTCTAGATGATATCTCTAAATACATTAGAGATATCTTTAATAGAATTAATTTAACCAAATCGTGAATTTATATTACTAATCCTGCTTTCCAAATGGTTCTGCCATCAACGGCTCCATGATGCTGCATACAGACATAGCTTCCTCCAGCCCTGCTACTAAATCAGTTCTTGTTGCACAAAATGTCTTGCTGGTTTTATCACGGCCATGGGTATGCAGCAAATATGCAGCCTCAACTATGCCGATAGCTACTTCTGTACTACGCCAGACAGGTACAAAAGTAGTAGTATATGGATTGATTTAGGCGGCGGCGGCCTTGTGTCATTAACGCATCATATTTTTAATGCCGCATTGTTTTTTGCAGCGTGTGCTCTAGTGACGCATATTTATATAAGAGTGATATATAATACCAACGTTTTTATCTGAGAAAGTTAAAATGCAGTCGGTGTTCAACCGCAAACATGCACGTTGCGATTTCGGTACCGCACGATTAATATTTTATCCTGAGTCATGGCAGAGAATTGTATTGCTCTGTGATTTTTTACAGAGATGTGGGCAGTCATACAAACATAAAACATTTAGTGTTTAGTTTTTTTAGCAGAAGTAAAAACTATGTTATATTTAAATAGCTTACACCTCATATTTCGTGCAATACAAATTATCAAGCAAGCAAAATAAAATGTACTGAATGTAATAACAAAAACTGCAAATATGATTAGTGGCTTAATATGAAATTAACTAACGTTCACAATTACCACGTTATGCAAAACGACCATGTTATGCAAATTAATTGCAGTTTTATTAAATTAATTTGGGGCACATAAAATTTCAAAAAGGCACATAGTTATGCCTCCGATGTGCCCAAAGGGCACATGTATGTCTTTTTCCAGATCAATCCTTGTATAATTATGCTAGACAACCCATAGATCTTTCCTAGGTTGTGCAGTTTGTGACAGCAGTATCATTAATACAGAGCTAGGCGGTCCTCTTGATGGATAGAGGGCTGTTAAATATTGTTTATGTTGACATTTCATGGAGTTTGAGAAGTGGTTTAGTGACTCTGGTGTACAGAGTGTATAATAGAGCAAGAGGATCCACATAGAGCACATGGGGGGAGGGGGGGGAGCTATAAATAAAACTTGCTGGCTGCAACTAAGAACTTGCAGCAACACATCCTGCTGGAAGTCTGTCAGGGTTAACCGTATATATATATATATATATATATATATATATATATATATATATATATATATATATATATATATATATATATATAATTATATACACATTGCTACCTACTTCCTCTTGCTGTCATCATACAACTATTTATAACATTAGGTCTATGTTGGTTATATGTTGTAATTGTTAAAATATTATCAGTTCTGATTTATCTGATGCTGTATTAATACCAATCCATACATGCTTAAGCTATCCAGTCAGTAGGTTGGGTCAGATACTTACCGGTTACTTATCAGTTTACTGTGTGATTACTTTTTACTGCAGTTATCAACATGAATGTTTTGTCCTCGAATAATTTGTTATCTGTGTGGAACATGCCCTTCTGAGGGTGTGTAACATGCCCTTCTGAGGTATTCGATAATTTTTTTTTAACATTCACGCTGTTAGCATTTACACAAACTGTAGATAATCTGTTCCATTCATTTATTGTTCTCTGAGAAGGAGTACTTTCTGATAACCAATCTACACTGTTTCTCTCCTAGACAACACTTGGTTTGAAGCTGTTGTTTTGGGTCATACATTAATGAAATATTATACACTGAACAGCATAAATGAACTGATTAAATGGTAGCTGACTTAATTAATTATTTCACATCTGAGAATACCTCCATCCACTGCATGGACTCTGTTGTCCTTCTTGGCATTGAAATCGATCACATGCTGACATTTAACAAACACATCGCAGACATCTGTAAAAAGTCAGCTAGACAGCTAGCGGTCTTAAAACGTCTTGGCCATCTTCTCACTCGACAAGGAAAACTTGCAATTTTCAAATCTTTCATAGCATCAAATTTTAACTACTGCCCTTTAATCGGGTATTTATGTAGCCAAGCCAGCACCAACAAACTTGAGAAAATACAGGAGAGAGCACTTCCTTTATCAACAGTGATGACCTTTTAAAGACCGCTGGGACTGAATACCTCCTTGTGAAAAGAATAAAAGAAATAAATAAAAGTAAATAATGTGGCGCCCACTTTTATTCAAAATCTCATCGCCTCAAATGCTCCCAGTATTCTCTGCGGAAGGAGAAACCCGCGGTCTTCCCTAACACAAACACGTCCAAATATGGACTTAAATCCTTTGCGCACGGGGGGCCCCAGATCTGGAACAGTCTGCTGAATGAACTACGAAAAAGCAAAAACTATGGCGAGTTCCGCAGACTGATCTGGAACTGGGATGGTGTTCTGCCTGCAGGTAAAACGCATGTTTTGTCTATCAACTTGTCAAAATTCTATTTATGTACATGTATGCCTTATATTTCACATTTGAGCCCTTTTCATTGTTTTATGTCTTGTTGTTTTACAAATGTTTGTCGGAAATAGCTCAAATGAACTAATGTTGTGTAATTTTCTGTAAAAACCGACGTTAAATAAACTGACACTGACTGACCAAAAGCTGGCCATTCATAAATGACCTGCACATGGGGGGGGAATGATGAGTCCAGTGACTCATGTATTTATAACCATGCCAGCAACAGGCAGATAGGTAGCCTAGCAGCAGGCTGCTGCCATGGTTACGGCCATGATCTATTGGTCCAATGTGAGGCCAGTCTGTCTTTAGTGCAGATAAATGGGAAGTGTGGGCATAAATGGACACAGAATCCACACATCCTTAGCATGCCATTCACTGTCAATCACTGGACCTGCAGCATGTGTTAGCTCAACTGGATATTGTGGCCATGCAGTTTACCAACACATTTTACCAGTATGTCAGTTCCTGTGTTAATTTCACATGTTTTACTGTACATGTCGCTTGAGCTCGTGAGGATATTACAGTAAGAAACCTTACAGAACAGACTTGTTGCAGCGACCTACTCAGTGGCAGCATGGTGGCAGAGGATCGCCATGACGACCTGACTGAAACGAGGATGTTAGAAGATGACTTAACGCTGCCAGCTGAGAAGCCTGATAGAGAGGAGTTTGAAGACCGAGGAAGCTGGCAGGGGAAGTTTGACTTCCTCTTCTCCTGTCTCTCATTCGCCGTTGGTCTCGGAAATGTCTGGCGCTTTCCGTACCAGTGCTACAAAAATGGTGGAGGTAAACATGTTTTTTATTTTCCTATTTCAAGGTCCTGCATGGTGCTGTATAATATTCTTGTATTGTGTGTGATTTCTGATTGTATCTGACATTTATGTAATTTGTTATGTTATATATAACAAGATTTAACAAGATTGCCATCCAAGGCAAAGGCCCAGATGGCACGTGAACAAGGAAGCCATTGGCTTATCGAAAGTCCCAAAACATATCATCTGTATGCCCTCCTGAGAAATGCATCAACCTTATTTTGAAGCATAATTATTTTAAATGCTGCTAGCAGTTACACAATCTGTAGATAATTTGTGAGAACGAGTACTTGGTTGCTCTGCTCTGTATCCGTTCAAGCGTATCTATATCCTTCTTGCGATGCGGTATTCTAAATGAGGCCTAACTATTTCAGCTAGGTATAATTAGCTATATCCTTCTTGCGATGCGGTATTCTAAATGAGGCCTAACTATTGCAGCTAGGTATAATTAGCTTTTTTCCTTGTATGTTATATTTCTCCTATCCTTGGTGTGAAATGGCAAGACAAAATTACCAACCTGGAAATCCTACAAGGCTGCAACTCAACTCCACTAAGCAGCATTCTGAGACAGAAACGGCTATGTTGGCTTGGTCACTTACAATAACACTGACTGCCTTCCTAAACAAATTATGTATGGGGATTTAACTGAAGGCAAACTACCAGTTGGCCAACCCAAATTGCGATACAAAGATGTCATAAAAAGAGACCTGAAAGATTATGGCATTAATCCGATGCACTGGCAAACAGTTGCTGAAGAACAACTTACCTGGTGAACCAGTTTTACTGGCGGTTCTCCTATAGACATCAAAGCATACCAGATTCACCAGGAGATCAAGCGTGTGAGGCATCATGCTCGTAATCAACCGACATGATGCAGCAAACACAAGCATTGTTTCAAGTGACAGAAGCTGGCCACTACTACTACTACTACTACTATATATTTCTCCTGATCAGCCCAAGAATTTGATTACCCTTTGAAGCTGCAATTTACCACACTGCTCTGAAACTTTCATATTAGCACTTATTGTTAATCCAAGTCCTTTTCTTTTACGGTAGTACCTAGAACAGTATCTCCCATTTTATAGTTTACATCCAAGTTCCCATGTCCTTTGTGTAGGCATTTACATTTCCCAAAATTCATTAACTTCTGCGATTTTTCAGACCATTTAACTAATTTGTCTAGATCGTTTTGTAAATGTTGTTTATCACCATCATTGTTAACCTTTCTAAACATGTTTGTGTCATCTGCACATTTCCGTACGTTGCTTGTTATATTGTATTATATGTAATCATGTTGACTGATGATGGTCTGTGTGTAACATTACAATAAGGAAATTATGTGTGAATTATTTCACAGACTAGAGGGGCATTCCATCTCAGATCAACCAAGGCATGTTGCACTCATATTTTTTAATTCAACCAAAATTTTACAACTTAATCAACATGTCAATATAACCACACATATCAAACCATAGGTCAGTATAACCACACATGTCAAACCATAGGGCTGTAGCTCGAGTAGTTTTTTTCAGCATGAAGCCATTTGAATAGAGTATCCAAACACACAACTTCAATGGCAGGTTGTGGGAGAACTAATACATAATTATAATGGAGAATAAGCATGCCAAATTGCAGAGTTCGAGCACAAATAGTTTTTTAGTTATTGGTATTTAAAAAAAAACAGAATCTGCCAAATATGAAATGGTCATGACTCAGAAACTATTCGAGCTACAATCCTATGGTTTGACAGGTGTGGTTATATTGGCATGTGGATTAATTGTAAAACATTTGGTTGAATTAAAGCATATGAGTGCAACAAGATTTTCTTATTTTGGTTGAGTTGAGACATGATGCCCATAAAGAGCCTTTCCATTTGGCTAAATATACTAAATAAACTGTAGCCATCTCAAAATATTAATGAAATCATATAAAATTTAATGATAGTGACAGTTATTCCGTTTCCCATATAAACCACACAATCATTTAATGCCCCTGGGAAAATTGAGGTGGGCCTGGATTGTAGAAAAGTGCCCATTATCCTTCAAAATTACAATAAATAAAATGTTTTAGACAATATAATGACAATATTATGATATTATGATGATGCCAGGGATGAGACAGCAGTTCTTTCCCATGTCATTTTTCACATTACAAGAAGCTGCTCGCATTCCACTATCGACATGTACAGCCCTGTATTAAGGTAGCTGGGGTGGCTATTATGGGCTTGTCTTGAATCGAGTAGTTTTTAAGATAAATTAACCATTTCTTCACAGACTGTAGTTGAAATAATATATAATATTCCAGATTAATAACATTATTTTTATTTTTTTATTTATTTTGTTATGTTACAAGATTTTAAAAACGTTTTTGTAAATGTGAAAAAAAAGCCACAAAATACAAAATTATATTGTTTTGAGAAAATCCCCAGAGAAATAAATGACATACATATAAGTATGACAATGTCACTGATAAATTTAGGTTAACATAAACAAATTACGTCTGCTAAACCACCATGAGTAAATTAATCAAAAGTTGAATTACAAACCCTTCACCAATCATAATTAAAATTAGTGTTATTTTGCAAACATGTAAGACGCATTCATATGCCAAATTGCAGTGTCGTAAGTGTTGTAGTTTTGATTAAAAAAAATTAGGTAACATTTCCTGATTGTTAGTGATAACAGAAATATCGATATATACACATAGCATGCTGAAATGTGACAATTTTCACTGGCGTTTTACGTCTTGTTGACAAAAGATAACGACCATTTTTAATATTGACATGTCCCCTTAATTTGCCGCCACAATGGCCCTTGAATCTGTATTTGTAACGTGTTGTCGGCTGTGATATCAGGTTATGCCAGGCATCAGTTTGATTGGCCCGTTATCTGGCTGAATCGCCAGGTCACATTTATGTGCCGTTTGGTTATAGCTTCAAAGGCACAATAAACTACGTTAGCGCTGATACTTGCTGGTTTAAGGACATGATTATGATAATGCAGATGAGATCAGTACTGCAATCAGAGTAACCATACGTCATGTTCTGCGTTCACGGCGAATGGATAAAGCTGGTTCGAAGATCGAAGCACACACAGTCGTAACTATCAGTGCCAGGCAGGGTTGTGCTGCAGTAGATTTAACAAGATTTTAACAAGATTGCCATCCCAAACAACAAGTTCCAGATGGCAAGTGGACAAGGAAGCCATTGGCTTATCAAGAGTCCAACAATTTTTATCATCTACGTGTAGCCCGCCCTTATCATATATCTGTCAATTCTATTTTTAAACATATTCACACTACTAGCATTAACACAATCATTGGCAGTTTGTTCCATTAATTTATCACCCTCTGTGAGAAAGAGTACTTTCTCATGTCCAACCTACACTGTTCCTTAACTAATGCTGCTTTGTGTCCTCTGGTTCTACTGCCTTCTTTAAGTTTGAAAAACATATTCCTATCAACATCCTCATAACCGTTCACTATTTTAAACACTTCTATTTGGTCTCCTCTTAGTCTCCTGGTCTCTGGTGTTGTCAAACCACATTGTAATAAGCGATTTTCGTAACTAAGGTCTCTCAATTCTGGAATCATTTTAGTTGCTCTTCGTTGTATTCTTTCTAGCTTGTCTATGTCCTTCTTACGATATGGCCTCCATGCTGGTATACAATATTCCAAATGTGGTCTAACTATTGCTTTGTATAAGGGTACAATTAGCTGTTTCTCCTTATACGTGATAGTTCTCCTAATTAGCCCTAGAATTTGATTTCCTTTCGAAGCAGCAGTCCCACGTTGCTCTGAAACTTTCATGTCAGCACTAAATGTTACTCCTAAGTCCTTTTGTTGTGTGGTTCTACCTAGTACAACACCCCCCATTTTATATTCTTCATCCATGTTTCCATGTCCTATGTGTATGCATTTACACTTCCCAAAATTGAATAACATTTGCCATTGTTCTGACCATTTAATTAATTTATCTAGATCATCCTGTAAACTTTGTTTATCTGTATTATTAGTAACCTTTCTGATTACTTTTGTGTTATCTGCAAATTTGAGTACTTTGCTAGATATGTCATCTTCCAAATCATTTATTTATATATATATATATATATATTTATATATATATATATATATATATATATATATATATATATATATATATATATATATATATATATATATATATATATATATATATATGCCTGTACCATGGGCTTTTAGTTTGAGTGACACTCTTTGATGTGGCACTTTATCCAAAGCTTTCTGAAAATCTAAATAGACAACATCCACTGGTGACCCGTCATCTACCCACTTTGTAATTTCTTCCAAAAAACATAAGAGATTGGTTAGACATGACCTTGCTTTTAGGAACCCATGTTGATATGTATTTATTAATTGATGTTTTACAAGGAATTCCACCATGTGGTCTCTAATTAATGTTTCAAGTAATTTACATGCAACTGATGTTAAACTCATTGGTCTGTAATTTTCTGGTTTGTTCCTCGATCCTTTCTTAAATAGCGGTGTAATGTTTGCCTCTTTCCATTCTGAAGGAACTATTACTTCTTCTAGTGACAAGTTAAACACTTTTGCTAGTTGTGTACTAATTTGCTCAACAATTTCCTTAAGCAGTTTTGGTGGTATCCTATCAACTCCAGGTGATTTATTATCTTTCATCTTCTTAATTTTCTTTGCTATCATTTCAGGAGTTACAAATAACTGCCCCAACTGTTCTGATTTATTTCCCTCAAATTTAGTAAATGGAACTGGTAGTGAGCTGATATCTTCTGTGGTAAAAACTGAGCTGAAATACAGGACCTCTGCCATCTGAAACCTGTCTGAAATTATGTTTTCACTGTTGTTTTCCAATGGTCCGACCTTATCTCGAATTTTCTGTTTACTCCTTGCATAAGCATAGAAAATCTTGCTATAATTTTTTATATTACCTGCCAATTTTTTTTCAAAGGTTCTTTTAGATTGTCTAATTTCAGTTGTAGCTGAAATTGTCAGGTTAAGTGCCTCTTAGTAATTTGTGTAGTCTTCTACATTTCCAGTATGTTTATATACCCTCCACAGCATCTGGTTGTGAAACATTTTTATAACAGCCTCTTTTGACAGGTGTTTCTTCCTGGACCTTTTCTCTTGTTTTCTTAATGGAAAATTGTTTGCAATAATGCCCTCAATCTCATATTTTAAACAAGTCCAGCATTCTGTTGCTGTCTTATATTCAGTAAGTTATATATAATATATAAAATTACTCCACCTCCCCTTCTTTCTCGTCTATCCTTCCTAAACATTACATAGCCTGTCAGTGCTAACTCAGCATCTACCATATCTTTATTTGCCCATGATTGTGTGATGCCTATTACATGAGGATCAATATTTGCTACCATAATGTCTAACTCACTTTTTTATTTACTATGCTCCATTTAAGCATACACATTTAAGTTCATTGTCTGAAATTATTGGTGAACATTTATTTGGATGTGTATTTGTAGTAGTACTCCTTTGAGTTTTCTCTTTCAGTTCCCCCTGAGTACTTTATACTTAAGTACTTGTTTGAGTACTTGTACTGGGACTTAAGTGCATTTGCAAAAAATCAAAAAAGAGTAAATGAGTCAGTCAAGTCACCCACCTCCCATTCCCACTGGCCAGTGGGTCACCCACCTCTCATTCCCACTGGCCAGTGGGTCACCCACCTCTCATTCCCACTGGCCAGTGGGTCACCCAACTCTCATTCCCACTGGCCACTGGGTCACCCACCTCTCATTCCCACTGGCCAGTGGGTCACCCACCTCTCATTCCCACTGGCCAGTGGGTCACCCAACTCTCATTCCCACTGGCCACTGGGTCACCCACCTCTCATTCCCACTGGCCAGTGGGTCACCCAACTCTCATTCCCACTGGCCACTGGGTCACCCACCTCCCATTCCCACCGGCCAGTGGGTCACTGGGCTTCTGTACAAATCCAGTGACAAGACAATAGGGGCATTTACTCCTTGATGCTGGACATCATGTATCAGTGCATTTCTATAGGGATGCACCTGGTAATTTATCTAGATGTAATTAACACCAGGCCTGATTAACACCAGTGCACGTGCACCAGTGAGCGATCCAGTTCAGCACATTTTGAAGACAACTTTAACAGAAAATATGTGCTCAAGCCCAGTGAGCAGTTCAGTGCTTTGAGGAGCTGATGTTTATCAGATACAACTGAATGAACTGATTCAACAATAAGTCGTGTGGTATGACGTTATAGACTATGAAATGGTCTGTGTATTACTGTAGTATGTACAATCTTTTGTTTTATCAGATGTCAGTGTCTGTACTTATGCGATGAAATAACAATGTCTGTACTTATGTGATGAAAATAACAATGTCTATACTTATGCGATGAAATAACAATGTCTGTACTTATGCAATGAAATAACAATGTCTGTACTTATGCAATGAAATAACAATGTCTGTACTTATGCAATGAAATAACTATGTCTGTACTTATGCAATGAAATAAACATGCAACATGATTAGGGATATATTATTTCGTTTCTTCAAATATGTCTGAGTATTTGAGAACTTATTTCATTTTAACCTTTCCTGTCACAATACTCAGAGTACTTCCCTCACAAACAGTAATATCCACACATAATTTTACAACCCAGTCCCTACTCCGTAAAAGAAACGCGGGTTAAGTCTGCCAAAAGTGCTGGTACTTGTACAGGACTTACTCGCGAGTGCCAAATAAACGTATAGGCCAAATAAAAGTATAGGCCAAATAAAAGTATAGGGTGGCAAATTGTTCAAAACAAATAATAGTACAGTGCGAAAAAGTCACTAGTATATTTGTCTTTTTTAGCGCTGAAGCAATTTTTTTACTCGACAAAGTCAAGGCATCCCTAGAAAACTACGCGGATCGCGGGTTTTTTTTTTTTTTTTTCTGCCAAATATGCGTAAACTTTGTATAATCGTGTCACCGCAGATATAGTAACCACATTTTATATCTGCGGAAAACCGGGAAAGCCCGTTTTTGGGAAACCGCCGCCAGCCGGTTACGACCGGTTTGAGGTGGTGCACACGGCGGCCATTTATGGTCGGTTTACGCGGTGATCTCAAGTCTCAAGTAGTTATACTCCAAACAGCCCAATCTTGAGCTAACGCAGGAGTTTGGACCAACGGCTTTTAGTGTCTCTTCCGAAAGACACGGGCAAAGTGGGGTGAACGAAATTGCCCAAGTTTCGAAACGGCGGAGGTGGAATCGAACCACCATCCTCTCGATCGACAGGCAGGTGCTCTAACCATTAGAACACCGCTCTCCACTAATGTGATAATGGCATTTTAACTAATAATATACCAAGTCGTGCTCCAGAGAACTAAGGATTCTGACCGATTCATCTAATTATGAAAATTTAACGGTCTAACGCTTCGGGATCAAAATCTAGGATCCTCAGGCTCAGAAGCACTGGATACCGCTAAATTCACAACTGTCGTTCGAAAGGATGAGAACTTAGCCGTCAGAGGGAGCCACGTGCAGCTCCAGTTGGGAGCGAGATATTTTATTCCAAGCGGTTGGTAAACCGCTCCTTGGATGATTGATTAGCGCTAGCAATAGGGAGTGAGAACGATTGCTCTCCTAAAATTATACCATGCACAATTTGCCACGATTATCAGAGAATATAGGCTGGCACAAATGTTAACATTTAATAATAGTATAGTGCCAAATAAGGTGCGTATAGGGTGGCATTTTACATCAAATAAATACGCATATAGGGACGTTTATTCGGCACCCTAGAGTAGCTACTTTGCCTGTAGGCAAAGTCAATCGCCCTACAATTTTTTTCTATCTGGCTGTTGCTGTAGTAGGGGCGAAGATCTCGTTCATCAAAAGCTTAAGTATTTTCATGAAACGTGAAACCTTACAAAAACGCCATAAACAGAGCAATAAACACGTCTTTCGTGTCTGTATGCATTCTTATATGTATATCACTAAAGTTACCTGACAATAACCATGTAAAAGTGAAATTATTACCTTTTTGTCAGAACGCATGTGCTTGTCAACATTTGTATATAACCGGATGTTGTTGTAAGCGAGAATACCAAGCCGGAATCCCGTGGATCTATATAAGGTTACGCTAAGAATTGCCGTCTGCTGGCCATGGAGTTACATCATTAATCATGCCCCTATAAACTACTAACTTACTAACGGGTGTTTTATTTATGTCTGTGCTGCTGGCCCATTCTGGCTTCATTCTACACGAAATCGCGTTTGATCATGTGACCCAAAGGCAAAATCACGTGCACAGTATGGCGGCTAATTGTGAAATGTTTTCTATGTCACCGATAAAAGTACTCATAAGTAATTATTTGGAGCACATTTCTTCAGTTTCTTGACGCCCAATTGTCGGTTGTATGTCACAGAATACACATGTGAAACGGTTAGTGTGTATTGGTTTTAAAACTTAAGTTATTAGTTCCATAGCCATTTGGCTACGGAACTGCCAAAACCTCGCTTTAGCAAATGCCTGTCTGGACTTTCGCCCCAGAGACGAAGAGTGGGGCGGACAATTTTGCCTACTTTGCCTGGTGGTTATTTGTGGTGTCGACGTTCATTCCAATATTTGCATTATGTTATCTTAACCTTGATTTCATATAATTATAACGATACCTTGACCCATCAATTACGGTTTGGGGCTGTTTTCCTGTCTATTCCATGATACTAGCAGTACTATCACGATAGTCATGAAACTGTCGCAGTAATATTGTACTAATTGTACAGCTATTGTCACGATAATAAACCTATCCCTGATAGTCACCCCCAGTACAGACTAAAGAACCTTTCAGAAAGACTTGCTAGTTCCTATTATTATATGTATACATGGTAGATAGCATAAAGAAAATAACTAGAAGTGACTAAAGAGCCATTCTAAAAGGCTCTTGTCTAGTTATACATCACATTATAAGAGAATTACAGACTCCTGATGTGTTCTGCTGCTATCCATTCCCTTCAATAGGCATTTGCTAATGCTACCCATTCCCGTCAATAGGCATTTGCTAATGCTATCCATTCCCTTCAATAGGCATATGCTAATGCTACCCATTCCCTTCAATAGGCATTTGCTAATGCAACCCATTCCCTTCTCAACTGCATTTTTTCACTTGTCACATTTCAGTTTCATTTTGTAAAAAACATTACCTATTTAGTATCTGTACTGTTGCGTGCATGAGTGTGTAGTAGTGCTGGCCTACTGTGTGTGAATCAATTATATGCATTATCTATATCTTTAGGGCTTCCAGTTGTCACAACTAGTCTAGTTTTTATTGGCATCCTGGCATGAAATGTTGCTACCTGTAGTTTGTATTCGTATATTTTTTTGCCAGGCCAGAAAAAATCAAGTTGCAATTCAGTTAGCAAAACTGCCCATCCTCAGGATGGAACAACTTGGTGGTTTGTATGTAACTAAAATGTCAGGATACACAACATTGTCACAGAAATATCCATCAATGCATTGATACATTGTGCAGCCAGTCAATATATTGATGGCTTCTTGAATTTGTTATAGTTATGTGTAGTGACGCCTTTGCCTTGTATGACATAACTTTGGACAATCATAGGAAAGCCACATGAGGTTGTCAACAATTGTTGCGGTTGTACATAATAATTATTACAAAGAGTAATTTGATTGTTCATAGAAAGGGTAACAGCTGAGTGAATTTTTGGTAAAAAAAATTAAACTGAGACGACCCGACCATGGGGTGGTAGATGAACCCCTGAAAGTTTGACACCCGAGATTCAAAGGATCTAGGAATAGCAACATATATACAAAAAATATATATATATATATATATATACAAACATACATACATATTAATGGTTGATTATAATAAGATGTCTTACTTACAGGTGCCTTCCTCTTTCCGTTCATCTTCATGCTGGGAGTTCTTGGGCTTCCACTGCTCTTCCTCGAGACAGCATTCGGCCAGTTCGCAAGCACCGGGGTCGTCTCCATATGGAAAGCCAGTCCAATATTTAAAGGTTTGTTTTACATCTGTTTTATTTCATTCATTCATTCATTTTCAAGAATATGAGATGTATTTTATAAAGAGGTAAATAAAACAATAAAATTAGTATGTGTACATTGAAATGTACAGGTGTTCTTAAAATATTATGACACATTAATGTAGATTGTTTCGGCATTGTGTATGGGCGTGTGTTCTTAGATGTGTTTGTGTGCACAATCGTGATAACCATGATCTTGTATCCAGCCTTCGTGAGAGCATAGTAACTGATCATACAAATGTTAAGTCTGTATTTCTATTTTGCGTTTGTGTTTGTATGACATGTATTGGAGCAGCTGTGTTCATGATGTCACTCCACGTGTTTGTATGACATGTATTGGAGGAGCAGTGTTCATGGTGTCATGGCTGGTGTTTGTATGAGATGTTTGGAGGAGCCGTGTTCATGGTGTTACTGCTTGTGCCTGTATGACAGGTATTGGAGGAGCCATATTCCTAGTGTCACTCCTTGTGTTTGTATGACAGGTATTGGACTAGCCATGTTCATGGTGTCACTCCTTGTGTTTGTGTGATATTTATTGGAGGAGCCGAGTTCATGGTGTCAATCCTTGTGTTTGTATGACATGTATTGGAGGAGCAGTGTTCATGGTGTTACTGCTTGTGTCTGTATGACAGGTATTGGAGGAGCCATATTCATGGTGAAACTCCTTGTGTTTGTGTGACAGGTATTGAAGTAGCCATGTTCATTGTGTCACTGCATGTGTCTGTATGATATGTATTGGAGGAGCTGTGTTTATGGTGTCGCTGCTTGTGTCTGTATGACAGGTATTGGAGGAGCATTGTGTCACTGCTTGTGTTTGTATGACAGGTATCGGAGGAGCCATGTTCATGGTGTCACTGCTTGTGTCCTGTTACTACAATGTGATCATAGCGTGGGCAATCTTCTACATGTTTGCATCCTTTAACTCCACGTTGCCATGGGCTTCCTGCAACAAATCATGGAATTCTGCCTGTGAGTGCCTCCAGATAAGTAAAATCTGCATAATTGTCAACCTTCCAGAGATGGGGTGATTACATCACAAATGTAATTGATTACAATTATGATTACTTTTGTTTGTAATCATGATTACAATCATGATTACATTCGAGAATATAATGATTACAATCATGATTACGTTTGAGAATATAATTGACATAAATACATTGACAAAATAAATTGACAAAAATAAATAAAAACCATCAAATTATTATTGTTACCAATGTTATTCAAGACAACATCAAATGCAATATTGAAATACAGTTACTGTACATGTGTTACACATACAATGAAGAGAGAAGCCTGTTTGCATTAAAGTTGGGACCTGGCCAACAGAAATATGCGCAAGAATTACAATTGTAAGTGTGGTTGTAATCATGATTACAATTACTTTGGAAATGTAATAAAGAACAATTACTTGGCATTCTTACCAATGTAATTCAGTATGAGTACGATTACTCAAAAATTATCAGCAATTACACACAATTACTGAGTAAGATTACTCCATATCTGCAACCTACAAAGATTGACATACAGATATTTTATTCCAGTAGTGATGGACTCTGTCTGTACAGAACCCTCCAGAGGGTGTGCAATTTCATCACTGAGGATCTCCAAATCTAATTTGCGGCATTTATGTTTTTGTGATAAAACAGACTAAATATAAGAACAAAACACAAACTGGGAAGCCACGTGCCAGGAACCTACGTTTCCGTGCTACCTCACTCCGTGATTCACCGTATGCGGGCCATCACAGTGCATCGTATTTTGTGCGAGTGATTTCCCTTGCGCTACTCAGTCATCAGGGGAATGAATTATTGCTTTTGCTAATTCGCAATAATCGCTCACCTCTTGTGGCTAAACACACCCGTTTTTTTCGAAAGAAGGTCACTTCCTGGACCTGTATTGTAGAAAGACTTACGAATTGCGTAACTCATGTAAACATCTTTACAATAATTACTTCATCATCATTCACTGTGTCACCTGTGTTCATTGCATCATGCTTGCAGCATGTCACCGGTGGGGTGACACGTCATCTGTGACATGGGAGAATGGGGTTTATTCGAATCCCCTGGTGAATGGGACGACAAACAGCAGCCACCTTGCCCTGGCCCTTCCTCCTGCCGTCAGGAACATGACTACCCTCGGTCATTCTATCACAAGCAAGAGCTCCAGCGATGAATACTTTCAGTAAGTCTAAATACATATGAAATTAATATTTTTATTTCAGGTAAAAACCCATATATATATATATATATATATATATATATATATATATATATATATGTGTGTGTGTGTGTGCATTAAAAATATTTATTAAAAATATAAATAAGTTAAAAATAAATAAGTTCATAATATAAATACACTTTCACGTTGCAATCAAATTGTGTTGCTTCTAGTCTCAATGACTGTCAATTATTCTTATAATTATTATAGATTTGTGTAGCATTTTCTCTTGCAACCTAAATATGTGTTTAACTTCATAGTGAGGATGTTTAGTGTTAATGAAACATGTTGATAAATCTAATCACTCTAATCCAGTAGGCCTACTTACTAGTAGTTACTATAATTATAGAGGTTGTATGTGCCATTATTTTTCCTCAATATAACTGAAGGCTAACTCTTGCCTAAATTTATTTACGATTTTATCATCAAAGCACACATACACACACCACCACTGCATGTTTTTACGTGACGAGTGTCAAATACGCCAAAACTCTGTTGATGTGAAATCACATGGTGGGTGATAATAGATGACTTAACATATATCACAATAGTGTAAATAGCCGGGCCCACCAGGGTCGGCTGCACTTAGTTGTTTAGTTATATCGCCATTGTTATATAAGCCTAACTCCCTAAGCCAAGAGCAAGGCTAAGCTTAAGCAAAGGGACTGTTATGGATTGCTGGTGCATTGCCGTTAAGTCATATTTCTGTTTCATTCGCTCCTTTCTAGGCATCATGGAAATTGGAATTGTTTCGAAAGTTGCTGAGCCATGTGTAAACCGGTATCGCATGTGGCCGTTATTGAACCAATCAGCTTGTAATCTACATGCTGATTGGTTGCAAGCTTACAGTGACGAGCAAGCGGCTGTTGAGCCTGAGGCTGCTGCACGAACAAAAATATATCACAATGCCAAAATATTTGGGCGTTACGAAAAAATGTAGCAGGGCGTCATGTAAAAAAGGCAGGGCATTCATTTTGGTACCGAAAAACACAGGGCGTCACCAAAAAAGGGCTGGACGCAATGCCCTGCAAATTCGATCTAGGCAGAACACTGCTATAGTGGATGCAGACTCCACGCAGTGATTGCATTTCCTTGATGATTGGCATGGCGAGACACAGGAAGACTGGTAAATTACTAATGATGACGTGTAGAGCAGCAGTTGATGATAATCGGTTCCAGATGGATACTGCCTTGGCATGGGTCACCTTGTTAGCACTTGAGAAATGAGAAGATTATGTGGAGAGCAAGAAGAAGATGACTTCATTGAGAGAGAATGTTGTCCCGGTACAATCTATTTTGTTTTAGGTTCTCTAAAGTTTAATTAATTTAATTATTGTCTTGTACTTCCAGTAACCACATGCTTGAAATATCTGAAGGTTTTCATGACATGGGCCTCCCCCGCTGGCAGCTAGTCCTGTGTCTTCTCCTCGCCTGGACGGTCATCTGTATATGTCTCATCCGTGGCATTCGTACATCTGGCAGGGTAAGTAGGAGAACCCCTTCTCCCACTCCAGGGTGGGGTTGAGTTGAAATTGTGCACGTGAATGCAATAATCCCGAAAGTGCTATTGTTGACTGGAGTAAAAGTAGAGACACCTAGCAACCATTTTCGAAAAAAGAACAAATTTGTTGTATGGCACTTTCGGAGCTATTGCATTGATGCGCACAGTTGTAATTGCTTAGTTTGTAATTTGTTTCGTTTCATTCTTTAAAGGGAGACACCCCACCTGAATAGGGTATTTTTTATATGTGATAAATATGGCAAATATGTTTGTCCAGCAAGAAAGAGTAGGTTAAGGGGAGTAAAAAATATATGGAACTTTTTCACTCAGACCCTGTTGCCATGGTAACAGACAACACGAATGTCATAATGTGAAATGAACGACTACCGGCAACGCAGCAGCGTAGGGAACGTGCTTGAGAGTTTGGAATGGAAGTCACTACAGAGAAGACGAGCTGATGCCAAGTTGATGATGCTGTACCGCATCAACCACAAACTGGTTGATGTGACAACGAAGTCACTCGCTGCCACACCAACACGCACCAGAGACAGCGCTTATCGCTTCTACCAGACTTTCACCCGCGTCGACGCCTACAGATTCTCATTCTTCCCCAGCGCCATCAGACTACGGAACAAGAGCCCACAAGAATTAGTTATCCAACTGTCAGTAGAAAGGTTTAGACAGTGCCTTCTCACCATGCCAACATAGAACAATTATACAGTCCTTATTATTAAATATCATATAGTCCATGCACTAATTTATTTCCTAACTACGCAGGCGCGACATATTCTGACTAAAACGGACCCGAACCGGCATTACATTACCCGCTCCCACGCAATAGTGATCACAGCTCGAAAATACTGTAGCCACATTTATATGTGGCTAACATAGAGTCCTGAGCTTAAATGGAAGAAGAAGAAAATATAGCATACTTTAGAAATGGTCCCCAGCCATTACTATGACAGATAGGACCATAATTCTTTCACTAGCATATATAGATTACATGACATTATACAATAACAACCTTAAATTTGAAATATTAGTAAACTATATATTTTATTTTTTATTGAAAAATAAACATTTGTGTGTGACTTGTCTGTGATGCTATGTTGCAGGTCGTGTATTTCACCACCACCTTCCCCTACTTGGTACTGATCATCCTACTGATACGCGGAGTCACGCTGCCTGGGTCTGGCAATGGCATCCTTTATTATCTCACACCAAACTGGGAACGGTTACTAAGTCCAAGTGTAAGTCAATCAATAGCCTTAATGGTCCAACAGATTTTATGACTTGCATAGGAATGCATAAATTTTGGGCTTAGAAATATACACAAGGTTCACACAGATCCCTGAATGGTTTTTAATGTTCTTGAATTTGTCACTCAAGTACTCTTAAATGTTCTTGAATTTATGGCAGTGTTCTTGAATGTTCTTAAAAACATATGAAAAACGCCAACTGTCAATGATTGCATGTTTTGTACTTGTGCTAAATTGCTTCGGTTATTTTTATTTAAATTCCCGGATAAACCAAAGCTCCAATTAATAAAAAAAATAGTTCGACCGTAATCACCAGATGTCGCCACAGGAAAACATTAACCAATTGAATGAGCTCTTTCTCCAATGGTCTAGGAGGCAGCCACCAGCACACATGCTGTTTAATTAATTTATTTCATTAACGTTACAAGTTGATCGATTTATGATGGATAATCGACATATCGAGAGCTGAGACCGATTGCCATTTCAGAATGAGTGGTTATTGGACGATAAATATAACAAAATTGGGTCGCAAAGGACCGCAAACGAATTTGATTGTTAGAAAAGTAATTTTAGTGAAATATTTACGACGTAGAAGAAGATGAAAACATGATTCGCGGAAAGACTCCAGCTCACAAAATTGTTATGGCGTTTGCGTTTTGAAAAGCCCATGGATACAGTTATGGCATTGCTGTAGTTATAAAAAAAATTGGCTATATTAAGGTACCCTAAATCCTACTTCATTGCCAGGCGCTACACACGCACGCACACAAGCACACACACACAAACACACACCTATTTGAATATGTATGAGAAATGCTCTAGTTTCTACAATATTTAAGATAAACAAATGAATATAAGTAAAACAAAAAGGCATCGGTGACTCCTATTGAGACAAATGTGTCGCTGTCACTTAGTTTTTTCCGCGTGCCACTGCATGTGTTGATGTACGAGTAGCACAAACAGTCTGTAAGAAATAAACATTTGATTTGACTTCAAATATTTTAAAAAGTTTTTTCTGAAATAACATTCAGATGCTTCTGAAAAGGTTCTTGAAAAAGTGTTGTGTTGTTTTTTCACCCAAATGTTCTTGAATGTTCTTCTGTATCAATAGATTTGTCAACACAAACAAACCTTGCAATTAAGCCAAATATTAACAGTGTGTGTACTAGAAATATCACGTGACGTGGTTAAATGTATTGATGCATATACTGTTACCTTGCAAAATAATTTGCATTAGTATTTTGTCTTTAGTGCGTCTGTTAGAATTTTCCTCTGTTACAACTAGCCCTGGTCTCCCCTACCTGGTAGATGTTCTGCATCATGTTGCCAGGGTCATGTTGCTGTCACTGTCCTGCTTACAGGTATGGGGTGACGCTGCTGTCCAGATCTTCTTCTCACTGGCCCCAGGATGGGGTGGACTGATAACGCTGTCCAGCTACAACAGTTTCCGCAACAACTGTCTCAAGTGAGTCTGCAATCCATAGTATAAATAATATTACTAAAATACAATATTTATATAGCAGCATAATCACATGGTGCTTTACTATAGACTAAAAATTAATAAAAGGCGTTAATATACAGCTAAAGCTGTACGTGCATATTATGGTAAAAAAAAGATAGTTATTATATACCTGTTACAACGCATTTGGATAAAACGCAGTCGGTTGTGGACCCCAATTCTCTGCCACCATGGGGGAATGGGAATAGCCGTCTTTCGGAGGGCATTTCGCCCACATTCGTGTGCCAACGCTACGATCACCGCACCAAGCTATTTTCTATATAGCGGTTGTTTTGCGTAATGTATTCCTCGTGTTTGTCAAACCTACTTAGAATTGCTTTGACAGTTTTCAGTGTGAACAATAAACCAGTGGCGAGGTGTTATTTCAATGTTTGTTTGGTGCTAGCATCAATTGTATTATGCTGCTGGCTTCACCCACACCTCAGTTAAAACCGTGTTATAACGAGATTCGACTATTACATTAAAATGGTCTATGGTATATAATCTTGAGTACTTTGAAACCATTTTATAGTTTATACTAAAAGAACCTTGCAGGGATTTATAAATTAGCACGCTGTTTACTGGGTCCAGACAAAATTCAGGGAATTCGACTATCGTTGCCCAGTTAAAAGATTTTGTGCCGGGTTGAGGCATTATCGTGTCTTTTCTTCCATGTAAGCACAAGAAGTAGCCACCAGGGGTGAAGCAATATGCATGGCTAAAACTGCATGTTTAGCCTTAACATGGAATCTTACATCATCACAGTCTCCATTTTTGTGTTACCTTCCATATATTCTGCCCCCACTTAAAACTGTCTGGTTTCTCCAGCTTGTAAATGTACTGAATCTGATTGACCAAGTATGACTAGGATGTAAATACAAGCATTTCTTCTCACAGGGATGCGTACATCGTGGCCATTGGAGATTGTATCACGAGTGTATTTGCTGGTTTCGTCATCTTCTCAATCATTGGCTACATGGCCCATGAGCTGGGCGTAGATGTTGACCAGGTGGCGGATGAAGGTGGGTTCTTTTATTCATTACAGTTTAATTACAGTTCCTATATTTAAAAAAATTCCTATATTTTTCTAATAATTGTGGAGATTTTGAGGTTTCTAGCGATTTATCACTACAAAGTACAAAGCTGTTTTTGCAGTAGAAATCTACATGTCGATGACCACTTGTGGATGGGGATCTGAGTGTGGTGTGGTGTGTCACATCATACCATAACGACCACCTGTGGATGGGATCTGAGTGTGGTGTGGTGTGTCACATCATACCATAACGACCACCTGTGGATGGGATCTGAGTGTGGTGTGGTGTGTCACATCATACCATAACGACCACCTGTGGATGGGATCTGAGTGTGGTGTGGTGTGTCACATCATACCATAACGACCACCTGTGGATGGGATCTGAGTGTGGTGTGGTGTGTCACATCATACCATAACGACCACCTGTGGATGGGATCTAAGTGTGGTGTGGTGTGTCACATCATACCATAACGACCACCTGTGGATGGGATCTGAGTGTGGTGTGGTGTGTCACATCATACCATAACGACCACCTGTGGATGGGATCTGAGTGTGGTGTGGTGTGTCACATCATACCATAATGACCACCTGTGGATGGGGATCTGAGTGTGGTGTGGTGTGTCACATCATACCATAACGACCACCTGTGGATGGGGATCTGAGTGTGGTGTGGTGTGTCATGTCATACTATAATGACCACCTGTGGATGGGGATCTGAGTGTGGTGTGGTGTGTCACATCATACCATGACGACCACCTGTGGATGGGGATCTGAGTGTGGTGTGGTGTGTCATGTCATACTATAATGACCACCTGTGGATGGGGATATGAGTGTGGTGTGGTGTGTCATGTCATACTATAATGACCACCTGTGGATGGGGATCTGAGTGTGGTGTGGTGTGTCACATCATACCATAACGACCACCTATGGATGGGGATCTGAGTGTGGTGTGGTGTGTCACATCATACCATAACGACCACCTGTGGATGGGGATCTGAGTGTGGTGTGGTGTGTCATGTCATACCATAACGACCACCTGTGGATGGGGATCTGAGTGTGGTGTGGTGTGTCATGTCATACCATAACGACCACCTATGGATGGGGATCTGAGTGTGGTGTGGTGTGTCACATCATACCATAACGACCACCTGTGGATGGGGATCTGAGTGTGGTGTGGTGTGTCACATCATACCATGACGACCACCTGTGGATGGGGATCTGAGTGTGGTGTGGTGTGTCATGTCATACTATAATGACCACCTGTGGATGGGGATATGAGTGTGGTGTGGTGTGTCATGTCATACTATAATGACCACCTGTGGATGGGGATATGAGTGTGGTGTGGTGTGTCATGTCATACTATAATGACCACCTATGGATGGGGATCTAAGTGTGGTGTGGTGTGTCACATCATACCATAACGACCACCTATGGATGGGGATCTGAGTGTGGTGTGGTGTGTCACATCATACCATAACGACCACCTGTGGATGGGGATCTGAGTGTGGTGTGGTGTGTCATGTCATACCATAACGACCACCTGTGGATGGAAGATCTGAGTGTGGTGTGGTGTGTCACATCATACCATAACGACCACCTGTGGATGGGGATCTGAGTGTGGTGTGGTGTGTCATGTCATACTATAATGACCACCTGTGGATGGGGATCTGAGTGTGGTGTGGTGTGTCATGTCATACCATAACGACCACCTGTGGATGGAAGATCTGAGTGTGGTGTGGTGTGTCACATCATACCATAACGACCACCTGTGGATGGGGATCTGAGTGTGGTGTGGTGTGTCATGTCATACCATAACGACCACCTGTGGATGGAAGATCTGAGTGTGGTGTGGTGTGTCACATCATACCATAACGACCACCTGTGGATGGGGATCTGAGTGTGGTGTGGTGTGTCATGTCATACTATAATGACCACCTGTGGATGGGGATCTGAGTGTGGTGTGGTGTGTCACATCGTTCCATAACGACCACCTGTGGATGGGGATCTGAGTGTGGTGTGGTGTGTCATGTCATACTATAATGACCACCTGTGGATGGGGATCTGAGTGTGGTGTGGTGTGTCACATCATTCCATAACGACCACCTGTGGATGGGGATCTGAGTGTGGTGTGGTGTGTCATGTCATACTATAATGACCACCTGTGGATGGGGATCTGAGTGTGGTGTGGTGTGTCATATCATACTATAATGACCACCTGTGGATGGGGATCTGAGTGTGGTGTGTCACATCATACCATAACGACCACCTGTGGACGGGGATCTGAGTGTGGTGTGGTGTGTCATGTCATACTATAATGACCACCTGTGGATGGGGATCTAAGTGTGGTGTGGTGTGTCATGTCATACTATAATGACCACCTGTGGATGGGGATCTGAGTGTGGTGTGGTGTGTCACATCGTTCCATAACGACCACCTGTGGATGGGGATCTAAGTGTGGTGTGGTGTGTCATGTCATACTATAATGACCACCTGTGGATGGGGATCTAAGTGTGGTGTGGTGTGTCATGTCATACTATAATGACCACCTGTGGATGGGGATCTGAGTGTGGTGTGGTGTGTCACATCGTTCCATAATGACCACCTGTGGATGGGATCTAAGTGTGGTGTGGTGTGTCACATCATACCATAACGACCACCTTTGTATGGGGATCTGAGTGTGGGTCAAACCGTACCATAATCATATTGGTACAATCGGTAAATTTAGTGACATAATGTTGAAATTCGGCAGTTGCTAATTTAAAAAAATCAAGTCAGTAGATGGAACCACCTGAAATAATGCTGTTTGCAACAACTATTGGTTAAGATATTCTTCTCTATTTTACTTCTGAATTTCTGTATTTTGGACCAGAAGTGGACAGGTACACTGTTGATGTGTATTCACCCAGGCTCATAGATGCTGTTGTTGGTTGTTGCGCACTAAACTTGGCCTGTTTTTACACCATTTAGGTATTATGTGCACTGTTGAAGGTGGTAATGCAGCTAGGAATATTGGGAACATTTAAATGTTTTAATACAAAACAAAGGTCACCTTTTTAAATAAGAATTTTATAAAGTTGATGTTATTTGAAGAAAAAAAATTATTATTCAAAGTGTTTTAAAAGATATCTTTAAGTTTTTAGGTCATAGTGATGGAATCAGTTACTAATATTGGATTATTGTTATTGTTAAATAGATATAATTGTTTAACACAGAATTTTTTTATTTTATTTATTATTTTATTTGGATAAGTTTTAGAGCAATATTTTCCTGTCATCTGAATACTGTGTGATCTGTGTTTGATAATAACTATCTGTCTCCAGGAGCTGGACTGGCTTTCATCATTTACCCGGAGGCCATCACTCGACTGCCAGTGTCTCCACTCTGGGCGATTCTCTTCTTCCTCATGCTCATCACTCTAGGCCTGGGCACGCAGGTAACTATTACCTCAGTTGATTATTTCATTCCACAAAGATATGTCTTCGCAAATACAAAACATTTTCAGTCAAAGATGTAATTGCCTATGACATGGTTGCTGCAAATTCTAATTCTTTTAGAAAAAGCAACTTTTAGCCAAATAAAACACATACAGATGATATATTCGTCACTACATATGATCATTTGCAGCGATCTCGCAGCTGGTTCTTCAAATCTGGTCAGTTTTGTGATGTCAACAGGTGTATATCTCAGAGGAGGCACGCTTTCACTAAGCCTTTGACGAAGATTATGTAACTTTTGAACAATCGTAGAAAACATACATAACACTGCAAAATATTGTATGCAGCTATTTCCTGAATCCCACTCGGCTACTTTCTCGCTCAAAAGAAAACTCGTTTCCTGGCAGTAATTGCGAACATTTCTAAAATATAATGATTTACATATCTAATTCTCCACAAATAAGCAGATCAGTTAGTTTAAAAAAAATTTACTTGGAATATGGGCAAAAATAACACACGATAACAAGACTGCCATCCAGATCTACAAGCTCCTGGTGGGCAGTGGGAAGGACGTCATTGGATTATCGAGAGTAGCCCGCCCTTATCAGATATCTGTAAATTTTATTTTTAAACATATTCACACTACAAGCATTAACACAATCGTTTGACAGTTTGTTCCATTCATTGATCACCGTCTGTGACGTCCAACTTACACTCCTCTGGTTCTGCTGCTTTCTTTGAGTTTGAAGAAAATATTTCTATTAATATTTTCATAACCATTCAGTATTTAACACAATTCTATTTGGTCGCCTCCTGGTCTCTAGTGTTGTCAAAGCACATACTATTAGTCTGATCCATTACTTCACTGTTGATAAATAAGACGTCTCTTATAAACTGTGTCAACAAATGATATGCACTGTTGCTATTTCTCACTGCTATAAGTTTTTTATGTTAATTTTACTTATGGTGTGGTGCAAGAAAGTGGTGATCTCTTTCTGTGCTTTGCCTCTAAACACTGGGCTTCATTTATGTTGACACTTGAAATGGAATAATAATGGATCATCATCACCAGGTGGCATATCTGCTGCAGGCATAGGTGATCATGACCTTCCATTTCCTTCGATCACGGGTTACAGTTCTGCTGTGCTCTTCTTGCCGGGCTGCTAGACCATCGGGGTTGTTCATTCTTTGCTGACCTCTGCTTCTTTTCCCCACAATCTTTCCTGTTCTAGCTTTCTCTTTCTCGTCACGTGGCCGTGTCATTTCTTGAGTTTGCACATAATCTTCCGTTTAGTGTTGGCTGTTTTTAGAATGTCTTCATTGCATTTCCTTTCTGCCCACTCATTGCTGTTGCTTCTATGTTTCTTTCAGATTGTTTAGTGATTGACCATGATTCACAACCTGACATCACACGCCCTTGTCTGACACCACACGCCCTTGTCATACACCACGCTTTATTTCTTGGAATTTACTTTTTCTATTCTCATTGTAACAGTTTGTTCCTAGTAAAAATTTCTCACAATTCTGAAGTCTACCATCAATGTTCAAACTGTCACGTATTAACATGATTTTTTTTCCATGTCTGTGTTAGCTCTGTCAAATGCTTTTGTGTAATCATACAGTAAACATATGGTCAGATCTTTCTGCACGGCTGTTGCTCTTCTAGTCAACATTCTCAGCATTTCTTGTAACTTCATTCTCTGCAAATCTGCAATGTCCTTCCGCGATTTCCTGTTTGTTTTGTTTCTTGTATTAGCCATAACAATTATAGGCAAAGCTTGGTGAAGTGGCTCATGAGGTTTATTGTATGGTATTTCTCACATTCAAGAGCGCCTGGCTTCTTTGGTGAGGCAATAAAGATAGATTTCTTTGGTGAGGCAATAAAGATAGATCTTGATAAATCATGTGGGATTTCTCCATTGTCATATATTTTGTCTGTCTGTTACCATATGGATGGGTCGCTGTATTAGAGTATGTCACTGATGTGCATGTTTGCTTCGTTTCAGTTTGCTATTGTCAACACAGTACACACGACCATCATTGACGCTTTCCCTCACATCTTCCACAAAGTTCGGCAACGCAGTTACCTCATGATTGGTCTGTGCACACTCAGCTTCTTCATTGGTCTCTCCTGCATCACCCGGGTAAGTTACCTCATGATTGGTCTGTGCACACTCAGCTTCTTCATTGGTCTCCTGCATCACCCGGGTAAGTTATCTCATGATTGGTCTGTGCACACTCAGCTTCTTCATTGGTCTCTCCTGCATCACCCGGGTAAGTTACCTCATGATTGGTCTGTGCACACTCAGCTTCTTCATTGGTCTCCTGCATCGCGCAGGTAAGTTATCTCATGATTGGTCTGTGCACACTCAGCTTCTTCATTGGTCTCCTGCATCGCCCAGGTAAGTTATCTCATGATTGGTCTGTGCACACTCAGCTTGTTCATTGGTCTCTCCTGCATCGCCCGGGTAAGTTATCTCATGATTGGTCTGTGCACACTCAGCTTCTTCATTGGTCTCCTGCATCACCCGGGTAAGTTATCTCATGATTGGTCTGTGCACACTCAGCTTCTTCATTGGTCTCCTGCATCGCCCAGGTAAGTTATCTCATGATTGGTCTGTGCACACTCAGCTTCTTCATTGGTCTCTCCTGCATCGCCCGGGTAAGTTATCTCATGATTGGTCTGTGCACACTCAGCTTCTTCATTGGTCTCTCCTGCATCACCCGGGTAAGTTATCTCATGATTGGTCTGTGCACACTCAGCTTCTTCATTGGTCTCTCCTGCATCACCCGGGTAAGTTACCTCATGATTGGTCTGTGCACCCTCAGCTTCTTCATTGGTCTCTCCTGCATCACCCGGGTAAGTTACCTCATGATTGGTCTGTGCACACTCAGCTTCATCATTGGTCTGTCCTGCACCACCCGGGTAAGTTACCTCATGATTGGTCTGTGCACACTCAGCTTCTTCATTGGTCTCCTGCATCGCCCGGGTAAGTTATCTCATGATTGGTCTGTGCACACTCAGCTTCTTCATTGGTCTCCTGCATCGCCCGGGTAAGTTATCTCATGATTGGTCTGTGCACACTCAGCTTCTTCATTGGTCTCTCCTGCATCACCCGGGTAAATTATCTCATGATTGGTCTGTGCACACTCAGCTTCTTCATTGGTCTCTCCTGAATCACCCGGGTAAGTTACCTCATGATTGGTCTGTGCACACTCAGCTTCTTCATTGGTCTCTCCTGCATCACCCGGGTAAGTTATCTCATGATTGGTCTGTGCACACTCAGCTTCTTCATTGGTCTCTCCTGCATCACCCGGGTAAGTTACCTCATGATTGGTCTGTGCACACTCAGCTTCTTCATTGGTCTCTCCTGCATCACCCGGGTAAGTTATCTCATGATTGGTCTGTGCACACTCAGCTTCTTCATTGGTCTCTCCTGCATCACCCGGGTAAGTTATCTCATGATTGGTCTGTGCACACTCAGCTTCTTCATTGGTCTCTCCTGCACCACCCGGGTAAGTTATATCATGATTGGTCTGTGCACACTCAGCTTCTTCATTGGTCTCTCCTGCATCACCCGGGTAAGTTATCTCATGATTGGTCTGTGCACACTCAGCTTCTTCATTGGTCTCTCCTGCACCACCCGGGTAAGTTATCTCATGATTGGTCTGTGCACACTCAGAGCTTCTTCATTGGTCTCTATTGCACCACCCGGGTAAGGTACCTCATGATTGGGGGTGGTACCACCGCTCCATAGCGGTACTATTTGGTGTGGCAACATTGACACCAGACTTGGGGTCAATTACATTGTAATTGGAATTGAATCGCCAAACCCAGAATTTATGTTTTGTTTTTAAGGTAAAAATATAATTGGTATTTTCAATTACTTTTTCAATTACATCATGTAGCTTTTAATGCAAATTATTCACTACAAATATAATATCTGTAGATTTGTTTATATAAATATAATATGTTGCATATATCATATATGTTTGCCATTGTGTATCACCATGATGTGCAGAAAATAAATAAAATTGCTTTAAAATAAATGTTATAAAATGTTATTTTTTTATTTGAGTATGTTTACAGTTGCTCTGTTCACATACAGAGGTACTGTTATTTTGATATGGAATGGATGGATACTAAGACTATGTCTGATTGCAGGGTGGAATGTATGTACTACAACTGATGGACTCCTATTGTGCGACATATTCCGTTCTTATCATTGCATTAGTTGAAAGCATCGCACTCTCCTGGGTTTATGGTGAGTAGAAAATATAGTGCTTTTTCACAGATTATCGTCTTTTGTGTCAATAAATTGGAAATATTCTTTCCAGTTAATTGTATGAGTGGTGTTTTTTTCAGCTTTGGGAGAATTACATGTAAGATGATCCAAAAGAAATGATTCCATTCTGTTGGCTGTGATATCTTTGTTTATCACAGTCATAGTGATATACTCCTCCCCAAAAAGGTGTTTAATGTATAGTTCTGAATATAAAAATTTCTTTATGAAATACCTTCACTTTGTAATTGTCTTACAATAAATTTGGTCTGAGTACTTTGGCATTTAAAATGTTTTAGTACTAAGGTAAAAATAGGAAACTGAAGGAGTTTCATAAAGGAAAGACAACTTGGTATCATTATATTATAACTTTTCTTAAAGTAATGTTAAAATGCTATCAGTTACAAGTATTCTATGTCATCTTGCTTTTATCACTCTGAAGACATGAATATATCTGTTGCATGTATTACTCCCACACAAGTGTTATCAGTGTAACTACAAACACACAAAGCTATGTTTGATTTACTTCTGTCATCGCCAGTGTTAAGCATTATCCGGCAACAGAAAGCAGTAACATAATCTGTGTGTTGGCATTAGGTTATGACCGACTGGCGGCGGATATCAAGCTTATGATTGGCGTGCACATCGGCTGGTACTGGAAAGTCACTTGGAAATTCATCAGTCCTATAACTTTAGTGGTGAGTAGTCCCCACCCCCCACCAGATGGCACATGTGTACTTCTGTCTCTGCAGGACTTGCCAGGTGGAGTGCCTGCATTTGACTCACCTGGAATATGTGGAAAGTGTCTGACCAAATTTGTTGAACATTTAGTAATACCGTTTTCGACATATTAAGCGTACATGGCCTACACCACTTTTTTAATCAGCAGCATCCATAATTATTGTAATTTGACCAGTGTGGAACAACTGAAGTGTCACCATCTGGTGTTAAACAGTTGGCACCACTTTTCAGTTGTTCTACCCTAGTCACCAAATGACACCACTAGTGGTAAACAGTTACTTTATTGATGACAAAATTATTCAAGACAAAAAGATGAGTGCCGATAAGTTTAATGATTATTTCACAAACATAGGCCCCGAGTTGGCTAAAGGAATACCAGAAGTTACAGAAAAGCCTGAAGATTATCTATGCGGAACTTTTAATAACTGTTTTTAGCACCTGTAACTACAGATGAGATAAAAGGAATTATTGAAAAATTTAAAAGTAGTAGTTCTGGTTGGGATGGCATGAAACCTACTATTATTAAGCAGACACATCCTAATATGCTTGAACCATTATGCCATATTATAAACTTATCATTCGATAAAGGATGTGTACAAGATCAACTCAAATTAGCCAAGGTAGTTCAATTTTTTTTTAATGGAGATGCTAAACTCATAGCAAACTACAGGCCCATCTCTGTGCTGCCAGTATTTTCAAAGATTTTTTAAAAGACTAATGTACATTAGATTAACCAAATATGTGACTAAAACAACATTTTGTCTAACTCTCAATTTGGATTTTAAAAAGGTCACTCCACATACATGGCTTTAACAATATTAATTGACAAAATAACCAAAGCTATCAATAAAAAAAACATACAATTGGACTATTTCTAGATTTTGCTAAAGCATTTGACACTGTTAACCATAACATCTTACTAAGAAAATTAGCTCATTATGGAATTAGGGATAATGTGATCCAATGGATTCAAAATTATTTAACTAAAAGAAAACAAACGGTTATATTTCATGGGACTAACTCTGCTCTAAAAAATATAACATGTGGTGTACCCCAAGGTTCAATTCTGGGGCCTTTACTATTTCTCATATACATAAATGATCTAAGTGCTGTATCTCAAGTTACATTTCCTGTTATGTCTGCAGATGATACAAATTTCTTCATACAAGGAGAAAACTTGGAAAAAATGGAAAACGATTTAAACATTGAATTAGAAAAGCTAACAATATGGCTTAAAACTAATAAACTTTCATTAAACATCTAAAAAACACATACATAAAGAGAATCAAAGCATTCTTGATGAATGTATGAATGTTGTATTCTAATAGATGGTAATAGTTTCATACAACCAATATATATATACTTATTTACGAACAATTTATATTGTGAAGTGAATACTATGTTGCATAATAACCTCATTGTTGATATATTACACTACAAAGTTTTGGTTATGTGCCGTAGTCAGCAGTCAAATTATATTTAACCGGGTAGTTATATGAACTACGTGAATATATATATATACATATATACACATAACAACTGATCTAGTTTTACTGTAGTAAACATGGAGTACAACTGTCAACTTGTGAATGATGTACATCATCAAATGTAATACATATGGAGATGTCCTAGTATACTTCAATATTGTTACACTTCACATGTTCTAACAGTTTTGCACTACTGCACGATGCACTGTACATTAATGAATTATGTAAACAAGGAATTATAAGCTATATTGCTTCTTTTCCATTGTCTTCGTTGATATATGCTATGTATCATGTGTATATGAACTGTATCATCATAAATCATTATCAATAGACTCACATGTGAAATTGAACAGCAGAAAGGGCTGTTTTATGTAATATTGATGACCACACATGGTTTCAAGTCGGCAGATTTTAATGAAGCCTCATTACTCAGTCCAACGGCATATATAGACATAAAATAGTACTTATAATTGTAGTGAACTTCTACATACTCAAAGAACATAATAATCATCGTCAGTTGCTGCCAGGTGAATTTCGCTAGGGACACAAAGGTACCGTGCCTAGTCTGGGTCTTGGAATCGGAACTTTGGCATATAAAGTGGATGTGCTAACCACTACATAACTGTGCTTCTCTTTATTTCAGACACTGCTTGTCTTCAGCATAGTCAAGTTCCAACCCAACAAGTATCGCAGCTATGAATTCCCACTGACCGCCGAGCTGATGGGGTGTGGGCTCACCCTGCTCTCGGTCATCTGTATTCCTCTTGGAGCACTGCACGAGGTACTCAAGACCGACAGCTCCTTGTCAATCATGCAGGTACGCAACCATAGCAATTATTAACAGGATGCCTACGCATATGTTCAACCATAGCAAATATTAACAGGATCCCTATGCATGTGTTCTCTATCCTTGATATGTTTTTCAGGTAAAATAATTGTATTTATCTAAATATAATTACATATCCATGTTTAATTAGTTTACCCTTAAATTAATTCTAATAGTCTTTAGCACAGTTTAATATGTTTTTTATGTTATTATTTGTGTGTGTTTATTTTTTATTTAATGCCAATTATTATTATTAGTTATTAAAGTTATGATATGTGAGCTGTTTGCTTTCAGAGAATCAAGTTGGCGTCGCAGCCAGCAAGTGATTGGGGACACGTCAGCCAAAACTCCTCCAACCAAGCCACTCCATCTCTGGCCAGAAACAACAAGTTACAACAAACAGCTACCTCAGAGGATATCCCTTTGACCACTGTCCACCCTGACAATGTTGTCATCACCATGCAGACAGGTCATGGGAACAGCACAGCTAATGCAATGTAGAACGTCACTTTTGAGAAACATCCTGTATTTATAGAGGCAAACATCTCACATTGACACCACCAGTTCCTTTGTTGTTGGGAAGATGGTTAGGGAAGGTTGCATAAGGGAAGTATTAAAGATAACAGTTCTTGCCGTCAGTGCTTGTTAACAAAGGCTTCGTTTAAACATTATTTTGATGTAGCATATTTTGTTCAGTGTTTAGTTACTATTTGTTGTTGTTTTTGTTACATTGTAATATTTATTTTAGTTTTTCATATTACTCCAGCAGTATGTTATCAGGTAATATTTCTTCAGAAATCATTTTGTGTTACAAGAGTGTTCAGCCTAGTATTACATGTAATGGTGGAAGGGTTGGGGTGTAAAGTCATATGTACATGTGTGTTACAAGAGTGTTCAGTCTAGTGTTACATGTACTAGTGAAAGGGTTGGGGTGTAAAGTCATGTACATGTGTGTTACAAGAGTGTTCACCCTAGTGTTACATGTACTGGTGAAAGGGTTGGGGTGTACAGTCATATGTACATGGGTGTTACAAGAGTGTTCTGCCTAGTGTTGCATGTAAGGGTGGAAGGGTTGGGGTTTAAAGTCATGTACATGGGTGTTACAAGTGTTCAGCCTAGCGTTACATGTAATGGTGGAAGGGTTGGATGTAAAGTCATATGTACATGTGTGTTACAAGAGTGTTTAGCCTAGTGTTAAATGTACTGGTGAAAGGGTTGGGTGTAAAGTCATGTGTACATGGGTGTAACAAGTGTTCAGCCTAGTGTTACGTGCACTGGTGGAAGGGTTGGTGTGTAAAATCTTATGTGCATGGGTGTTACAAGAGTGTTCAGCCTAGTGTTACATATACTGGTGAAACGGTTGGGGTGTAAAGTCATGTGTACATGGGTGTTACAAGAGTGTTCAGCCTAGTGTTACATGTAAGGGTTGGGGGGGTTACAAGTGTTCAGAACTGGTGGAAGGGTTGGGGTGTAGTCATGTGTACATGGGTGTTACAAGTGTTCAGCCTAGTGTTACATGTAAGGGTGGAAAGGTTGGGGGTAAAGTCATGTGTACATGGGTGTTACAACTTACAAGGATGTTCAGCCTAATGTTACACGATGTTCCTTATTTTTTAAATAAGAAGAATATATATTGTACATGACTGAAGAACCCAAATTTGGTACATAAATGTGTGGGTTTATTACATTATATTGCAAATTTAAATCGGTAGGACAATTTTTCTCTTGGCTATTTTTAAGTGTGGTGTGTATAGGGTGAACGATTGAAGCTCAAAATAGCATTGTATAATTTTAAGTGACTGCCTTATGTTTGTTTTACAAACTTTTTGTCCAAAATCTTGTGTTGGATTAAATTTGTTATTGTTATAAGAAAATGCACATTGTTTCATAAGCATACTGACCGGTTTATTTTCTTAGACTATACACCAATCCTTGGGATTAAGTCTGTTTTATTTGCATAATATCTGCCATTTACATGTTTTTGTTATGCCATGTTTTTTATTATTTGCCAAACCAAAACAACGCAGCATATAAAAATATGTTTGTTTGCATGCTATTGCAGTAAAGCGCAGTGGTTTTGTTGCCTTTCAAGTAGCCACAAAAGGTAGTATGTTTTGTGGTATTTGCATTAAGAATGAAGTTTGTTTAACAAGACATTAATGACAATGGTTATTGGTATTTTATTGCATATGAGCTTAGTTATCTGGTGTCCCATGGAGAGAAAAGACGGCCACTCCTTGCAGTCACCTATGAAGGGTAGTTCATAATTATGTATAAGTTATGTATCAAGGTAGTTCATAATTATGTATCAGTTACCTATCAAGGTAGTTCGTAATTATGTATCAGTTACCTAACAAGGTAGTTCGTAATTATGTATCAGTTACGTATCAAGATAGTTGGTAATTATGTATCAGTTACCTATCAAGATAGTTGGTAATTATGTATCGGTTACGTATCAAGGTAGTTCATAATTATGTACCAGTTATGTATCAGGGTAGTTCGTAATTATGTATCAGTTACGTATCAAACAGTTGTGTACATCACTGTCATGTGATGCACAATTATATTTGTCTGGTCATATTGACTATAAACCAATTATGTTTATTTGTTTTTATTTTCACATAATCTGTATTATTCCTTTCTGTGAATGTTCAGTCATTTTTTTTAATACTTTGTACTGAAGTTTGGTGAGAAGATAGCGTTTTCTGGACATCAGACTACAACGCTATAACCTTCCACGTATTGACATTTAACATACATTAAAAATAAACAGGAAAAATATATCTTCTTGACATTTATTTATATTCGTAATTTATTACAGGATAAATGACATTTAAAAAATGTTTCATTGTTAAAAACTAACACTTGCAAAGAGCTCTTTTCCTAAACCCTTGTATATAGGTCTTATTTGGTAGACTGCTATGGAGTGATGCATGAAGATACATATTCATTCTATTATCTGTGCCATGCATGGTGATACAGTGGACTCTGGTTAACAGAATCACTTTGGACCAGAGCATTTTGATTCTCTTAAGTGGCTGACTCTCTTAAATGGTGCACTTTATACAGCGGGAATAGGATTTTTCTGTTATCCATAATTCTATTAAGCGGAGTCCACTGTTATTCTAGTTAAGTGTGTATTTATCTACATAATTGGTTACATCTCCTGTATCCACTCAGAGGTCAACATTGAGGTTGTTGGTGTAGGATAACGGCAGAGTGGTCCAACTATGCTTGGTTCTCCATTATAAGATAAAACAAACCTACAAGGCTGTTATTTTGAATGTGTTACTCATGGTTATCACATTTATTAGGTTGTCAAAAAACAACATTTGTGATATTTCTTCTTGTCAAAATGGCAAGAACTTACGATTGTATGTACATGTTTTTGAGAGAATGTGTCACATTCCTGGGAATGTACTCGAATGTTATCACTATTTCTTTTAAGAAAACAGGAGGAATGTGTCGTGTAAGATGGCTATGATAATAATATAGTGGTGCTAATGGGTTATTTCTTGGGAGTTTCCTAGTGAGTAGGGATAGTAGACGAGTGGAATTAGAACAGCAATATGTAAACAATTGCTACCGGTTTGCAGTCATAAGCCTCTCTCTCCCCCCACACATAGGCAACTGAACTAATACAATATATGTTTACCACAGATATGGTAACTGTTTTATTGGAACGAAAATAGTGTAGATATGTTGTTTAGAAAATTTATGTTTGTCACAGAAATGAAATAAAATATTGGAGCATCAGTCTTGGCTCCCTCTTGTTTGGAAGAAGGCTCTGGTGGTTTATTGCCAGGTCAAGCAGCCTACTGTTTTTAAAGGTGCAGCCAGCGTATTTAGGGAGACTGGCTTAGATTTTTTTAATTTTCGTAACCTGTTGGGTGACTAAGCTTGACCCCCCCCCTCCTTCACTTTTGTGAGATCCTAGATCAGCCACTGGCTGCAGTGTTTTTAAAAACAGGTTTATTCTACGTCATTCTACTTTGAATAAAAAAATTTAAATATGAATTTCTGAAAATGTCCAAGTGTTTGAATGACATTTCTACATTATTTAAATAGAGTTTTATCATATGCAATTACTAGTTTACAGAATATACCATTTTAATATACCATACCATTAATATACCATTATAAAATACACTTGAAATGAATGAGTGTATGTGAAAAAGGAAGATTGAATGAACAGCTTAGAAGAACCTAAGTGGTGAACTTTGACTAATATATCACGCAGAAAGTCGCTATCAATGACTTAATGAATGCAACAGACTTCGCGCGCTAGAGTAGGAGAGACGTTCGGTTTTTAGCGTGGAGATGTTCATTTCATTACGACTTGGGATCATTGTTTTGTGGATTTTTAATTTTTGGAAGGTGCTCGCAAAATGGGAGGTATGTTCAATTGGCTGCAAATAATTATGTAGACATACATACTGAACCAGATAGTTCAAATAATCATGCTATATCCCTGTCCAACATATCGCCGTTTCGAACTGCAGTGGAGACAGCCCCTAAACGCCGTCGACCAATCAGTTGATCAGAAACAATTGACGTCACCAGAGGGCGTTGTTTCAGAGCGCAGACGTCGCAGACTGTGGCGCATTCATGCGGTTGGATCGTACCTTGTCTGTCTTACTGGGTTTGTTGTTTTTACGCTAAGAATGGCTAACAATCGCGCCACTAAGTCGGGGCTGGGCAGAGAGACACAAATGAAGGTTGGTTGTGTTTGTTCTTTCGCAGACATTTTGTAGTTTTCTTTCTAGAATAATTCAAAGAATTGGACCGACTGTGCGACTCCGTCATGCGTCGACCGGCTTACGAGGGGTCAACACTGTCACTGAAAATACAACTGGCCATTTGGTTGCAGTCGCGCGTCTTAATTGTTTGCCTGTTTAACATTAATTAACCAGTGTTTTAAAACATGCTATGTAGCATATGTTGGTTAGAAGTACAGTGTTTGCTACCGTGTATCTCCTGTTCCGGTGGGGCAGGTGACATGTTTTTTTAATTACCTGGCTTTAATTAATATTACATTTGTTCATTTTTTATTTGACTTTGTTATTTTGCTTACTAATATTTTGTTGTTGAAATAATTGTGTCCTGCTGGTCACATAGACCATCCCCTCTGTTGTTTTTGAAATTTTACAGTGTTAACATTTGATATATGGTGTATTGAATGTCATTAGTCTCCTGAATTACCTGGTACGACATCAGTCATTAATACAGTATTATAATAATAATAATGTTTTATTTCAGGCAAGCGCCCATAATATTATAAATACATACAGGTTAAAAAAAACACATATACACACATGATGAACAATAGAGGTACATGTAGTGAGAAAAATATATATATATAAATATACATACATGACGTGTACTAAAATATATATATATATAAGATAAGTAAGGATAAAAAAATATATTTGTATAAAAGTACAAACATCATGAATTAAAAGCATACAATTGATCAATCCAATGTTTAATCAATGGACTTTGATAATAAATAAAAGTGTGAAGATAATTCACAAAAAGTATATTGTCGGATTTTTCCAACCGGCATAAAAGGCTAAAAATTGATGAGCGAATACGTTCATTAAAGGATTTAACATAATTAGTAGCGAACATATGGCTTGCACTACAGCGGGGTGACAGGTTGTGTATAATTCTAAAAATTTTTTTATAAGCGACAGTAATACCTTTCAGGCTCTGTTTTTTAAAATGACACCAAAGACTTGAGGTGTACATTGAACCACAGTATGAATTAAATAAAGTTGTTTTAATGGAATTGTTGCATAAGTAAAATTTTCTGGCTAAAGCATTTGCCTGAGCATAGATACATCTTTTCTGCCTGGCAATATCGTCATCATCAGTAAGATTATTGTTTATAATATGGCCAAGGTATTTACATTTCTCAGTGTAAGGTGGTGTATGGTTATTGATAACAACAGGATGAATATTTTTCTTGTCCCTAGGTTTGTTATCGATAACCATACAGACAGATTTTTTGGCATTGTACGTTATATCAAACATATTGCCATACTTGGCACAACAATCGGTGAGTTTTCTCAACCCTGCAACACTAGGTGAAAAAACACAAAGGTCATCGGCATACATCATATGATTCATTATGGTTCCTGCATAAAGACAGCCAATTTGTAATTTATTCAAATTTACACTTAAGTCATCCATATAAACGTTAAAAAGATGTGGAGAAAGGATTCCACCCTGCTTAACACCGTTTGAAACGGTAAAAAATTCTGAGAAGCTACAACACCATCTGACAGTGAATTTCTGGGTTCTGTACCAGTAATAAAGTATTATGTCTATGATCCTACATAATTACGCACATGCCACAGGCACAGCCTAGACAGTAGACAGCATGCACTTTTACAACAACTGACTAAAACCTAACACCAGTGTGGAATTACTGACCTACAGACCATTTAATTAACTACTGGTTGACACAAGAAAGAACTCACCTCAATGTCCTGGCCAGTCCATTATAGTACGGTAGTAATTACTGAACTCTAAGTATAGCTGCCAACACTGCAACAGGCCTGTATCAGGGCAGAAGCTATGTAAGTCGACATTACTAGCTAGGCTTATATGACATACAGACTACAATGTGGAAATTTTTAATATTGCTAAATTATTTTAACACTTGTAAACAAGAAAACCTGGTAATAGTGTTCATACCAATTACAGTATTGAAACATGTTGCATGCATTCTATTTTACAGGTAGAATGCATGTACTTGACATATAGGTGTGTGGCCAAGATGGTTGTACCCATGCACTGTCCATTTTTTTTCCGGGAAGAAGATGGTGTGGGGAAATGTTTATCTTTTTCACTGGTATTTAAACTTATGTTGGGGAAATCCTTGATACTTTTTGTCAACATGTTCAATTGGCTTGTGTGTGCAAGTTACATTTATTTTAATCACGTTAGCTTGGTCTGATGTTTGTTTAGTTCCATTAACTACTATTTTATAGTTGTATGACTAAAACTCCTGCACGGCATCAATAATTCACAATGCCAGTATACTATAATTACATATTACTGGTGGTATACAGTCACAGTGGTTTATCTGTAGATCATAATTTTGGGTGTCATGGGTGCAGTCAGGAGTCCCTTGCAGCAGTAGTGTTTGCTGATCGGTGCTGGGCATGCTGATATATATCTATTTAATCTTGTGATGTATATATGAATTACTCAGCATGATGAATGAGAAAACTGCACATGCCTGTGTCCACCAACATAGTATCCCTAATATGTACTCTGGTACAGCCTTTTGTGGAGGTCAGTTCTGTCCAGTTGTCTGTCTGGCATAATTGATCACTTGTCCCTTTTCTATGTGACTAGCCATCCCATGGGTCACTGACTATGCCTGTGCTGTCAGTATAAGATGAATTATGTGGCTAGTCTGTATCCAGTTCCCACTCTCACATTCAGACAAGTTTGTTTCTGTAGTGGAGAATAATGTGGCATGACTGACTTCCCCTTTTAAATATATTGCTCCTGTCAAGACAACTGGCACAGCATTCAGTTCCATACCAGCCTCATCTGTATTTTTGACTTGAAAATTCTATATCTTTGTTATTACATAACCGGCCTATTTTGATTGAATGTTGCCATTTATTAGACTACGAAATATAATATTATATAAATATAAAACATTTGTATATTTAAAGTTGTTCTTTCCAAAACCTTCTTGGGAAACATTGTTCAGTTATCTTAATGGGAATGTATTGCTAATTCATGTTAGATGATTAGCTGTACTAAATTGGATTTAGTCTATATATCCCAGTAACTTTTATTCTAGATATCCTAGCAGAGCCAGCCAGATGTGACAAGGGAATTATTGTCTCTAGAGCAGCACAGCAGAGCATTTCCCAGTTGCACCTCTGAATGATTCTAAAATGTTGCTCCGACTTGCTACCTATTTCTGTTAGATTCTTGTGGACCCACAAAGTATGGTTTCCAACAGTTCCCTCATTTTCTTTTCCTTACATTCCCCTGTCAGGATACAGGCAATTAATAAGTGGCCACATTGAACTTGAAGGTCTATGACAGTAGGAAGGATATAATTTAGACTAAAATTAGATTTATTCAGTTTGGTAAATTGGTACCAAGAAGCCACCTCCAGCTCCATTGTAATATAGATGCTATTTAAAAAAAAACATGGCTTGAATTTGGATACTGCTGTATGTAGTTTAAATGCCTAGGAGGACACCTTTATTTACAGAACTCCTAATGTTGACATTAATTCATCTGCAGATACAAACAATAGTATGTATCAACTAGTACAAAATACATGTAGTACCACTACCAGTGCCAGCACAGCTAGCATTGTGGCATAATGAAATGTTGCATGACAGTTTAATTGTTTTAGCACATCGTCATGCTTATCTGATAATCATGCATAAGTTATAATTAATTTTACATCTCTGACAACCACTTGTGATGATTACTTTTGCTAACTCTACTTTTCACAACATTAAGAGTCTCCTCAACAGGATCGAAGTGAAAGTCCTGATGAGTGTCGATGAGTCTCGTGTTCATGTCTCAGGGTACACTCTACTGATTTCTGGTCACATAGACCATCCCCTCTGTTGTTTTTGAAACTTTACAGTGTTAACATTTGATATATGATGTCTTTTGAATGTCATCAGTACTAGTAGTAGTGCATCTAATCCAAATCCACTGCATACATATATGTTAAACATATAATGTTTTAATACAACATATTCAGTTAGTAAATATTATTTAAATTTCACAGTGTGTGCAAACGTATATTTGACACTGAGTTTTTAGTATTTCTCCCTTCTGCTATACAGTTTGAGCTATCAAAGTGCTTGTGTACGTTTAGGTGAACTTGGGTCAACTGAACAACCTGTGCAATTTGTCACTTCCATGTTGACCCTTTGTCACTTCCAGGTACTACTAGAGATATACGGGACTGGCAGCCATAAGGTTAACTTTCAGGTGAAGTGCCATCAGTGGCGTATTTAGGGGCGGGAGGGGGGGCATTGGGCCCTTTGTTTTGATTTTCCCATGTTTTTCCATTGCGCCACTACATGGTAGCATGGGTGACTAGGCTTGGTTCCCCTTTACGAGATCCTAGATATGTCACTGAGTGACATGAACATGGTTAGCTTGGTAGGCTCCAATGTATATGTTATATATAAAAATAGGTATAAAGGGTAAAGGTACATTCTTGTATAGTGTAGGTATCCAAATACAGTGGCATGGCATTCAGGGCTGTGTAAATGACACTATGAAAGTCAAACATTGGCTTGACTCATGTCCACAACACAAAGATTTTCTCCATATGTATTTTAAATGTCTTAGTAGAAATGCCTAGCTCACAGCCAATGAGTGACCCAGCACTAGAAATCCTTACAGTGCTACAGTGTCATCTTCAATGATAGTATCTGACCTGAAATACCTCCTCTATAGCATACATGTGTATGGGCAGTGGCCTGCTGGCGATCAGAATCACAGGTGTACCTGTCATCTGGTATGTAAAGCATCTACAGATTAGATACCGTCTTAATCTACATGAGAAATGTTTGGGAGAGGACACATAATGAGAGGCTGTATTGGACTGGCTCTGACCAGCACAACAATATTCTAGCTGACCCTGAGGGTCTAGCTACTAGAATATCGTAGTTTAAACATTATTTACCATGGAAGTAATTAATACCATATTATTATAAATGTGTTACTTTAATTTAGTTCAGGTTAGTATAAGTACTAACTACTACTAGTTTTTTTTTTGCTTTCACCCTTTATAGTCACTAATTGTTTACCATTCACTGGTTTGTAAACTACCTGGTTAAGTTTTTAGTGGGCACTATATTCTGATGACATTGGTTCCTAGTATTCTAGTGCTACATACTAATGATGATTCTAGTCCCTGTCATTATAGTGCTACATTCTAGTGAATGGCATTACAGTGTTACATTCTAAACCCTCACTTGTGTTTCACTCACATACCTGGTGTGAGATGTTATCGTGTGGTTCTTGCCAAGAGATAACTGCCCTGAGCCAATTATTTGATCATTGATAATATTTTATGAGTCATAACAAGGTAATGTGATTTTCTCAAAATTGATCATATGGAATGTCATCACAAATGTAGCCGTGCATCATTACTATCATTATTGTCCCCAGTTTTTCAATCTTTGCATTTAGTCATTTAAGCTGAATTTGATGTTTGATCACAACATCAAATAAATCTGTATGCATGCATTGACCAGGTGTGTGGGTGCGTGCATGCATGCGAGATGTGTGTATGAATATGAATGAGAGAATTATTCTTGTGAGTATACATCTGGATGTGTGAGCAGGTCTGTGTGTGTCTGCTAACTTATTAACTTATTGTGAATCAGACATGAGGTCAACTCCAATTCCAGTCAATTCCCAAAAAATCAGTTCCAATTTAAATTCCACACTGCAAAAATCAATTCCAAATTATAAATTCCAATTCCAACTTTTAAAATCCTATGCTAAGGAAAATTTCAAATCCAGTTCATTTTAACACAGTTTTATTTGTACTTGAAATCATGTGATCATATGTGCAAAATCATATTTAATCAGATATGATTAATAAATTAACTATTGTTCATTCACCTGATGTGTGTGTGTGTGTGTGTGTGTGTGTGTGTGTGCGTGCGTGCGTGCGTGCGTGCGTGCGTGCGTGCGTGCGTGCGTGTGTGTATAATAAACTTTTTATTGTCTACTATTAAGTATTATAACATATTTTTATATGTCTTTAATTTATTGGCTTATGGTTAGGGTAGGAGATTTGTTTATCTAACCCTAACTTTACCCTAAAGCAAACCATAACCCTGATTTAAGTTGTTAATTGAAATAGCTCAACTAAGTTAACTTAATTTAATTAATTAATGTTACCAGTAAGGACAGTTAATTTGGTATTAATTGATATTTCAATTAAATGTCACCCACTGGCACTGACACCCAGTAGCATTTCCAGCAGGCCTGACACAGATCAGGTTCAGACATGACTGTGTGAATTAGTACAAGTGTGAATGAATCAGTACTGGGGAAATTGTAGACACTAAACAGTAGACACTTGTTAACATAATTGAAAAATACCAACTGGGGTGGGCACTGGGCAGTGGGCAGTTGCCAAAGGGCAGGTTATTCAGGCAGGCAAGATTTGGAGGGAAGAATAATAACAATAGAATGTCCACTGGTAGGGTCAAAAGGTGATGCATTGATGGTTTATCATGGCTTGATTGCCTCTGCAAATAATATATCTAAAGTAAACTTTAGGAGCTGGCTACTCCCAGCCAAGTGAACTTATGGGGCCATTAGATCTACACAAAAGGTGTACATTCATACGCATCTGTAACATCTGTATTCTGTATGTACTATGTAGTAGTAATATGTACTGAGTAATGTGTGTACTGTGTAAGCAATACTATGCATTGCTATTATATGAAATGTCTCTATTAAAAGAAAGCGCATTATTAAAATTATACCATTGGAAGTCCCATTATTAAAAAGAGGTTAAACTACATTCCAATATATAAAACACTGGTGTCATTCATAATTCCAAGGTCTCAATTTGCAACTATGTAATACTAAAGACATAATTTTAAACATTCATTAACCGGAAATACAATTTATAATCAGTTTTTATTAATATTAAAATAAAAATCTGGTTTTTGTATTAATATTTTTATTAGGTCCACGCCCGGCCCAAACCTGATGTGTTTAATATTTTTCAGCCCGGGCCTGCAATATGTATGCCCAGGCCCGGCCCACAAACTTTTTTTAGAGGGCTGGGCTTGGACCCAGGCACTAATATGTACTTTCTGCTGTGACACCTCTCCTGGATTTTTGCTAAGCAGACATTTTGGACAGCCCTCGAGAGTTGGGTTGTTAATCTGAGTTTTGAACAGGCTCCCCCTGTTTATATCAGTTGTGATATCATTGATATTTCATCAAATTAACTGTAAACTTTAAGTCTTCAACATCCTAATCACCAACATGTATTCTCCATGGAGAAATAAACCTAGTCCACTGAGAAAGAAAATGAAATAAGGCCTGAATGGTCTGACTTTGGTTTTACTGTTTAACTTAGTATTTGTTTTTGGTGCAAATGCTTGATTATATTATTCTTGTTCACAATGTTTCAATAACAGAGTAGACAGTGTATATGCTATAATGTTGACAGCTTCCTGGCTGTTACCAGATTCAGGGTGACATACTAATAGCAGACAAATATGATTTTAATAGTAAATTTAAGGGGTAAAGATTAACAGTATCAAGTCAATGACTCCAACAAAATCAATTCCAATAAAAAAAAATCAAATTCAACTGACTTTCGAAAATCAATTCCAATTCCGGAATTGCAATTGAGGGGTAATTCCAATTCCGGAATGGAATTGACCACCTGCCTGTTGTGAATGCTTTGTAGATATGTGGAAAAAATAATTATACTGTTCATGCAGTAATTGCATGTCTGCAGACTACAGACAGGAGTCACATGACTCTTCCCCTGTCTGACATGTAAGTCTATGTATGTATGTATATCCCACCGAATGTCACCTGGTCCAGTTCTACAACACACATTGACCAGTGTCCAATTAAGAACATTATCTTTCCAAGGAACTTCATAGATTACTCTGTACTGAGCAATCCTGGGGGACCATTTCAAAACACTGTATTACAGAGCTCTGTGATACATTGTGTATGTTGTGCAGCTGTGGAAGTTTGGGTTTTGTGAATGTCCCTACGTTGTGCCTACTGCAATTATTTGTTTGAATTGGCCCCTCTGTATTATTCTGCCCACATACCTAAGTTGTATGAAGTGACTGTTTAATGCTAAATCTGTAATCAAAGACCCACTAATGTTGGTTTGAATTCCTGTCTGTCATGCAACATTTGTAATTATCTCCTAATGAACAGAATAACAACTAGCTATAAGGTCAGCTTAGTCCCTACTGACTCCCCACTAATTGTAACATTGATGTTTTGTTGTGTGTGTGCGTGCATGTGTGTATCCTAGATCCCGTTTAAGTCGACACCTTATGCATATAAAGCTTTCCCGGTCTGCCGTACACGACAAATGTGACATTTAAAAATATACAAGGCACTGGGAAAAAACATGTTCAAAATCATAACAAATTTGGGAGGTAAATAATTACCCTAGTTATTTCATTTTTGATTAAACTGTGTGCACTATCAATGACAATGCTAAACTAAAACGGATTTGTCCCACAATGACACATCAAAACATATGACTCAGGCGTGTTTTATTTGACCTGTGGTCTCGTGTATGAACATTATAAAACAACATTTAAGATAGGTCAGGGAGACTCTCATTAAGACATAAAATGTCGCTAACATGGGAGCCACCCTATTAAAGTAAAAAATTAATATATTACATAGTCACGATTACTACAGTACAAAGAGACCCCATTAAGCAGTCTGCCTTAGGCGGTGGTATATGCATAAATGGTCGACTTAAACGGGATCTAGGAATGAATATATATATATATATATATATATATATATATATATATATATATATATATATATATATATATATATATATATATATATATATATATATATATATATAATTATACATATATATAATATATATACATAATTATACATATATATAATATATACATGTATGTATAAGAACATACCTTTTTATTTGTTCTAACAAATTAACAGGCACAATAACACTGGATTGGTGTCTACAACTTTGGTGAATTGCAGTGGTGGTATTAAGTCAACTATCAACACATGGTATGATATGTTCTGTTGCAGATTCTAGCTAAATATAATCCTGAGTTGGCCCATGAATGCCTGGTCTGGCTGCAGGATATGATCAATTCATGCCCCATGGGTGGAGATGAACAGCCACTAAACTTTGACACTTCAGGATCAATGAGCAATTTTGCAGCTGTATTAAAGGATGGAACCATTCTAGCAAGGTATTCCTATTTACATCTGCCAATCGATATATAAATTGGTAATTAATAAAATAGGGAAATGTTGACTTGTAGTTGGTATTATTGTATTTATCTAAATATTAACTGTTACATAATTATTATGGGTTATGTTATCAGTAATTCACTTATATTGCAACTATATTACATTCTGTAACGATATATACTTCTAAGTACATCAGAACAAATCCTATTTTAAGGACAGGTAAAACCCCTAGATTATTGGATAATTTAAAAAAAAAAATTAAAATTTCACAAGATTTATTTCACATTATCATTCTATACACATTAAACATTTCACATGTGAATGAAGTTTATCAATACCCAAACATTTGCATTTTAGTGGTTGTTTACAATGTAATGTATAGGTAATAATTTTTTTTCTTAATTTTTTTATTTTTTATTTCCATGATATCTGGAAAAGTGTTTGGTTGATGTTTTCAAAAATTGCCATATCACTGAAGCTCTACGAGATGAATAAGCAAAGTTTTTCCTGGTAGTTCTCATTCTATGATTGTAAGTCATGGTCTTTTGTTTGCAATGGCCGTACTTAGTCAGCTTTTTTGAAGCAGACATCTCTGACCCAGATGTTAGTCTTTCTCTGTGTTCATTCGGCACCATACCCACATCTCGTATGCTAGTATACATTTATCATCCTCTTTCTTGAGTGTCCAGAACTCATTGCAGTACTGAGCAATGCTCTAGACAAGGCATATATGAACCTCAGGTATTTAAACTGTTGGTTATGTTAGTAAGAACTGTGTTATGTGCTTGTTCATGCTCATTACATATCCCCCCCAGAATGGCGAATGTGCTGCAGCCAGGCTCTATACCACGCAAGAAGTACGAGAAACCGCCACGGCTTGCCTTCAAACAAATGGAGCTCATTGAACTGTTCATAGACACTATCAAGATGTTTGGTGTGCCAGACGAGGAACGCTTCCAGACGGTTGATCTGTATGAGGAACAGAGTCTCTACCAAGTGCTGCTGTGTCTGCAGACACTGGCCAGGAAGGTTTGTAATGGCCACACGCAACTGTTGCATGTCACAGGGGGCGGATCTAGGCTTGTTGGCAGGGGAAGTCTCAGTCAGTCATAGGTCATTCTACTTACGAACCAGGGGAGTGGGAGTTTTACAGAAGGGTTAATATTAGTTGGCTGCTAATATTTCATTCTTTACATTGACACTAGTTCTGATGTAGGCCTATATACCGTCGTCCTTTGCCAAATATTTGCCATGGACACATGGGGTTTCTAAGATACCCCTCCATGACTTGGGGGGGGTCTTAAGACTCCCCTGGACCCGCTGCTGTGATCTAGATATTCCTCACACCTTGCCTTCGGTGAATGCTCTATTATTATAGCATTAAAATATGTGTGTGGTCACATTTTTGTTTCATTGCCTAACTACAGAATGGCCCAGCAAAATGTCTGCCATTGACTTCACCCAAGTGACCTCAGCCATTCTAGACCATTTCACATTGTAGACCATCTTTCAAATGAAATTTCATGGAAATATTTGTATCACTGAAATATTCAAAAAATACGGCTATGTTGAAAACCCAAGCTTACTTTGTATCAGCTGTTTGGCTCAATGTTACATGACTATGCTTAATGATTCTGATTTGTCGCGCCTCTGAGCTAGGTTCCTGAGGATATAGGCGCCTTAGAAGTTGATTATTATTATTGAAATGCTGTGTTGATGCTGCCTGTTTGCAACAACCTAACGTATTAAATCCTCAACTATTGCCTGGTAACATTGTTTTTTACTATTATTTTGTATATTCGTATATCAGAGTATTCCTCAACTTGATCAAATATATAAACAAGTTGTTAATTTGCAGGCTAGCACAAAGGGATTGAAGGGATTTGGACCTAAGGAGGCTGATGCCTGTCCAAGACAGTTCACAGAGGAGCAACTACGCAGTGGTTCCAGTGTCATAGGTCTGCAGATGGGCACAAATAAAGGGGCCAGTCAGAAGGGAATGACATTTGGCAAGTCACGTATGATCATCGACTGATTGTGAAACTCATGTATGTGGACAAAATGTGAAATGCTCATGGAGAGTTCAAAGGAGCTCTGATTTGTGCCCGGCCCGCTAAAGCACCTGGCGAAATGTGATAGCACATAAGACATTTTAGTGGTCAAAGCAATTGTGCAAAGCAGTTGAGGTGATGTGGAATTGAGCGTCATCAAGTTTTCAATGTAAGGATCAGGCCGATTGCATAGTCAGGATGCGGTAAATCAGTTGACATGCTCTTAGGTCTTGCTTGTCTATCATGCTCTCTTGTTTCTGCCGTGCTCTCTCACTCAATCACGTATGTCCAGCAGACAGCTGGTCATGTAGAAAGGCCGTGTTGTAGAAATAAAGTCCTCATTTATGACAATTAACATTAATATTAAAACACATCATTTATTGCTTCAGTTAGCCTTATAGAAAAACAGAGCGGATGTTGACTGCCATAGTCATTTTGTTGTTTTATTTATGTTATCTATGAAGGTCATCATTGTTTATGATATGGTGTAAAAGCTCAACATTTTGATACCTCATTCACAATCAGGGATAATGTGTGATAATTGTTTTTAGTTTCATCATTCAGTATATGAAGACATATTTTCATTCATCTGATAGTGCTACATTGAAACACTCGTAGTGAGTGCACTGTCTTCTTGATGTATTATCTGTTTCAAGTAAATCACCACTAACAAAGATTGTGTATGACTGTTGATAGTTTGGAACAAGAATACATTATGTAGGGAGGTGTGGCCGAAGTTAGAGGTGGGAGGTTGGACTCTCAAAGCTGGTGGGAGGTGGGAGGTGGGAGGTTGCCTCCAAAAACAGGTGGAAGATGAGTTGAAACTCCGCGACACACCCCTCATCATAATCAAGAAAATCTGTATCTGAAACAGATAATGTAATGTTGTCATCATATGTATGATAAATTCTTATGTAACCTTGTTCAACATGTTGAATGTAGTTCTGTCTAGATGGTAAACAATGTCTTAGATGGTAATAAATTTGTGTTTGCCAAAAAACAAAACAGTAGTGCTACCACCTGGAGGGAAGTGGAACATTATTAAAATCCTGGAGGGAAGTGGAACATTATTAAAATCCTGGAGGGAAGTGGAACATTATTAAAATCAAACTGACAATGTTGTTACTGCCATCGTTACTATTGGGAATGAACCACCAGCCATGTTTACCACTGGAGGTGATTGACAGCAGTGTTAATGTGTGTATTTGGTTTAATGTGGCCCATTAATTCCTGACTTAATAATGCATTCATTGTATGATATATTTTGTGCAGGTTATAATTTTTTATGTTTCAGTCATGAGAGTGTACATGGTTGCATCTCATGAATATTGGATAGCTAGTCAGCTTCCCGTGCTCCTAAACAAATCACAATCCATATTTACATTGCAAGAAAGCCCAGACAGCTTCGATCATCAAGTTCTGAACTACTTTTTGTTCTCGGAGTTTAAACAAAGATTGTGGATTGATCGGTTACATCACCAACTCTTTAGAATTCACTCTGTTAGCATTAGGACAGTAGGAAACATCTGAAGACTTATCCTATCAACCACGCTTAGCTCCTTGTTTATATTCATCCATATGTTTACCACTTTAACATTGTATATGAATTTGAAGATTGCCTACCCTTGACTGTTGTAAAGTACTGCTGAGGTAGCTGGGTGCAGTTTCGTTTAAGGGATTCCCAGTTTGCAGATCTGTAGTTGTATACTTTGTGTGGTGGTTTGTTTTTTCTGTTAGGATTCATATTGATGTCAAAGAGAATGGCTTCATGATCAATCATGCCTGCCTGATAAACAAATATAATGGACTGGGTGATGTTTGTACAGTTTGTTGAATCGTGACTTCATGATTTCATATACAATTAGCTAAATCAATATTGTTCCTTATAATGTAATGTTTGCTTGGTTCATTAATTAATGTTTAATTACACAGAGTACAGTACAACTATAAACAACCATTTGAAATCCTAATGAGTCTCTCCAATCTACTAAGCTATTTCAAAGCAATTCTACTTATAAAATGTAACCAGACATAATTCATACCAGTACATTAGCAATGTTCACATCAAGATACGTCCTGAGGGGTTTTGTCTATACCCCCTTGGTGTACACCCATTGTGTCTACTGTGTTATGGCCAAATTGGTTTACTTAGCAGTTGTGTTTTGAGGTTGTACCATAGTTTGCCTACCATGAGTCTCTTGGCTTAAAGCCCAGTCAGTATTCTTATCTAATAAACCTGTGGGCTGTAGCTCACTCTCAAATGAGCTTATTTACTGACTTGGGCAGTATTAATTATATACTATATCAACAGAAACCACCACCTGGCCCTTCACTGTGTACAGTGTGATAGAAGATTACAGAATCAAAGAAAAGACAGACCAATGACAGTATACCTTGAAAACAGCTAATGGTGATGCCTTTTGGCATATTTGGAGACCCTTTGAAAGCCAGGTGTGAACTGTCTGCTGGCAGATTGCAATTAAATATTGCTTAGAAGGAAGACCAGAGGTATTTTGTTGGTGTGAGCAGGTCCTGCAGGTGTTCAATTTGTGTGAGAGTATTTATATTTTTGTTGTTTTTCTGGTAGTTTGTTATAGAAAAAACCACTGTAATTGATTGTAATTGATGAAATTACACAACATATTTCAATTACAGCAGAATTTCAAAACCGAAGTCAGTTACAATTACAGCATTTTGCTATAATCAATTACATAATTGGAGTCTTGGCTCCCAGGTTGTTTGTTCTCCACTGTGGGACTCGGGTGTAGTTAAAAACCCTCTAGGTCAAAAGCCTTCACCCCTCGCATTGAGATTTTTTATGGAACCAAGTGAAATGTATTAATATGATAAATAATTTTAAATTGGTTAATGATATCAAGGAAAATAATACATTTTAATAATTAATTTGTGCTTTATTTCCTTAAAAAAACATCAATTACATGTATACAAAAGCCACTTTGTTGATCATGAGATCAAAGATTGAACAGAAGCCACTCAAGAGATCAAGGGAACCGAAGACGGATGGATTTTGAACGCGCTATCGTCAACAGTCCGAACACATGTCAGATACCAGTGTTATTTCTATCATCTTGCAAAACAAAATAGCTACAAGAGAAGCTTGTCAACCTATGCACGGCTTACCAAAACAAGGAGAAGACCTTGAAGCAAGTCCTGGCTGGCATTGGACATTGTATAAGATGGAAGTGAATATCTAATGCTATATAGTTGTACTGAATGAACGGGAATGATTACAATTTTAATCAACTCATAACTATGAATGTGAATGAATGTACTTATCATGTTGGCAAATCAAAATGTTTCTGTTCATTACATTACAATGTGACTATTCAAATTTCAATAGAAGATATAATAATTTAAGAGGGCTTTTGACCCAAGAGTAAAATATCAGATAAATATATATAAAATATAAATGTGAGGGCTTTTGACCAAAGGGGTTTCTGACCTAGGTTTTTTTGACCTACTCTCGATTGCCAAATAAACGCATAGGCCAAATAATAGTATAGGGTGGCAAATCGGTCAAATTTAATAATAGTATGGTGCCAAATAACAGTATAGGGGGGCATATTGTTCAAAACAAATAATAGTACAGTGCGAAAAAGTCACTAGTACATTTGTCTTTTTTAACGCCGAAGCAATTTTTTACTTAAAGTGAAGCCAGGGCAGGGCGTCCCTAGAAAAGAACGCGGATCGCCGTGTATTTGTTTTTTTTCTGCCGAATATACATAAACTGTGTGCGTATTCGCGTCACCGCAGATATAGTAACCGCGTTTTATATTTGCGAAAAACCAGGGAATTTTCCGATTTTAAATGGACATTAAAGTTTTTTATTGAATTGAATATGCAAGCCCGTTTCGGTGGAAACCGCCGCCAGCCGGTTACGACCGGATTGACGCGCTGCGCACAGAGGCATTTACGGCCGGTTTACGCGGTGATAACGGAGTTTTAACTAACATATCATGTCGAGCTTCCGAGAACTAAGAATTCTGACCGATTCATCTAATCATGGAAATCTAATAGTCTAACGCTTCGGGATCAAAATCTTGGATCCTCAGGCTCAGAAGCACGGGATCCCGCTAAATTCACAACTGTCGTTCGAAAGGATGAAAACGTAGCCGTCAGATCTTGTTGGGAGCAAGGATGTTCGCCCGTTGAATTCAATGTCGTTCGTGTATGCATAGGCAGTGTCATAACCGGGAAGATAAAATACTTCAATAAATACTTAATATATAATCTGCATGAAACTAATTGTTTGTTATGTTATTTTGTTATGTTTCATCATATATGATTGGTGATTTGTGAAATTAAATTGGAAGTTACTTGTAATCTTGGTTAATTTGTTAAGTATGTCTAGCACTAACTAATGCTAACACGAGTTTCAGCTATTTCTGTTCAATTACAGTGTCACGGTGGGTCTAAAACACACGGGCATTCATCTGGCCGCTCCTACTTCGGTCACTCCAGACAATGGTGGGTAGTAACTACTATTGCGTAACGCATTAGACAGTTTCAGCAGTTTGTTCGCTCTACGTATTGCTAGCTCCGTAACTAATAGGCACTCACGTCAGCTGGATTTGCCGGTCACCTGACAGCTCATTAATTGATTGCAAGAGTGTTCATCTTTTCAAAAAGAACTACGGTTCAAGTATTGCACAGCTAGGTAACCGATTATGGTAAAAAAAAATTGTTTTGCATTAGAATTGTTCATGTACTATTCTCTTTAAAAACACTTACACTTGTATAATTGTATTATTTAGTGTTGTCACTTATAAGTGATTGGGCAAGCAACATAAGCATTACGCTTCTTCTTGCCCTTTTTCAACTCGTACTATTGATGTTTAAAATTCAATTGTGTCTGTATGTTAACTTTTGATGTTGTTGAAATAAACTTTATTGTTATATCAAAATAAGAGTATGTAAACAGAGCAACCAGACATACTCAATATGTATATATATATATATATATTTATATAT
>OY759270.1:7451960-7466960 GCA_963662155.1 Lamellibrachia columna
TTCTACTACGTGAGCATCGGCGATGTAATTACGAAATAACCCATCAATGTTTTCCATATATTTCTTAATGTGTCTTCTGAGTCGAGTGTACGTCTGATTTATTTCAGTGGTTTTTGGGAACAATTTTTCAGTTATATAGAGCGAGTCGTAACTGCCATTCGGTGTAACCATGTTGTTTACCAAAGGGACGGCATTACAGTAAGCGTCGTGCACTCGGCCAACGTTGTATAAAGCTCTTTTCGAAGCGATGAGCTTTTCTTCTAGACGCAGCTGTACGGCTGCTCGCCAAGGTTTGTCGTCACTCATGTTGGCTGAATTGCTTAATATTTGAGAGAGCTCGAACGAGTCAGACATGCAATCATAAAAATTCATGCTGTCCCAACCGGTAATAAAATCTCTTTGTACGACTTCCTGCATCTTGTTAGTTCCCATTTCCGTCAGAAAATAGAGAATGCTTTCTGCTTCCTTTATTACCTTTTGTTTACTGAAATAGTTGATAAAGTTCTTACTGCTATATATTTCTTCGTACGGTAAAGCTCGTGGTAACGCACGGAGAACTCGCTCCGCCTCCTCTATGTTAGCTTGCAGTCTATCTAGAAATACACGCTCCTTCGTGTCGAGCGATTCGTTCAAGTTTCCCCCCACTTTCTTGAGGAATGTTTCAGACAAATCGAATCCGTTTTCGTGGTTCTGGTTGGCGGACGCATAACTCATGGACGTCTTGTAATGCACGATATCACAAGCTTTCGGGCACACGCACGTGGCAGACAGGGTTTCATTAAATATTTCTGAAAGACAAACGTCGCTTTAAAATGTTACGTACACTGTAGTAGTACATGCAGCACACTTATAGTTCCAGTCAGTAGTTGTTATGTGAACATTAAGTTATGTGGTACACATATAAATATAGATATACATATAAACATAAATGTAGGGTAGGGTGGGGCAAGAAGCCCCCCTTATGAGGAAATCGTATGGGTAAAGAATCCTTTCGGTAAGTATCGTCTATGCGCAATGAATGATGGTTCATCATCATAGATACATTCCGTGTGTTGACATTGTTGACGTACACAGTAGATACGTTCCGTGTGTTAACATTGTTGACGTACACAGTAGATACGTTCCGTGTGTTGACATTGTTGACGTACACAGTAGATACATTCCGTGTGTTGACATTGTTGACGTACACAGTAGATACATTCCGTGTGTTAACATTGTTGACGTACACAGTAGATACATTCCGTGTGTTAACATTGTTGACGTACACAGTAGATACATTCCGTGTGTTAACATTGTTGACGTACACAGTAGATACATTCCGTGTGTTAACATTGTTGACGTACACAGTAGATACATCCCGTGTGTTAACATTGTTGACGTACACAGTAGATACATTCCGTGTGTTGACATTGTTGACGTACACAGTAGATACATCCCGTGTGTTAACATTGTTGACGTACACAGTCTCTGAAAAAGGTTGTAGGCATTTTGGCGGTTTAGGTTCTTATGGTGGGGTGAGTTTGTTTATAGGTCGTAAATTCAACCCGTGCATCGAGCTATCGTTTACATTGGCTAATATATATATAAGATAAAGTGATTTATTTACTTAAATTACATACATAAGGTAATATCTGACATAGTGGTAGTAAACGTTTTCGGTAAAAAGGAATTAACAGCAGCATTTTAGCGTAAATTAGTACACACTGACTTCGTTGTTTTGTTACACAGTGTTCTCCGTATTCGCTAGGAGGCAGGTTTTTTTTCTTCTCATGCGCGGTTAATAGAAGACACAGTTAGCAAGTATATTAGACTAAAGTGTTCTTTTGATCACAAAAACAGCCTTATTCAAGGCTAACGTAGCAAACTAATTAAAACTAAATTGTATGATGGCGCCGTGCAAACGGCAGTTAAAGGCCACAAGGCACTTAATTTGTGGCAGTTGCAGTAACTGGGTGGACTTCGTCAAGTCTGGGTGCGAGAAGTCTTGGGCTGAGGTCCAGGCAGATAGTTTTAGTTTTGAGTGTAGGGGATGTACGAAGATGAAGGAACTAGAGGTGGAGTTGGAAGAGCTGAGGCTGCTCGTTGTGGCAATGGTGGGAAGGGAACAGGGGGGTTGTGCCAGTAGTTCCGGAGGGGGAACAGTAGATGATAAAGTGGGGAAAGACACAAGAGATGCTAGGGAGAGCTTACCGCAGCCTGGGAGGAAGCTGAGAGGAGGGAAGGTGACAGGTCGTAGGGAGACGGGAAGGAAAGGAACGGGAGGGAAGACAACCGGAGTGAAGGAGAGGGGAGTAGGGGAGACAGGAGGGAAGGAGAAGGGAGTGGGGGAGACGGGAGGGTAAACAACCGGAGTGAAGGAGAGGGGAGTGGGAGAGACAAGAGCAAAGGAGTGGGAAGTGGGGAAGACAGGAGCGAAGGAGACAGGAGGGAAGGGGTCAGGACAGAATGTGATGGAGGGGATCGAACGGAAGAGTTATTCTGCAGCAGTGATAGAGGGGGTGAGGAAGAGAGCGAGGGTGTTTGTGGGGGATTCGATAGTTAGGAAGACCGACAGAGTCTTAAACAAGGGAGATGATGTGGTGGTCTGCTTGCCTGGAGCCAAAATAGAGGCGATAACTGAGAGGGTAAAAAACATCGTAGGCTCGGGTAAGGGTGGATCTGTTTTAGTACACGTAGGGACAAATAACGTAGAGAGGGAGGGTACAACTGCCATAGTTAGGAAATATAGGCAGTTGGTCAGAACACTAAAACAGACGCGGGTTGAGCAGGTAATACTGTCAGGGATTTTACCTGTAATGGGCAGGAGGGGTCACAAATATCGAAATTGTCGGGGGATGGCAATTAACATGTTAGTCCAGAAGCTATGTAGGGAAGAGGAAGTTGGATTTGTGGATTTATGGGGAAGTTTTGTTGGGAGGGCTGATATGTACATGAAGGATGGGCTTCATTTAAGTGGAAAGGGGGCGGCAGTATTCGCGGACAAACTTTCAGCAGCAGTAGATAGTGACTTGGGTACAATGACAAATATTTTTGGAAGTAAACATTCTTTAAACTAGAAGTGCAGGGGGGTTACCTAGAGGTGTCGCAAGCAGAACAAGAGGCCACTAGCACAGATAAACCAATATCAAATCATCCGAAAAACATCTCTGAAAAAGGTTATAGATGCGTATGTTTAAATGCAAGGAGCATAGTAAATAAGAAAAACGAATTAAACATTATGGTAGAAGATATTGACCCTCACATAATTGGTATAACTGAATCATGGGCCAACATAGATATAACAGATGCTGAATTAGGACTGACAGGATATGTAATGTTTAGGAAAGATCGAATAGGAAGAAGGGGCGGGGGAGTTATTTTATATGTTAAAGAATCTATTCAGGCTTATAAAATAAAACTAGAAAGGGAAGCAGATTGCGATGAAGCTGTTTGGTGCAAAATTGTTTCAGGAAATTCAAAATTAACTATTGGATTAGTTTACCGATGTCCAAACATAAACGAAGAGGACAACACAAAAATAAAAAACGCTATAAAGGAAGTTAGTAAAGGGGAATGTATCATAATGGGAGATTTTAACCATGGACACATACAATGGAATTCTCTAGAGAGCACAGGGATTGAGGACCTACAATTTCTATTTTTAATCCAGGATAGCTTTCTTACTCAGCACGTACTAGAACCAACCAGGGGAGAAAATGTATTAGATATAGTTTTGTCATCACAAAAAGAATTAGTGGACAATGTAAAAATATTTGAACCATTGGGTAATAGTGACCATAAGCAAATACATTTTGACATCAATGTAAAATCAGAAAGTAAAAATAAGAAAACGTACAAGAGAAACTTCCACAAAGGTAACTACAAAGATATGAGAAAATATTTAGCAAAGCTAGATTGGAATAACATGCTGATGAATAAGACCGCAATTGAATGTTGGAATATTCTAAAATATGAAATTGAGAGTATCATCGATAAATTTGTTCCCTTCCAAAAACAAGGAAAACGGTGTAGAAAGAAACACTTGTCAAAAGAGGCTATTAGAAAAATAATGCTAAAACAAACTATGTGGAGGGTTTATAGGCGTACCAGAAAGGACGAAGACTATGCAAAATACAAAGAGGCACTTAATGCAGCTACAACTGAAATCAGACAATCTAAAAGAAGCTATGAGCAAAAACTAGCATGTAACATAAAAAATGACAGCAAGAGTTTTTATGCATATGTCAGGAGTAAACAAAACGTACAAGACAAGGTTGGACCTCTAGAAGACAGTGCTGGAAATATAATATCACAGGGGTTTTTAATGGCGGAAGACCTAAATGGTTACTTCAGTTCAGTGTTTACCAAAGAAGATATTAGTTCATTACCAGTTGCTGATGCTAAATTTCAGGGGGCTAAATCTGACTATTTAGGTCCGTTAGTTGTAACTCCAGAATTGGTAGCTAAGAAAATAAAGGCAATGAACGAAAACAAATCACCGGGAGTGGATGGGATTCCTCCAAAATTACTAATGGAAACAGTAGAACAAATCAGTATACCACTTGCAAGAGTATTCAACTTGTCATTAAAAGAGGGAGTTGTTCCGTTTGAATGGAAAGAAGCAAACATCATACCATTATTTAAAAAGGGTTCGAGAAATAAGTCAGAGAATTACAGACCAGTGAGTTTAACGTCAGTGATTTGTAAATTATTAGAAAGGTTAATTAAAGACCATATGGTGGACTTCCTTAAGCATAAATTATTAAATTCATCTCAACATGGATTCCTTAAAGCGAGGTCATGCTTAACAAATATGTTATGTTTTTTGGAAGAAATCACTAAGTGGATAGATGTGGGATCGCCAGTAGATATTATCTACTTAGATTTTCAGAAAGCTTTTGACAAAGTGCCACATCAAAGATTACTACTTAAATTAAAAGCCCATGGTATCGGGGATAGCATAACTGACTGGATAGAACAATGGCTGACTGACAGAAGACAACGAGTTGTAGTAGATGGAGAAGTTTCAAATTGGAAATCGGTTTTGAGTGGGGTACCTCAAGGATCAGTATTAGGACCTATATTATTCTTAATTTATATCAATGACTTGGACGACAGTATAACAAGTAACGTACTGAAATTTGCGGATGACACAAAACTGTTTAGAAAGGTTAATACTGATGGTGATAAACAACATTTACAAAACGATCTAGACAGATTAGTGAAATGGACTGAGAAATGGCAGATGTTGTTCAATTTTGGGAAATGTAAATGCCTACATACAGGACATAGGAACTTGAATGTAAACTATAAAATGGGAGATACTATTCTGGGTACTACTGTAAAAGAAAAGGACTTAGGAGTTACAATAAGCGCTGATATGAAAGATTCAGAGCAGTGTGGTATTGCAGCTTCAAAGGGTAATCAAATTCTTGGATTGATTAGAAGAAACATAACATACAAGGGAAAAAAGTTAATTATACCTCTTTATAAAGCAATAGTTAGACCTCATTTAGAATACTGTATACAAGCATGGAGACCATATCGTAAGAAGGATATAGATACGCTTGAACGCATACAAAGGAGAGCAACTAAAATGATTCCAGAACTGAGACTTTAGTTATGAAGAACGCCTGAAAGAATGTGGTTTAACAACTCTAGAGACAAGGAGGTTAAGAGGAGATCAGATTGAAGTTTTTAAGATATTGAATGGGTATGAAAATATTGATAGAAATATGTTAGAAGATAGCAGAACAAGAGGACGAGGTAAAATTAGTAAAGGATCAATGTAGATTGGACATCAGGAAGCACTCGTTCTCACAGAGGACAATAAATGAATGGAACAAATTGTCTACAGATTGTGTAACTGCTAGCAGCGTGAATATGTTTAAAAACAAAGTTGACACATATCTCAGGAGGGCGGGCTATAAGTAGATGAACATTGTTGGACTCTCGATAAGCCAATGGCTTCCTTGTCCACTTGCTATCTGGGCCTTTGGGTTGGATGACAAATCTTGTTAAATCTTGTAAGAAGCCCACCCACGGGACAAGAAGCGCCCTCTGGGCATTTACAATATTTTAATTTTTTTATTTGAATATTCGTTCTAATACATAATACACAACCGATTATACGCCACTACTACAATCGTATTAGCCTATTGTATGCATTTACTTCTTGTGTCCCACTTTGCTAAGGACGATTTGTGTACTTATTAAGCTAGCATTTAAAATGTTTAAATGAATAGCTGGTAAGGTGGTGGTTTTCGTTGTCGTTTTCTGCAACCGTACTTTAATAAGATGGACATGAAGACATGCGGCTCCATCTGGCTATCTCTTAGTCCTTATTTTCGGGCTTTACGTCTATATGGAGGAGGGTAACAATTTCTCTCGAAGAGACGTTTTGTCCCACCTTACCTTTCAGTTTTATCTGTAGACAAGTGTTTCGACTTCTAAGTCTGCGTCCAACGGGAATCTCTATTTAGACATGCACGTTAGGTAATGGCTACTCTCTGGTGGTAGGCTTCGGGATATTTCGTTTTTAACTATTCTACATAGTCAGGTACGTTAGCAACTTGAAGGAGAACACACCGGATAAAAGCACCACATTTGTTGTGTTGCCTCCCATGGAACCGTACATTCATTCCACGGAACTGTATATGCAGTTTTACCGTACTTCATCATATTTTAACTTAAGGTGTAAAGGATGCAACTAAAATCAAGAATATATTTCCATTTGGCGAACTAATTTAGCTAGACTTCGACATACGTGACGTAGGGTTATCTAGCAGTATGACTTCGACATACGTGACGTAGGGTTATCTAGCAGTATGACTTCGACATACGTGACGTAGGGTTATCTAGCAGTATGACTTCGACATACGTGATGTAGGGTTATCTAGCAGTATGACTTCGACATACGTGACGTAGGGTTATCTAACAGTATGACTTCGACATACGTGACGTAGGGTTATCTAGCACTATGGCGCGGCCCATCAAATTAAGGTGATGTGAGTTCAACAAGTTTTCATACTTATACCACTGGCGTGGTATTCTTAATTGTATTTACGAATGGTTATGTTTTTGTAACTCTTACAGGTGCATAGGCCCAAAATGATGACTTTTGTTTCCTTTTAAAAGACAATGATTAGCAAACTTCATTTAAGCACAATAGTTCTTTAATTTGCTACGTAGTTCTCATCTGTACCTCAGCTGACTGTCTAGTTACTGTACTTCACATACAACAGAGCGGGTGTGTATGGGGGGAATCTAGTCGTTGACTGTAGTGCGACAGACAAGTCCGAGTTTTCGGCTGGACCAAGTTTTGTCGTCTATGTTTCTTGGCTGATTTAGCAAAACTAAGTTGTACACTTTATAGTAAGATAACAGTGTAACCCTTTATCCACGTGACATTTTTGTTTGTTCTTGTAACACCTACAGACATTACTCCTGATCACTTTGTAGATGCTGGTATTAATATCCTGGCCAAACAGTTCCCCTACCCTATACCAACACCCGTATAGAGATGCCGAATGGCTCTAAATTACTAAGAGCAATGTCAATAGATGTCCTAATTGCAAGAAACCAATTTAATTTGGTTAAAGGATTACAAAACTTCTCGCGACTTTACATGGTGGGTGAATGTTTTGGCCAGGACATCAAAGCCTGAATACTCGTGGACTTATAGAATGGCAAACAAATTGACCGGGAATAATGCCAGTGGGTAACCCAATAGCAAAATACCAATTTAATAGTTGAAGTGTTACAAGTTTAAAGTAATTGTAATTGGTTAACCAAATTGGCACTTGCTACCTTACAGAATTGGGCCACATTTTGGCCAAAAAATCAATATCTGCACAAAATAGGCACTCGCGACCTTACTGCTAGGCTAGAAATAAAGCGCATAGAAAGGTGAAGTTTTTAGTCGAAAGGTAAACTATGACATCGTGGTTGGTATCAGTCTAAAGCGACTTTGTCTGCTCGTTTTCATCATAAAATTATGTTACATAGTATAAACTACATTATGTATTCAAACATAATACTGACCGCACAGACGCTTCTAAATGAAGTAGAAGCAATTTTTTAAATCAACACTTCGATGTTTACAAAACTCAACCTCGCTGGAAGAGGCGGAGCCTTGGAATGTCAAAGCTTATAAACGACTTCCAATTGACAATTAGTCGAGCCAGCCTATCAACCGGCACGGAACGGGGAGGTACGACGAATTGCGTTCTCTGGTGCTCTATATCAGGATGTTTAGATTGTTCTCTGCTAAGATACTTCGGAACTAATTCGTAAGTAATTTGTAAACGACTATTTCGCAGCAGGGACTACGGGGTGTGAAAACTAGTGGACCCACACCTAATATGTGCTGTCTCCTATCATAAAGTTCGCGTGGTCCACCTATCGGCAGGCGAGGTGGGATGACTACGAGACGGTCGGTGAAAACCCTGTTTTGCACGGCGAGCGACTCAACAGCGGAAAGCGTTAGCAGCCATGACGAGCTTGAATTCACCGTCACTCACGCCATGCTTTGCAAACTTAACCCTTTCGCCGCCTCAAACATCAACGCAGCTAACCGTGGTAGCGGAACCTCCTAAACCTATCACAAAGGCAAAGGGGAGAGGGAAAAAGACAAAAACAACTTTATGTGTTCCACAGTGCGAACATATAGGAAAAGAAATGGACAGCATGGTACAATGCCACCTGTGGCAGCTGTTGGTCCACTACGAATGCGTTGGCGAACAGCCAGAGACGATCATTGGCGTGTGGAGTTGTTATGCTTGCAGACAACTGCCCAGTGTCGTAATGCAACTGGTGGACAAAATATCCAGTCTGGAAGAGACAATGCTACAGCTAAAATAAAACAACGCCGAGTTAATCAAACTGGTGAAGGCGCTGTGCAATGCAAATTATACCATCAGGGATAAAAAAAACTGTGCTCTGGTAGAAGAAGTAGCTTGTCTTCGCAATGAAATAGACCATGGCAACGAAATCAGAGCAATGAATGACAAACTTGACAAACCTATGCCGCAGTAACAAGCAGGACAAAAAGCAAGCGAGTTGTCACGTTTGATGACCACATTTTACGGGACATCCACAAAGTCACCACGACAATGAACCGGTGGCCTTACACACAACATCTAGGGCTGCCCCAAAGGACTTACTAATTGCTGTCCATTGGAGTGAGGTGTGTAAAGAGGCTGACGAAATCACAATCGTTTGTAGGGAGGTAGTCATGGGTGATGTGGACATGACTCAAGTGAAACAACGACCTCATCACCAGTGCATCGGAGAACGTCAGCAATGTGAGAATCAGCAGTGTCTTGCCAGATACAACAGGGACACGCGATGAAAGGATTAATGAAATTAACAATTTCCTGAAAGATAAGTGTCGCGGCACGGGTGCTCGGTTCGTAGACAACGACCAGAATTTCCTGTTCCGCGATGTATCTTGCGACACGCCAGCCTTCCAAAATGACAGTGTCAGTCTTTCTACTTGCGGGGTGAAAGGGGTAATTAGTAACCTCTCACTAGCGGCCAGTAAGCATCGCGAAGACGTGAGCTCAACGGGGAACCTCTTCGCGGAGGGGCTGCATTACGTCAAGACCGACTGGTAACGCCGAAACAGCATCGGCTAGTCGTCCCTCGTCGCAGGGGGGCCGGCTACTCGTCCCTCGTCGCAGGGGGGCCGGCTACTCGTCCCTCATCGCGGGGGGGGGGGCCGCAGTACGCTGAGATCGACTGACAGAAGGCCGCCGAAACAGGACCGCAGCGCGCCGGATAGCCGTCCTGCTGATGCAGGGGGTAGCATAGCTGCTATCTACTTGCGTATTTCTGGCCAGTGTAACAAGTGTGGGGAGACAAATCATGTCACCCAAACATATCGACATGAGCATGCTGTGTTGTGCTGTGTCTGTGGTCAGCAGGGTCACAAGAGCAAACACCATACGAAGAGGGACTAGGAAAGAGGCCGGAATAACCCGGCCACGCCACGTATTGAAAGTGATGTGCTCAACATTCGGTCTGTAATCACTTGTTGCCGCAGCGTATCACAACAAAGAACATCAGGTGTGAATGCCGACAATTTAATCACGCTAACGAACAGTTCGCGGTGGAGCCTACCAGGGTTTCTAAATGTGAACCCTCGGTCACTGAGTATTGAGACATTATATGAGTTGCTCGTGGTGGCTCGCATGAACGACGTTGCCTGCTTGAATGTCACAGAAACCTGGTTTAAGAGCTACATGGCTTCGGAATCTGTCGGACTAGCAGGTTTCTGTTGTGACAGGAAGGACCGGGTGGAGAGAGGAGGTGGAGGAGTAGCGTGTTATGTGACAGAGACCGCGGTGTATGATCGATTGCATGATATCGAAGATGATGAGCACGAGGTGCTATGGATTAGACTGAAGCCCAAGGAACTATCAAGAAAATATTCGTGTATTATTATAGCGTGCATCTACCACCCACCTGGTCCTGATAACTACTCTGGACACCGTTTTGCGACGTAGCCCAGACTGTGGTGTTATTTTAAGTGGAGATTTTAATCAATTCAAGGACTTATTTTTACGCACACATTATGGACACGAACAACTTGTTAAGGCAGCCACACGTAATCGAGCAATTTTAGATAAAGTGTGGTCTAACATGTCACCTGTGTACGGTTGTCCGACAGTGCTTGACGGAGTGGGAACATCAGACCACAAGATGGTGTTACTGGTCCCATCGCGTTTCCCAGCACTCGACACGGGCTGGTCCAGGCGCATGGGTAACAAGGAACGAGCAATGTTTACTTCAGCGCTGTCACGTACCAGATGGGAGTATATGTACACATTGCCTACGTGCGAAGAACAGTTTAATCTCTTCCAGGAAACCATAGACTATTTATTGGGCAAGTGTTTTTCGTACAAGACTGTGTCACGTCATAGCAAAGATAAACCATGGATCACAGATGGCTTCCGGCACCTGCTCCAATTGCGCCACCAGTTCTACCAATAAAAAATCGCAACACTCGAGGAATCATCGACACGTGATTGGTGGAAACACATGAAGCCTCTCTTGGGAACGTCGTTTGGCAGCCACAGTGAGCTGATGTTCTGGTTGAAATGCTCTACAAGTGGTATGAAGCCACATATGTAAACAGCAATTTTGCGAGAGTTTTATTTCTGGACTACAGGAAAGCATTTGATCTAATTAATCATGATATATTAATCGATAAACTGATCAAAATGGAAGCACATCTAGTCCGATGGATGGCAGCGTTTCTCCTAGACCGTGAGCATAGAGTTAAGATCGGGGACGCTGTATCAAGATCAGGCTACCCTAATGGAGGTGTTCCCCAGGGAACTTTGTCTGGACCAAAACACGTTGTGGTCCATACCAATGATTTACGAACACATTGCCCTGTCTACAAATATATGGATGATAGCACAATATTTCAAATATGCAATCAGAGCACAGTATCTGTCATACAGGATTCAGTTAACATTATTCGCAGTGGTCTAGCGATAATGATATGCGCATTAATACGAGTAAGACAAAAGTAATGGTTATATGTTTCTATAAATATAGAACGTATGTTGAATATCTGTCATATATTGATATAAATGGGACTGCTATTGAAAGAGTTACTCAAGCAAAAGTTATCGGTGTAACTATATCATCTCATTTAAATTGGAATGCACGTGTAGATGAAATAGTTGCAAAGGCAAGTTGAAATGTGCTGGAATCAATCAAATCGATTTGGTAAGAATTTATGTATCTGTGATCAGACCAGTAGTTGAATATGCTTGTCCGGTATGGCACACGAACTTGCCTAAATATTTGTCGGACAATATCGAGATAATTCAAAAACGATGTCTCAAAACTATATTTCCTGGTTTTACGTACGAGGATATTCTGCAGATGGTAAACATACCGACGCTGCACGACAGGCGCAATGCGATATGTCAAGCGTGTTTCGGCAGAATGAGGCGTGGTGACCACAAACTGAATAAGCTACTACCGGACACTCGAATGGTTTCATATGCTCTAAGATCATTTAACGAGTTAGACGTTCCAGTGGCTAACACAAACCGCTACAAAAACTCGTTAATACCATGGTGTTTGGTACACCGTCAAGACACTTAAATGGTTTATCGGGTATGTTTTAACATACAATTTTAATATCTAAGGTAATTTATTTATCTTCATTTTAATGTAATTTAATTATACTGAATAGAATGAACTGTATTAATGTAATTATAATGATAAAGTCAGTTTTAATATAAAGTGCCTGCTACTGAGTGGGTTGCGTTCACGGTTCGTTTTAGTGAATGTATATATATGTAATTTAAATTTAATTGCATTACTGTTATTACGTACAACATGTGCAATAATTATTTTAACGTAATTCCGTTGTTTTATAACTGAATTATACATGCGTGGCTTTGTGTATTTTATCGTGACTGTATGTACAACCCAAAAACGTTGCCAGTGATAAACTGATTCTGAACTGTCATATTTCAATATCCGCTTACCTATTGCTGGCAGCAGGCAGCTTGTGTATCGGGAGACGTTACACACGGGCGGTTCGTCTGTAATCAGTAGTGAAACTGATATTCACCGAGAGTACACTTAGCTACGACCAGCACCACGCAGCAGAAGGCGGTGTAATCCATTTACTTGTTTCAGTTTATTACTTTGGCGTGTCACATGCATTGGATTATATTTCACAATTGAAAATTGTTGCAGACTATGTGGCAACAATTTATTATTTGCTTTACACTTTACAATATAAATTCTTAATTGTATTAAGTCACGTAGCATAGAAATACCTCAATCACAAAATAATGTATTAGTATGACACCGCCATTGAACTCAGGCAATGTACAGTTGTATTAAAGCGAAACAAAATTAATTCTTTTGGGGTTATGTACCTAAAAGATATAATACAATCTAACAATGTGTACTAAATCAAGAATATCGCGAGTGATTTACTGTGAAAAATAATTATGTTCTAAATATGGGAGGTTAATTTATTAGGTTGACTGAGGGCTGACGTGTAAACCAGTGCGACAGATAAGCGCATGCGCAGTCCTATGAAAATAGGGTGACCTAGACTACGTACGTGACGTAGTAAGTGAGGCCGGTATACACAGAAACAATGCAACGTCTCAAGCAAACGTGCTATTTTCTTAGAAAGAGGAATAGTGTAGTAAACAGACCAAAATATGTTACATAAGTTGAGTTGGGACGCAAACAGCATGGCTATATCGTATTGGCAAGAACATGAATATATTTATACAAATATACTTCTATTTGGCGAGAGAATTTTGCTAGATTTCGACACGTAGGGTTATCTAAGAGTATTATGGCGTGGCCCATAAAAATTAAGATTATGTGTGTTCAAAAAGGTTTTCCTAGTAAACCCCTGGGGTGATATTCGTAATTGTAGTTGGAAGTGGTTATGTTTTTGTAATCATAACACAGCATAATGAAATATTAACCTGTAGAGGCGAAATGTGGCATATAGTAATCTCTGCAGCCACACGTGTCGACAACGAAGTCAGTGACGCATTCCCTATAGCAGGCTGCCTGCGAGTAACGACTGAAGTAGCGCAGCTTTTGGTGTTTCACACAGTCACCGTGTGGGGGCGGCAGGTTGGTCTCCTACAATATCAACATTCAACTGACGAATGGCTACGAGCACCAACACAAACCCAACCTATGAAAGTGTCTGACAACTTGATTGGTTGTCTTTGCATCTTGTTATCATATTTATAATTAATTCGTTTAACAATGTTTCCGCATAAATTCCCGCAAATTTATGATTCAAACAAATTGAGATGTGTATCATTTATCGTGTGCTATTTGTTGGCATGAATCTAATCCATAATGCACAGAAGGAGACAACACTTACGAAACGAAAATATATCATCATGAATTGGTATACCATAGTATATCATGGTAACCCGTGGTAGACCATGGTAGACTATGGTGTGCCATGCTTTGTCATATTGTGTGTATGGTAATATATGGCAGACAATGGTTTACCAATGTGTACATAAAACAGCAAACGTTTCAGACAGAAAAATATCACAAACATTGAAAATCAAAATTATGTGAGCGTGTGTAATGCCGGCTTATGTGGTCTTGAGACGGCGGCACTGACAAGGCAACAACAACAAAAGGTTAAACGTTTGTGAGAACAACTTGGTCCGTAGAATTACAGGAACAAAGAAGGTGGACGAATGACGTAAGGGAAGAGATTGGGATACCGCTCAGGTTAACAGGAGGAATAGTAAGAATCCGGATTGTGAGTAGAGGCGATGAGAGCGTAACGCGCAAGGAAAATTAGCAGTCCGCAAATAAGAAGGGGAGGCTGCGTTAAAAGTGATGTGACTAAGGCGGAGGAGCCTGACAAGTGGACGGAGAACGTTGCCAAAAGAAGGGGCGACAGCCGGGGAGGTGCAGCAGTATAGTGACTAGCATCACTGCTTTATAAAGGGAGCTCAGAGGAAGAACACATATTCTCCTATACGGGCCTGTTGCCATCATTAAACCAAACCAAGATGGAACTTACTTTATAAAGGGAGCTCAGGGGAAGAACACATATTCTCCTATACGGGACTGTTGCAATCATTAAACCAAACCAAGATGGAAGTTACTTTATAAAGGGAGCTCAGGGGAAGAACACATATTCTCCTATACGGGCCTGTTGCCATCATTAAACCAAACCAAGATAGAACTTACTTTATAAAGGGAGCTCAGGGGAAGAACACGTATTCTCCTATACGGGCCTGTTGCCACCATTAAACCAAACCAAGATAGAACTTACTTTATAAAGGGAGCTCAGGGGAAGAACACATATTCTCCCATACGGGCCTGTTGCCACCATTAAACCAAACCAAGATGGAACTTACTTTATAAAGGGAGCTCAGGGGAAGAACACATATTCTCCTATACGGACCTGTTGCAATCATTAAACCAAACCAAGATAGAACTTACTTTATAAAGGGAGCTCAGGGGAAGAACACATATTCT
>OY759270.1:7471960-7531960 GCA_963662155.1 Lamellibrachia columna
CCGGAGATACATGTGTCAAACACGAGGTCATGCCATGTTTTGAATTTGCAGACGATATAGCTCTTTTCTCGGAAGGGATCACACAGGCACATGGTCTACTCATGCGAAGTGAACCCTTTTTAGCCAATATTGGGTTGAATGTTAGTGCTGGAAAGACCACGTTCATGGCTTGCAACAATCATAAAAATATCAACATCGTTACCACGAAAGGACCTGTTTTGTAGAAGTTCGATGCTTTCAAATAATTGGGTCAACACAACAACCAATACACCACAATCAGGAAGACACTGGCATGGAGAGCACTCAGATAACTTAGCTGCACAACCAGGCAAAATTAAGCAGTGTGTGGTAATAACATCGGTATTGTTTATGTTCCCTGTGGATGCGAATCTTGGACAATTACAAAACAATCAAAAACAACTAGAAGGGTGTTGCACAAGAATACTACGAGCTGCTTTCAACAAACACAGGCAGCAACATCTGATTAAAACAGGGCTATACAGTGGTATTAGCTAAGTAAAAGACAAGAAACGAGAAACGATGCGACTATTTGCTGGGTTCTGCTACAGACGCAACGATGAAACGGCAGCAAGGACAATATTGTGGCAACAAGCGCATGAAAGAGCAAACCCAGGCAGACCAGCAATGTATCGACAAACGGAAGGTGTGGGACTGGAGCCTGGAGAGCTGAACATGGCAGTGAGGCATAGAGATGTCTGGAGACAGACGGTTGGAGCCTGGAGAGCTGAACATGGCAGTGAGGCATAGAGATGTATGGAGACAGATGGTTGGAGCCTGGAGAGCTGAACATGGCAGTGAGGCATAGAGATATCTGGAGACAGACGGTTGGAGCCTGGAGAGCTGAACTTGGCAGTGAGGCATAGAGGTGTCTGGAGAAAGACGGTTGGAGCCTGGAGAGCTGAACATGGCAGTGAGGCATAGAGATGTATGGAGACAGATGGTTGGAGCCTGGAGAGCTGAACATGGCAGTGAGGCATAGAGATATCTGGAGACAGACGGTTGGAGCCTGGAGAGCTGAACATGGCAGTGAGGCATAGAGGTGTCTGGAGACAGATGGTTGGAGCCTGGAGAGCTGAACATGGCAGTGAGGCATAGAGATGTCTGGAGACAGATGGTTGGAGCCTGGAGAGCTGAACATGGCAGTGAGGCATAGAGATGTCTGGAGACAGATGGTTGGAGCCTGGAGAGCTGAACATGGCAGTGAGGCATAGATATGTCTGGAGACAGATGGTTGGAGCCTGGAGAGCTGAACATGGCAGTGAGGCATAGAGATGTCTGGAGACAGATGGTTGGAGCCTGGAGAGCTGAACATGGCAGTGAGGCATAGAGATGTCTGGAGACAGATGGTTGGAGCCTGGAGAGCTGAACATGGCAGTGAGGCATAGATATGTCTGGAGACAGATGGTTGGAGCCTGGAGAGCTGAACATGGCAGTGAGGCATAGAGATGTCTGGAGACAGATGGTTGGAGCCTGGAGAGCTGAACATGGCAGTGAGGCATAGATATGTCTGGAGACAGATGGTTGGAGCCTGGAGAGCTGAACATGGCAGTGAGGCATATAGATGTCTGGAGACAGATTGTTGGAGTTCGACTCCAGTGGGCGATATCAATGAGTGAGTGAGTGAGTGAGTGAGTGAGTGAGTGAGTGAGTGAGTGAGTGAGTGAGTGAGTGAGTGAGTGAGTGAGTGAGTGAGTAAGTGAGTGAGACGAGAAAAGGGGGTTCTCACCTATGATGTTACCCTCGGCACCGGATGCTGAGTTGCATTTCACTAAAGTTCATAGTGATCGGAATTGCTTGTCATAACCTCGTCTATTACGTTATGAAATATACTGAAACTTTATGCATGTACTTGAGCAACCTTGATGCATCCGGGGCATTGTCAGGTTTCATCTGGTACATTGACATGTAAATATGGAATATCACAGAAACATCATAATAATATCTGCATTTGGCCTGGAACCAACACGGATAGCCGGTTACCTCCGCCCCAGGTCGTATAGTAAGCGAGAAGCCTTGTTGGTTTACGTTTATTTCTGATGCTATGGTAGGTACAAGACCGAATTTCAACGTACAGAATAAATTGTCACTTATTTTCTCCGACACGCAAGCATGTGTCGATATGGTGGCAACACCAAATGTAATACCACGTGCTTCTGTTGACAAAACATTCAAAGAACCCACAATACCTGTGTTGGTGTTGGCCACGGTTGCTTCCTGAGTGCATGATGCGGTCGCGGCACCAACGTTTGCTGCATTCGGTAGCGCTGCCTGCAACAACTCTCGTATCTCACCCAACTCTCGCCGCGTGTCGCGCCCGATTTGCTCGGTAGCACTAATGCGCTGCTCGGTAGCACTCACGCGCTGCTCGGTAGCACTCATACCCTGCTCGGTAGCACTCACGCGCTGCTCGGTAGCACTCACGCGCTGCTCGGTAGCACTCATACCCTGCTCGGTAGCATTCACGCGCTGCTCGGTAGCACTCACGCGTTGCTCGGTAGCACTCACGCGCTGCTCGGTAGCACTCACGCGCTGCTCGGTAGCACTCACGCGCTGCACGGTAGCACTCACGCGCTGCTCGGTAGCACTCACGCGCTGCTCGGTAGCACTCATACCCTGCTCGGTAGCACTCACGCGCTGCTCGGTAGCACTTATACCCTGCTCGGTAGCACTCATACCCTGCTCGGTAGCACTAATGCGCTGCTCGGTAGCACTCACGCGCTGGTCGGTAGCACTCATACCCTGCTCGGCAGCACTCATGCGCTTCTCCATGTCGGTCTCCCATTCACAACGCGCGGCATTCGTAGCGGCAGTCCCCGAGATGCAAGATGACGTGCGGAGATCTACTGCTGCGCTAGCCCTGGCACTTCGTTGACCTGACTCCCTGATGGGAGGCATCCTGTAAAACCAAATCAACATAATGTACTGATGTGGACTAACTGTGGTCTTCTGTCCAATGGTTGCCACATAATGGTAGGGTTGACCGATAATGATGTTGACTAAAGATGGTCCTTAGTCCAGAAAAAGATGACATAATAAATAATTTGCTATGGCTGGTTCATTGTCCAAGGCGGTGTTATTACCTAATCGTTCTTGTTGGCATGTTGTCACAGTTTCTGATATTACATAGCGATATATAAGTTTGCAAATAATCAGTTTTGCTGTAGGTTACACAACCCTGTTGACTGTGTGTGTATATTTTGCTTTTCAATACATCAGTGCATTATTTATCGTGTGTAGCAAAGTATATATAAGACTATGTTTAGCAAATTCGTGTGGTACTCTGACTGTGTGTCTGTTGTATTGCCCACGTGTGTCTAAGGTGTGAATGCTACTGTTTTGATCAAGTGATAAGTGTTGAAGGTAGACAGGTAGTCGAGTTTGTATGGACGATTACAAATTCGTGTTGTTCTCTGACTGTGTGCCTGTTGTATTGCCCACGTGTGTCGAAGTTGTGAATGCTACTGTTTTGATCAAGTGATAAGTGTTGAAGGTAGACAGGTAGTCGAGTTTGTATGGACGATTACAAATTCGTGTTGTTCTCTGACTGTGTGCCTGTTGTATTGCCCTGTGATAAGTGTTGAAGGTAGACAGGTAGTTTATTATTTGTTAATGTATAATATATTTTGAGTTCTTGAAATGTTATTATATGTTCTATTTTTAATAAATTAAGACTTTTAAGCAATGGTTCAGTTTGATAATTTTTTTTGCTTACACTAATGTTTCGGACGACTTTCTTTTGCAATTTTTTTATGCTTTCACATTTGTAGCCGCATGCCGTTATCCCATTGTTCAAATGCGGCAATATCAGTGAGTTGTACAATAGAATCTTGATGTTAAGAGGTAATAATCGTTTAAGTCTATTGAGGATACTTAAAGTTTTTGAAAATCTATTTGAAATTTTTTCAATATGGCTTTTCCAGTGTAATTGTTTACTAAAAGTTAATCCAAGAAAATGTAATCCATGCGCCATTATCAATATTAAAAAGCCAATTACTCCCCGTGTGGCAGTCTATGGCCTTCACACATTCCTAACAAACACAATGGGAAAACCAATGTGGCTAACTGTTAATACTTAGAGCACAAGTTAAAACTCTACCGCTACCAGAGCAAGGTAATGAAAACGAAGCAGACTGCACTAAATGAGCTGTGGACAATGCATGAACGACAAGACCGGACAATAGGCACATCAGGATATCTACGACAGTGTTCCAACCTGTTCCAATCCAACTATTGCATGTTATCAGCTACCTAACGTAACCTGACCAGACCTAACCTAAAATAAATAGACTACCCACAATGCTGTTTGGAGTATGCACACAAGATCACTATGTTATATTAGTGTGTTCCATGTAAGTTAGATTTGTATTAGTATGGGATACTTAGTTATGTTCAGGTTTTAAATTACTGTATTATGGTATATTAGTATGTATTAAGGTTTTAAATTAGTATGTCATATTAGTATGTATTAAGTTTTTTGATTACTGGGTAGTATGTTTTGAGTGGGGTACCACAGGGATCAGTATTAGGCCCTATACTGTTTCTAATATATATATATATATATATATATATATATATATATATATATATATATATATATATATATATATATATATATATATATATATATATATATATATATATATATATATATATATATAAATGATTTGGAGGATGACATATCTAGCAAAGTACTCAAATTTGCAGATGACACAAAAGTATTCAGAAAGGTTACTAATGATACAGATAAACAAAGTTTACAGGATGATCTAGAAAAATTAGTTAAATGGTCAGAAAAATGGCAAATGTTATTAAATGTTGGGATATGTTTAAAAATAGAATTGACAGATATCTGATAAGGGCGGGCTACACATAGTTGAGAAAATTGTTGGACTCTCGATAAGCCAATGGCTTCCTTGTCCACTTGCCATCTGGAACTTGTTGTTCGAGATGGCAATCTTGTTAAAATCTTGTTAAATGTAGACAGACAGACAAAGTTACATTGTTTAGTATTATATTGATAATGACACATTAGTGTTTCTTGTAGGCTAGTTTTGTATTAGTATGGAATTCTTAGTACGTACGTACTTAAATAAGTATGTTATTTGTGGCTAGTTTTAAATGGGACTGAGATGGTTCGACACGCCGAGATGGGCGTGGGCCGAGTTGGGTCTGGAGTTGAGATCGATGGGCTGCATGGATCACGACTACGAATGTGTGGGCGATATTAAATAGTGTTTAAGACACGCCGTAATTCCACAAAAGAATACCAATATTATCAGAAATAACATCGCGTACATTACAATTAGCAAAACAAATGTGTAACAAATCGTCCAAGCGTTTTGTGACATACCGCTTGCGATCTATGACATATCGTCTAGGACATATGTGATTTGCGATATATCGTCCATACATTCATTCGACGAGGTTGGTGTAATTTGCACTACCGATTTTGATATCGATTTTGTATGGACGATTACAAATTCTAATAAATATACTGCGTGATTGGATAAAATTTGGTACATGTACAATAAAATGATATGATATTGTGAAACAAAATTCAATAATCTTCTGATACGTATAATATAATATAGGCTCTCCAAAGTAAACCGTGGCGCCTCTGATGGATAACTCGTGTTCGATCCTGAACAACACATATTTAACGAGTTGTCATGTCAGCAAATAATGTATCGTGCCAACATTAATACTTATTGATATATAAAAAACAACAACTAGCAAACATTAGTCGACCTGATGCACGTCAAATGCCTTATGGTGTTAGGCGAAGTTACGGCTCACGAAAAAACAACATCGGATAATTTATGTGTGTGTTTGTGAGTGTGCATTTATTCAATAATACAACCACCACATTACACATGATATACTTGCTCAATGTGACATTTCTCCAAGTCCCATGATGCTCCAGTGCCCATAGAGTAGCATGGGGCATAACGCAAGTTTTGGGGCATAAAGCCCATCCTCTAACTAGTTTCACAGCGCGAAAATAAGAATTTCGAGATCGCCAAATGAAGCCACATACAGTTCTTCACATTTGGTTAGAATACGGTGGCAGAAAACGAAATTCACGCGATATTTTTTTTAATGTCAAACTGTTAATTCTATAAATTATAAAAATGGTCACCCTAAAAGTCGTTTTGTGGGCAGTAACCATAAGAAACCGAGACAACGCGTTGAGTGTATGCAATAGACACATGTGTAGTCATTAATGTTGTGAATGTTGTGGATGCGAGTGATGAAAGCCAGTAACATACAGATGGTGAAATTTTAATATCGAACGTGTGGGGCAAAAAGGTCAACATTAGTGGGGGCAAAACGCACAGGGTGGGACGTACTATTATCTGTCAGATTTGAGTCTGAAAGTGAGTAGACGAGTTGATAAGTTCCGCCTGCGTATGACAGTTTATAATAAACATATACAATATAACGCACTTGTTGAATCCAGAGAAAAGGAGCTAATTAATTAACAATTTCAGTCACAGTTCTTAATAAAAAAATTTTTTAAATGTTACTATGATGTGCATCAAGGTTTCGCTATACTGAAGTGTACCAATAATACCATAATTTTGGTAATGCGAAATAAGTAAACTAATAATTAAATGAGGCTGATTAATGAATAACGCCCAGGGGCGGGCGTTTTCAGGACCTCTGCTAAAATGGCTATAACTTTTTTCTGTGATATTGAACATCGAAAATGTCAACACAAGATTTTCAGCTAAGATAATAAACTAGGTGATACATCCAATATATCAGAGATATATCTAAAAGGTTTTCCCATGAGTCGATTTCCCGAAAAAAAGTAGGCGCATTGCCCCACCCTACACTATGCACTACTAGCCCGGCGCACACGGGCGGATCGGCAGCGCGGCGACAGCTTACGAGGCCAACGGCTATATTTCCTATCACTGTTGCCCGCAGACGAGTGAATGTAGCTCAGCTGCATATGCGGCCGTCACTACCAATTGCGCCCACAATGCTTTGCGCAGCTTCCCTCCCGAAAATAACTTTTCATTAACTCTACCTTAAATCTAAATAATAAAAATATAATAACTGAATCACGAATATTGATACTAATGATACACAATTAACGCACGGCGTACAGATTTGGTCAAATACCTGTTCTAATAGTTCATAAAATTTATACACATTGTGAACTGTGTGACATGAAAGTTGAAAAGGATATGTTTGTAACTTATATATAACATATCCTGAAAATACAATTTAAAATATCATGAACAAGAATCAATTGTACAATCATAACGAAAAACACAAGTCAATATCTTTTACAATATTGAACAACAGGTAGCTTGTCTTCAGAGATTGACTCAGACAGAAACTCGTTGGACGCTGCCATTTTGTTAACACATGATCGCGGTACGTGATATCATTGGCTAGATTACTTTCGCAGCTGAGCTGACAGCTCATGTTGCCCGCAGACGAGAGAATCGGGCTTACGCGGTGCTGATAATCTCAAACACGTCGGATTATCTTTCCACCGGCTCGCGAGGCCAGCTGCTTAGCTAGATCACCCGCACACGAGCAGAACGACCGCAGAAACGCGTCATGAGCTGTCGCCGCGCTGCCGATCCGCCCGTGTGCGCCGGGCTTTAAGGTCACCACACTATTATGCTCCCTTTGACTCAGTCCCGTGGGTGACCATAATGCCGAGGTTCCACTGTATTACATTTGTGTCATTATTCTATCGGTTAATTCAAGAGCAGCAAAATTGTATATTTTCAACTTTATTATAGATTGGGACTACTTTAGCAATTTTGAGTTTGTCTGGGAAGATAACTGTGGTTAAAAGTTGGTTTGGAATTATTGGTGATGATGTTATTAGAGCAGGTTCAACTAATTTTAATAATTGTGAAGAAATACCGTCAAAACCATAACTTGTTTTGTGGTAATACATGAAAGTTTTATTTACGGGATTGTGTATTTGTGTGGCTATATTTCAACTAGTATTGGTAAAACAATTATTAAATGTGTTTGCGATGACTGTCTTATCTGTTATTATATCTTCATTACATGTAAATGATTTAGGGAATTTTCGTGCACTTCTAGCTCGTTTGTCTTCTGTTGTAAGTTTCTTCTTGATGTTGATAACAGAGCTAAATCGTCTGCAAAATCTAGGTCCTCCATCGTATCTAATTCCCATTGAATTCCTCTTTTCCTTCTAGTTGTTTTCCGCATAATCCAGTCTATCACCAATACAAACAAAAACCCTGACATCACACATCCTTGCCTCACTCCCGACATCACAGGAAACCATTTTGACAATTTGCCTTCATGCTCAACTGCACATCTGAAGTGTTTGTAAGACATTTTCACAAGATTGATAATTTTGGATGGAATTCCATAGTATTTCACAATTCTCCATAAACTCTCTCTGTGAATATTATCAAAAGCTTTCCTAAAATTCACATAGTTGATGAAGAGTGGGCTATTCCATTCGAGGCACTGGTCGATGATATTCCTTAATATGAAAATTTGCTGCATACATCCTTTCCCCCTTCTGAAACCTGCTTATTCTTTCCTCAGTTTGTTATCGAGCGCATCTCTTATCCTGACTATAATCACCCTTCCTAGCACCTTGCTGGGAACTGACAACAGCGTAACACCTCTCCAGTTATTACAGTTCTCCAGGTCACCTTTTTTAGGTAATTTAATGATGACTCCTTTCTGCCATTCTTCAGGTATTTCTTCATTCTTCCATATTAATTTGAACACTTCCTCAAGTTTTCGTGCTACCATATTACTCTGTGTTTTCAACATTTCAGCCTGTATGTTATCAACTCCTGGTGATTTACCGTTTCCCAACGTCGAATAATTCATTGTTTGGAACATCAACAGGATCGTCGGATGCCTCTGAGTTCAGAACCTCAGAGAAGTGTTCTCTCCATCTCTCTATCTGGTCTGCTTCTGATTTTATTACTTCTCCACCTTTGTTCTTGACAGGTGTACTTTTTCCAGGCTTTCATTAGTTATTTTCTTGGTAAACAACGTTCTTTGTTCACCTCTGTTTGCAGCATGCTCTGCTTGTTTTGCAAGGTCGTCCATATACGTCCTTTTGTCTGCACGGACACTGTTTATAACTTCTTTGTCTAAATGTATATATGTAGATATATATACACACACACACACACACACACACACACACACACACACACACACACACACACACACACACACACACACACACACACACACACACACACACACACACACACACACACACACACACACACACACACACACACACACACACACACACACACACACACACACACACACACACACACACACACACACACACACACACACACACACACACACACACACACACATGCATACTCATAATGCATGAATTACTGATTTGATGGACTTTGATAACATGTGTAACAGTTTAGTATTTTACAGGTATGTATATATTTTTGTAATATATTATTTTTTGCATAATCTGTAAAACTTCGGAAACTCTGGGTTCCAATCTTCTTTTTTACTCCTTGTGTTATTATTGTGTGTATAAGCATTTGGCGTTTACAGTTAAATAAGTAGGCAGGTGAGTTTTGATATTTGTGCTTAAAGTATAATTTAAGTTCATGTAACCTTAATATGTAATCTATTTTTAAAATATATAATTTTTTTAAATTGGCTCAGTATGAGAATTGTATATCTTAAGGTTAAAATTTGCATAGCTTTCTTTTCTATTTTCAGCATTCGGCTACCTTGGTATCCCTACGCCATAATACAATAGTTAATATAAGATCAAATTAGTGTATTATATAAGAGGATTTTAATTTCTAAAGATAACACATAATTTAGTCTGTTTAAGATGCCAACAATTTTGGAACATTTGTTTGATACTTTTTCAGTGTGTTTTTTCCAATTTAAATTTGTTTCTAAAGTCAGTCCTAATTTTGTATTCTTCCATTAGTTGTATGTTTGTGGTATTAATGTTGAACGTACAGTTATTTATAAATTTATTTGGCATTTGAAAGGGAGAGGAAATGTCAGTCTCTAAATACGAAGAAAACAGAACATGCAACATCGCAGTCAACTGGATTGTTCCTAAACTAGTTCATACGTTTCATCATCTTGGATCATCAATAACTGCGGATGGCCGGCACAATGATATCAAGAGACGAATTTGCCAGACCAAAACGGCTTTCCAAAACATGAAAAGCATTTTATCCTAGAAAGGTATATAACTTGAAGTGTTCTGCCATTCTACACACAGTCCGTTCTGCCATAGCATGGTAAATAATTACAAAAGAACATCGAAGCAACAACATTTTTTTTAGAGGAATGTTAAGATTATCGTAGACGGGAAAGAAAATAATGAATTCGTTTTAAGAATAGCTAAAACAAAAAGGAAGAACATGTGCGAAATCTAGAAAGGACAAACAGAATCATCATTATGACTACCGTTAGGACACCCTTACGGTAACGATGACCACCGTTAGGACACCCTTACGGTAACGATGACCACCGTTAGGACACCCTTACGGTAACGATGACCACCGTTAGGACACCCTTACGGTAACGATGACCACCGTTAGGACACCCTTACGGTAACGATGACCACGGTTAGGACACCCTTACGGTAACGATGACCACCGTTAGGACACCCTTACGGTAACGATGACCACGGTTAGGACACCCTTACGGTAACGATGACCACCGTTAGGACACCCTTACGGTAACGATGACCACCGTTAGGACACCCTTACGGTAACGATGACCACCGTTAGGACACCCTTACGGTAACGATGACCACCGTTAGGACACCCTTACGGTAACGATGACCACCGTTAGGACACCCTTACGGTAACGATGACCACGGTTAGGACACCCTTACGGTAACGATGACCACCGTTAGGACACCCTTACGGTAACGATGACCACCGTTAGGACACCTTTACGGTAACGATTACCACCGTTAGGACACCCTTACTGTAACGATGACCACCGTTAGGACACCCTTACGATAACGATGACCACCGTTAGGACACCCTTACGGTAACGATGACCACCGTTGGGACACCCTTACGGTAACGATGACAACCGTTGGGACACCCTTACGGTAACAATGACCACCGTTAGGACACCCTTACGGTAACGATGACCACCGTTAGGACATCCTTACGATAACGATGACCACCGTTAGTCCATATTAATACATTTTCTCAATAAATACCTTTCCGAGGACCACTGCTGGCCAACCCTACCATCACGGGTACCACATATTCACAGTTAAGAACGATGGACGATTTACCTTCAATCCGTAGCGCTGGTCGGGTCTTGACAAATGACAACTTCGAGGACGGGCTGCCAAAAATGTTAACATGCGACTGGACTGACATTTAGGCGCAAGTGGACACAGTAACACTTGGATCTGAACGACACTCCCAATCACCGGCAGTTGACTATTGATTCAAATATTTAATTGCAACAGTGTATCTTGTCGCGTAGGAATTACAACAGTTACTACCCATGACGCCTCACTTGACATTAACTACTTAAATTAACGGCTTACACAACAAAATATAATATTCACAAACCCATTTCGGTAATGAAATGTTCTTGCATTAAATAGATAGATAGCCAATTTGACATTTAGTTGAGTCCATGTGTGACTAGCGACGGTCGACACGAATTCCGTATTCGACATTGGTTTGACACTACTTGCGAAAATGCAGCGTCTGCAGAATACATGTTCGCGTATGATTACAAGGACCAGTCGCCGAGCACACATCACACCCGTTCCGAAAGAACTAATCAGGCTTCCAGTCCACTGCCGTTTACAGTACAAGATCCTGTCTCACACCTTCCGTGCTATCCACCCCAAGCACCGGAATATCTCAGTGGTCTGCTGTCCATGTATAAACTGACGCGTTCATTGTGATCTGAATCAACCGTTTCATTGACTGTGCCACGAACACGAACAACTACGTACGATGATCGCACGATTATCAACGCAGCGGCGACACTGTGAAACTGTTTCCCTCCTAATATCAGAAACTCTGACAACTGCGCCAGTTTTCAACGGCAGTTGAAGACCTATCTTTTTCGGCAGGTGTATACCTGAGAGAACATTATGTTTACCAGCATTATGTTAATTTAATAAATGTATTACTGCTATTTAAATCCATGCATATTTTAATTTAATTAATTATTTTAATTACTCAATTCCATGTATAGTCTTAATTGGAGCACCACTTCAGTCTCTTATGCTTTTCGTTCAATGTTTCTCCACTCGGTGCGCTGTCGCCTCCAGACTCACTTCGGTTTCACTGCTTGTCAGGTTGTTAAAATGTACCGCACAATGAGTAACCATTAGTATATTGAACAATCATTTAACGGTGAATAATTTCGTAAATGTTTCATGACTACATCGTTATGTTTGTGTTGTACCCCGTCTACAGGCCTGCATGGCGAACGTAGCACGCAAGAAAAAGCGATCTGTCACAACAGTTTACAGCATGCGTGACATCGACACAATGGAACAGCAGTTCTAATTATATTAGGCGTCAACTAATACGTGTAAATGCCACGGTGTTGTTGCGTGTCCTATGTGTTGCATTCCTTTGACTCCCCACACAGTCGATCCATTATTGTTAATAACATTTAGTAATAGAAATGACATAGAACAGTGTGGGAGTGACAACAGAAGACCGTATCGTTTGTTAAACGGACGGCTGCAGCGACGAAAGTCCCCATGTCTACCTGCTAATGACAACATGCGAGATCTTGCAGCAAGTTTCTCAAACTTATTCTGTGCGAAGATCGATACGATTCGTGTGGCGCCACGTACTCAGTCTACGCTCACTGGCGCTACGTACTCAGTCTACACTCACTGGCGCTACGCACTCAGTCTACACTCACTGGCGCTACGTACTCAGTCTACACTCACTGGCGCTACGTACTCAGTCTACACTCACTGGCGCTACGTACTCAGTCTACACTCACTGGCGCTACGTACTCAGTCTACACTCACTGTCGCTACGTACTCAGTCTACACTCACTGGCGCTACGTACTCAGTCTACGCTCACTGGCGCTACGTACTCAGTCTACACTCACTGGCGCTACGTACTCAGTCTACGCTCACTGGCGCTACGTACTCAGTCTACGTTCACTGGCGCTACGTACTCAGTCTACGCTCACTGGCGCTACGTACTCAGTCTACGCTCACTGGCGCTACGTACTCAGTCTACGCTCACTGGCGCTACGTACTCAGTATACGCTCACTGGCGCTACGCACTCAGTCTACACTCACTGGCGCTACGTACTCAGTCTACACTCACTGGCGCTACGTACTCAGTCTACGCTCACTGGCGCTACGTACTCAGTCTACACTCACTGGCGCTACGTACTCAGTCTACGCTCACTGGCGCTACGTACTCAGTCTACGCTCACTGGCGCTACGTACTCAGTCTACGCTCACTGGCGCTACGTACTCAGTCTACGCTCACTGGCGCTACGTACTCAGGATACACTCACTGGCGCTACGCACTCAGTCTACACTCACTGGCGCTACGCACTCAGTCTACACTCACTGGCGCTACGTACTCAGTCTACGCTCACTGGCGCTACGTACTCAGTCTACGCTCACTGGCGCTACGCACTCAGTCTACACTCACTGTCGCTACGTACTCAGTCTACACTCACTGGCGCTACGCACTCAGTCTACACTCACTGGCGCTACGTACTCAGTCTACGCTCACTGGCGCTACGCACTCAGTCTACACTCACTGTCGCTACGTACTCAGTCTACACTCACTGGCGCTACGCACTCAGTCTACACTCACTGGCGCTACGCACTCAGTCTACACTCACTGGCGCTACGTACTCAGTCTACACTCACTGGCGCTACGTACTCAGACTACACTCACTGGCGCTACGTACTCAGTCTACACTCACTGGCGCTACGTACTCAGTCTACACTCACTGGCGCTACGTACTCAGTCTACACTCACTGGCGCTACGTACTCAGTCTACACTCACTGGCGCTACGTACTCAGTCTACACTCACTGGCGCTACGTACTCAGTCTACACTCACTGGCGCTACGTACTCAGTCTACACTCACTGTCGCTACGTACTCAGTCTACACTCACTGTCGCTACGTACTCAGTCTACACTCACTGTCGCTACGTACTCAGTCTACACTCACTGGCGCTACGTACTCAGTCTACACTCACTGGCGCTACGTACTCAGTCTACACTCACTGGCGCTACGTACTCAGTCTACACTCACTGTCGCTACGTACTCAGTCTACACTCACTGTCGCTACGTACTCAGTCTACACTCACTGTCGCTACGTACTCAGTCTACACTCACTGGCGCTACGTACTCAGTCTGCACTCACTGGCGCTACGTACTCAGTCTACACTCACTGGCGCTCCGTACTCAGTCTACAGTCACCTCCACCACGATCACAGACCGACATCCAACACCCTGCGGGTCACAACTTCCCTCACTTCCGGCTGCAACATTAGACATCCGCAACCTGCTCAACAAGTCGCCAACAACATCGTGCGCGCTCGATCCCTTACCAACATTACTGCTGAAAGATGTCAGTGACACTTTAATGCCTTTCCTGATGCCACTGGTCAACTCACCAATCGCATTTAGTTTTGTTCCACGCTGCCTGAAACATGCCAACGTCATCCCTATACTGAAGAAAGCAAACCTCGTTCATAACAATATGAACTATTATCGACCAATTTCAAATCTGCATTTTGTGTCTAAGCTACTTGAACAATACGTTACACGCTGTGTGATCAAGCATTTGACTGACAACAATCTTCTCGAACGCTACCAATCAGCATACAGATAACACCATTCTATTGACACTGCATTTGTTTTGGTTCAGAATGACATCCCTGAGGCGCTAGACCGGCGGTGTGGCGTTATCCTGGTACTACTTGACATGTCGGCCGCCTTCGGCACAGTCGACCATGAAATTCTACTCAGCCGATTGGAACAACGCTTCGGAATGTCTGGTCCCGCGCTGACGTGGATGCGATCATATCTATCCGACAGATCGCACTCAGTAAATTTACCAGGTGGCGTTTCCCGCAAAAGCCTTTACTGTTCTCTATGGACGCGGCTCCTATTGGTGATATCATCGACACAATCAGAGCGATGAATGACAAACTTGACAAACTTTCGTCGGACTTGGAAAATCTGAGTCATGCGCCTACTGAATGCGAATCCTATGCCGCAGTAACAAACAGGGAAACAAGCAAGCGAGTTTTCATGTTTGATGACTACATTTTACGGGACATCCACAAAGTCACCACTGCGGACAATGAACCGGTGGACTTACACACAACATCTAGGGCTACCCCAAAGGATTTACTAATTGCTGTCCAGTGGAGTGAGGTGTGTAAAGAGGCTGACGAAATCACTATCGTTTGTAGGGAGGTAGTCATGGGTGATGTGGACATGACTCAAGTGAAGCAGGATTTCAGCGACCTCATCACCAGTGCATCGGAGAACGTCAGCAATGTGAGAATCAGCAGTGTCTTGCCAGATACAACAGGGACACGCGATGATAGGATTAAGGAAATTAACAATTTCCTGAAATATAAGTGTCGCGACACGGGTGCTCAGTTCGTAGACAACGACCAGAATTTCCTGTTCCACGATGGATCTTGCGACACGTCAGCCTTCCAAAATGACAGTGTCCGTCTTTCTACTTGCTGGGTGAAAAGGTTAATGAGTAACCTCTCACTAGCGGCCAGTAAGCATCGCGAAAACGGGGCTCAACGGGGAACCTCTTCGCAGAGGGGCTGCATTACGTCAAGACCGACTATAGTAACAGGCCGCCGAAACAGCGCCGCAGCGGGCAGGCTAGTCGTCCCTCGTCGCGGGGGGCCGACTAGTCGTCCCTCGTCGCGGGGCGGCCGAAGTTTGCTGAGACCGACTGGCAGAAGGCCGCCGAAACAGGACCGCAGCGCGCAAGACAGCCGTCCTGCTGATGCAGGGGGTAGCATAGTTGCTGGCTACTTGCGTATTCCTGGCCAGTGTACCAAGGGTGGAGAGACAAATCACGTCACCCAAACATGTCGACATGAGCATGTTGTCGTGCTTTGTCTGTGGTCAGCAGGGCCACAAGAGCAAACACCACACGAAGAGGGACTAGGAAAGCGGCCGGAATAACCATGCCACGCCAAGTATTGAAAGTGGTGTGCTCAACATTCGGTCTGTAATCACCCGTTACCGTAGCGTATAACAACAAAGAACATCAGGTGTGAATGCCGACAATTTAATCACACTCACGAACAGTTCGCGGTGGAGCCTACCAGGGTCAACGCTCAGTGACTGAGTATTGAGAAATGATATGAGTTGCTCGTGGTGGCTCGCATGAACGACGTTGCATGCATGAATCTCACAGAAACCTGGTTTAAGAGCTACATGGTTTCGGAATCTGTCGGACTAGCAGGTTTCTGTTGTGAAAGGAAGGACCGGATGGAGAGAGGAGGTGGAGGAGTGGCGTGTTATGTGACAGAGACCGCGGTGTATGATCAGTTGCATGATATTGAAGATGATGAGCACGAGGTGCTATGGATTAGATTGAAGCCCAAGAAACTACCAAGAAAATACTCGTGTATTATTACAGCGTGCATCTACCACCCACCTGGTCCTGATAACGACTCTCTGCGGGAGTACCTGATAACTAGTCTGGACACCGTTTTGCGACGTAGCCCAGACTGTGGTGTTCTTTTAAGTGGAGATTTTAATCAATTCAATGACTCATTTTACGCACACATTATGGATACGAGCAACTTAAGGCAGCCACACGTAATCGAGCAATATTAGACAAAATATGGTCTAAAACGTCACCTGTGTACGGTTGTCCGACAGTGCTTGACGGAGTGGGAACATCAGACCACAGACGGTGTTACTGGTCCCATCGTGTTTCCCAACACTCGACACGGGCATGGTCCAGAGCATCGTTGCCAGGCGCATGGGTAACAATGAACGAGCAATGTTTACATCAGCGCTGTCACGTACCAGACGGGAGTATATGTACACATTGCCTACGTGCGAGGAACAGTTTAATCTCTTCCAGGAAACCATGGACTATTTACTGGGCACGTGTTTTCCGTACAAGCTGTGTCACATCATAGCACAGATAAACCATGGATCACATATGGCTTCCGGCACCTGATCAGGCAGCGACAATGTGCTCGTACGTTTGGTGACATGGAACAGGCCAGAAGACTGAGGAAATTAGTGAATCGCACAGCGCCAAAATTGCGCCACCAGTTTTAGCAATAAAAAATCGCAAGGAATTATCGACACGTGACTAGTGGAAACACATGAAGCCTCTCTTGGGAACATCATCTGGCAGCCGCAATGAGATGCAGGGGCCAATAAATACACTGATGGGGATTTGGACAGCCTGGTCAACTCTATGAATGGATTCTTTGTGTCAGTGTGTGAAGACTTAACAAGATGGCAGTCCTCTCAACCAATCTTTGACGCCGACGAACCATTGCCAGCTGAGTTCATTATCAGCGTGACAGATACGGAGGTGGCACTTGAAAAGGTCAAGGTTAACAAAGCCACTGGACCGGCAAACATTCCGCCATGGGTATTGAAAGACTGTTCGCACCATCTCGCGGCACCGGTCACAGCTATATTTAACAGCTCACTCAGGGAAGGGGTACTACCCAAGCTATGGAAGTCAGCAACAGTCATTCCTTTGCCAAAGAAATATCCACCACACACAGTGGAAAATGAAATTAGACCTATATCGCTGACTCCAATTCTGACAAAGGTGTTTGAGTCACTTGTGCTGAAGTGGGTCGATATTTGTGTTAAACCTCAGATTGATGACTGGAAGTTCGGAGGTATGGAAAACTTATACTACTGATGTTCTGGTTGAAATGCTCCACAAGTGGTATGAAGCCACAGATGTAACGAGCAATTTTGTGACAGTTTTATTTCTGGACTACAGGAAAGCATTTGATCTAATTAATATATTAATCGATAAATGGTAAAAATGGAACTACCGGCACATTTAGTCTGATGGATGGCAGCGTTTCTCCTAGACCGTGAGCAGAGAGTTAAGATCGGGAAGCTGTATCAAGACCAGGCCACCCTAATGGACTTTGCCCTATCTACAAATATGTAGATGACAGCACAATATTTGAAATATGCAAACAGAACAGAGCATCTGTCATACAGGATTCAGCTAACATTATTGCGCAGTGGTCTAGCGATAATGATATACGCATTAATACGAGTAAGACAAAAGAAATGATTATATGTTTCTTTAAAGATGTTGAATATAAATGGGACTGATATAAATGGGACTGATATTGAAAGTGTTACTCAAGCAAACGTTATCGGTGTAACAGATTTAAGTTAAGCACATGTAGATGAAATAGTTGCAAAGGCAAGGAAAAGGGTGTATATGATCTATCAATCGAAACGTGATGGAATCAATCTAATCGATTTGGTTAGAATGTATGTATCTGTGATCAGACCAATAGTTGAATATGCTTGTCCCGTATGGCACACGAACTTGCCTAAATATTTGTCGGACAAATAATCCAAAAACGGTGTCTCAAAAATATATTTCCTGGTTTTACGTACGATGATATTCTGCAGATGGTAAACATACCAACGCTGCACGACAGGCGCAGTGCGATATGTAAAGCGTGTTTCGGCAGAATGAGGCGTGGTGACCACAAACTGAATAAGCTACTACCGGACACTCGAATGGTTTCATATGCTCTAAGATCATTTAACGAACTACACGTTCCAATGGCTAACACAAACCGCTACAAAAACTCGTTAATACCATGGTGTTTGGTACACTGTAAAAACACTTAAATGGTTTATCGGGTATGTTTTACCAAACAATTGTAATAGCTACAGTAATTTATTTATTTTCATTTTAATGTAATTTATTTATGTTGAATGTGATTAACTTTATTAATGTAATCATAATTATACAGTCAGTTTTAATATAAAGTGCTTCCTACTGAATGGGTTGCGTTCACGGTTCGTTTTAGTGAATGTATATCAATGTAATTTTAATTTAATTGCATTACTGTTATTACATACAAAATGTGCAATAATTATTTTAACGTAATTTCCGGTGTTCTATAACAGAATTATACATGCGTGGCGTTGTGTATTTTATCGTGACTGTATGTATAATCCAACTGAAAAGTTGCCAATAATAAACTGTTTCTGATTCTGATTCAACCTGAGCTTCCATCTCTACACTGATGATACCCAGTTATATATCAAATTTGAGATAACTAGAGAAACCAACAGACTGTCTTTACGCAGAATTGAGCATTGCATTAATGATGTCTGCGTGTGGATGGTTGCAAATCTAGTAAAAGTGAATGAATACAAAACGGTGGCACTTGTGTTAGCATCACGAAACAATCAAGCGACACATAACATCACCGTGATCAAAATCGGCGACTGTGACATAACGCCAAGTCCTACTGCCAGAAACATTGGTGCTGTATTCGACTCGGAAATGTCAATGGTCAGTCACGTAAAGTACACCTGCCGCATAGCCTACTATCATCTGGGGAATATTGCGTCGATCCAATCGTGCCTAACGCAGAAAGCTGCGGTCGTCTGATGTGCTCACTCGTCATATCGAGAATTGACTATGCGAACTGTCTCCTACACGGCATCCCTGATTGCCTGATCAAGCTGCAGAATGCATAATGCTGCTGCTCGGCTGGTGGTCCGCCGCCACAGATGGGACCACATCACACCTGTACTCAAGAAACTGCACTGGCTTCCCGTGAAGCAACGCATTCATTAAGCAATTCTGCTATTGACGTTTCGTCCTCAACACAGACTGGCGCCAGCTTACATAATTGACCTACTCCACGAACAATGAGCTACTCGGGTGTTGTCCTTTCCAGTCTTGGCAGTGAAGTCACCCATCATGATTAATAAATCTGTCTTTGCTTTTTGGTCCACCGTTGCTTGAAGTCTCCCATAGAACTCGGGTTTTTCTCTGCATCCGAGTCGTTTGTTGGAGCATAGCACTGTACAATCAGTACCTCGCGTATTCTGGTGTGGAATCTTGCTGAAATGATGCGGGATGAAAATGCCTTCCAGTCCAGAAGGGCTCCAGCTGCTCCTTTGGATAGCATTAGATCAACTCCTACTGTGTGCGGAGCGTCCTCTTCCTCGTGTTCTGAATAAATAAATGTGGCCAGGCGAATCTGCCCTGACCGCGTCCATCTCGTCTCACAGAGACCGAGTGCGGCAAGTTTGTACCGCCTCATCTTTGCTGCAATCTGGGCGTACTTCTCTGTTTCGTACATAGTACGCACGTCCCATGTACCAACTTGGGTAGTTGTCCTGGGAGAAAGAAGGTTCCGCGCGCAGCTTCCTTGCGGCTTTCACTGCAACGCTTCATACTCAATCCAAAAGATTGTCTTCCCCTCCCGAGACTTGATCTTTTGAAGAATTGCTTGTAGTAGTTTCTGTAGCAAACGTTGTTTTACGGGGTGTGGCTGCTAACACCACGCCCAACCCTCCTCCTTTTTCGGGCTTGGGACCGGCACGTATCTCCAAGAGAGTTCGAGTCGGAGTGGGTTTGGCAGCGGCCACAGCAAATCGACGATCGCCATGCGTGACTGTCTGCGAATCCGGGACAGATAATAAATATAAAGAGGCGGAGGCGTCGGTTGAGTAACTTCTTTTTGTTTTGCACACGTTGCAAGCACTGCAGCGTTGTCTGCGGAAGGCCGTGCAGCGTTGTCTGCGGAAGGCCGTGCAGCGTTGTCTGCGGAAGGCCGTACAGCGTTGTCTGCGTAAGGCCGTGCAGCGTTGTCTGCGTAAGGCCGTACAGCGTTGTCTGCGTAAGGCCGTGCAGCGTTGTCTGCGGAAGACCGTGCAGCGTTGTCTGCGGAAGACCGTGCAGCGTTGTCTGCGGAAGGCCGTACAGCGTTGTCTGCGTAAGGCCGTGCAGCGTTGTCTGCGGAAGGCCGTACAGCGTTGTCTGCGTAAGGCCGTGCAGCGTTGTCTGCGTAAGGCCGTACAGCGTTGTCTGCGTAAGGCCGTGCAGCGTTGTCTGCGGAAGGCCGTACAGCGTTGTCTGCGGAAGGCCGTGCAGCGTTGTCTGCGGAAGGCCGTACAGCGTTGTCTGCGGAAGGCCGTGCAGCGTTGTCTGCGGAAGGCCGTGCAGCGTTGTCTGCGGAAGACCGTGCAGCGTTGTCTGCGGAAGACCGTGCAGCGTTGTCTGCGGAAGACCGTGCAGCGTTGTCTGCGGAAGGCCGTGCAGCGTTGTCCGCGGAAGACCGTGCAGCGTTGTCCGCGGAAGACCGTGCAGCGTTGTCTGCGGAAGACCGTGCAGCGTTGTCTGCGGAAGGCCGTACAGCGTTGTCTGCGGAAGGCCGTACAGCGTTGTCTGCGGAAGGCCGTACAGCGTTGTCTGCGGAAGGCCGTACAGAATTGTCTGCGGAAGGCCGTACAGAATTGTCTGCGGAAGGCCGTGCAGCAAAGCGTTGCCATAATCAAGCGTGATTTTATTGACATTGTAGGACATTTTTTTCAGGGATCAAAATAAACGCCTGTGAAAAACATTTTGGCATAATCCCACCAGTTGCACCGTCAGTTATTGTGGCGAGCCAAACGGAGATTCTTCTCCGTCGAGAAGAGTCTGACAGCAGAGGCGGGTCACGTCGTTTCCCACTGTCATCAAAGAGCGTGCAAGATAAGTGGCTTCGCCTGGTCCAATGCGATTTCTGTTATGGCGCGACTGAAGCGCCGCCTAGGTTTTTCGATGTTCCTTCGCGCAAACATTCGCGTATTGCCTGTTATGGAATAGGGTCCTACGACTACGACCTACGACAAATATTATAAAGTTAATAAGTGTTATACTACATATAGCAATATCTTGTTGAAATCGGAATATCAGCATTAATTACGACATCCACGAAGAAACTTCATTGACATTGTTTATAGACTATACTATATTATATAGTATAGTTGAGTTGTCTATAGTAAAGACTAACTTCGTTCACCTGGCCATTGTCAATGATATAGAGCATATTACAAAAGGTATACATCTAAGACGTTTACACTAAATGAACAATTATAGTTGCTAATTCAGCATGAACCCTGACCCACGGATTGGGACGAAGTTGAAAAATGACACCAGGTTACCACGGAATTGGGTGATGCCTAACGTTAGGATAATCAACTATCTATTAAGTGCCGACTGGCTACCTTCCATGACTTGCTAAATCTCACCTCTGAGATACATAGTCTAATGCATAGGCCCATTTGGCTGCAGGTTACCAGCCAAATATGTTTACTTTAGACAGAGATTTGCAGAAGCCGTCATTTGTCATCAACTTATCACACTAAAAGAGGACATTCTATTGTCTAGGCCTTCCCTCCAATTCACATGTTCCTCCAGTTGGTACAGAGTGTATTAATGCTCTGTGATGTTCTCCCTCCCATTCATACATGTCTTAACCTTATCTCTGTCAGGCTAATCACTGGAATAGTGACTGCCTTTTGGAAATGCCTGAGTAACATGGGTGTGAACTATCCAGTAATACCAACTATTAAAAATAGCACTTAGTTGAGAGTTAATTGGGAATTTGTCAATTAAATTAAATTACCCCCTTTTGGCGAAGTTAATTTAGCCTTTACCTTTCTGGTAAATCAATTAATTAAATTAAATTAATTGAGTTAATTAAATTAACAACTGAAATTAACCCATGACTGATGACAGGTTAGTGTCTGTCTTGTCATCTCCTGTTTCATAGTGACAGGTTAATGTCTGTCTTGTCATCTCCTGTCTCATAGTGACAGGTTAGTGTCTGTCTTGCCATCTCCTGCCACATAATGACAGGTTAGTTTCTGTCTTATCATCTCCTCTCTCGTAGTGACAGGTTAGTGTCTGTCTTGTCATCTCCTGTCCCATAGTGACAGGTTAGTGTTTGTATTGTCATCTCCTGTCTCATATTGACTATCATAGTCCTGGCCTGTTTTGTTGACTCAATATGCTGCACACAAATTAATTTTTCCATGCAACTCAGTTCAACCGGGAGAGATACATTTCTAGTCAAAGCGTCATCTCAGTGTTAGTGACGGCATCCTTGTTGGCTTGGATGTTCTTCATAGTTAAAACGGTAGTAGAACTACAGGGCACAAAACAGCATTAGTAAAGGAACAGTGTAGGTTGGGTATGTGAAAGAACTTGTTCTCACAGAGAAGATAAATTCATGGAACGTTGTCTACTGATTGTGTTAAGGCAAGGCTTTAGTCTAAACGTACTTTGTTTTATTATTTAACTGTTATTGATACGGTGCGCATGCATCAGGTGTAGTCCTTACTTTTTCTTCACTCTGACATCTATATATATATATATATATATATATATATATATATATGTTATCACCATTTCTAAAGGCTCTTTACACCCCAATGCAACAGTGTCAAAATCAGAATATAATCGTGTAATAACGTTAGAGATCACACGTTCCTAAACCAAATTTACTCAATCAGATGCGTTTACCTTGCTTAACAATGAACATAAATCAAGATGACGGATGTAAACTGTAGTCGTTAAAATGCGCGAAACCCAAATCATTCCCAACACAACTAAAACTAGTGCATGTATTCAAAGTTAAATATACTGTGTATTAATTATAAATATAAACTCCATACACTTAGCTTAGAATTTCAAAGAAATCCTACCCTGTTTTTATCACATCTTGTACTAAGAAACAGGCCCTTTTTCGGGTGCTTCATTGCCACCCCTGTGTTTTCATATACCCGGAGTTCCTGAGTCGGCCGAGGACCACAGACATAACACACACCTAGATTTCCTACTGACTATCTGTCTTTTAAACAGTTTAGTACATATTTGATCTAATGTGACTTTAGCCCTCTAAAGGCATGTTATAGCAAACATCTACTAATACATACTTTCACAAGAAAATTCAAAACCACTTTATTTAACACCCCTCTCGACTCTGTACCTCTGTAAAATTGCCACCAACAATGAGGATTTCACAACAACATTCTCAGCCATGCTGACAAAAAACCTGCCACCATTCCCCACGTTCTCAACCACAAAGAAAAAACAAAATGATGCTAACTAAGCCCTATACCCTATCTCTATTATATCTGCGTGGACTTATAATACAAGCAGGGGACCTTCATCCAAACCCTGGTCCCACATCAGATCCCTCTCCAAAATATCCATGTGGCACCTGCAGCCATGAAGTACATGATCACCACCATGCCATACAGTGTGATGAATGTGACTGTTGGTACCATACTGCATGTGTCCAAATTAATGACAAGGCATACGAACAATTAAAATATCATAGTGTGCTCTGGTTCTGTTCTTGTGTGGATTGCCAAACTATTCTGAGTATCTATTCGCCAGCAACATTAATACTCCAAACCCTTACTCAGTCCTTGAGTCACTTCCTAACAGCAGTGACTACATAAATATCTCTGATGACATGAACCCTACATTTGCACCAAATCCAGCTAATATGTCTACTCCTGACTGAGCAAAGATAACAAGTAAACCTAAACTAAAATTCCATGCTGATAAACTGCATTCAGCATCAAGAACACTAACAAAGTATCCCTACAGCAGGCAACAATAAACTCAATAAACCCTGACATAATCCTTCTAGTTAAAACCAAACTCAACTCAAGTATCCCCACATACTCTGTTCTCCCCACAAATTATGAAGCAATCCAAAAATATCGTAACATCCACGGTGGACGTGTTTTGATAGCACTCCGAAATGACATTATAGCAGCCCCCAAGACAAACTAAACACAACCTGTGAAATTATTTGATCAAAAATACACTTTGTGCATAAAAAAGCTATCTATCTGGCATCCTACTACAGACCTCCAAATAGTTTGGGAATTTGGACTAGTTAATATGGTAAATGAACCCAACCGATTAGATTCTGGAAATATATTAGACCTAGTACTTACATCAAACCCATCCCTTATCTCCACCATAAACACAGTGGCCGGCATGAGCGATCATGAAGCCATTCTCAGAAAAAACAAACCACCACACAAAGTATACAACTACAGATCTGCAAACTGGGAATCCCTTGAAGCAAAATGCACCCCGCTAGCTCAGCAGTACTTTATTCAAAAACCAGATGAACAAGACGTAAACTCAAATTGGGACTTCTTTCATAAACACTACACTAACCTGATAGGAGAATCTATCGCTAGCCCCATGCATGACAAAATCTAAACAACACCTACACTGAACCACAAGAAGCATTATTAGACTACGGAGAAAAAGGGACAAAACTCATGCTAAAGCCGAGAAAACAAACATCGGGAAAATTTCAGAAAATTAGCCACCAAAGAAGTGCCCAAATCATATAACAGTTACATTAACAACATGGGAGAAAGTTTGACGACAAATCCAAAACAATTTTGGTCTTTCATCAGACAAAACAAAACAGAAAATCTAGGCATTCCAGTACTAAAATTAAATAACGACTTGAAAACAACCGACCATGACAAAGCAAATGCTCTCAACGACCACTTCAAATCCCTTCCTATCCCAACAAAAGGCCCATCACCATCTCCCTCAATTAAAACCCTAGAAATCGGACTAAGCAGCATCATAAAACAGTTTGTAGCTCTAAATTCCAACAAAGCGCCAGGGCCATCCGACATTCCTGCAAAAATGCTAAAGGAAACTGCTAAAGAGATATCCCCCATAATACGGCACATTTTTAGACAGATGTCAGAATAAAGTTGCACAACTTGTGTAAAGGAGACTTTGAAGTGAGAAGCACTGGTTTGTGAACAGTTATAGCTAACCACTAACAGAGGTTCTGATACATTCATTCACCAACAGAATGGGTAATTTCATGGGTTGGCTGGCTGGTTGGTTTAATACGTTGATGGATAACTTTTTTTGAACAACTCATTGATGAATATATTGATTATTGTAATGTTATTAAACTAGTAGGGTTTCTCATCCATTAAATTTCTTGACCAATTCATCGGTCAGGTTACCATTGATTTAATATGTCATTGGTTAAGTTCCAACATAACAGTTTTCTTGATGTGTTTGTGTGACAGGTGTGTCACAACTGAAGTGTTTGTGTGACAGGTGTGTCACAACTCAAGTGTTTGTGTGACAGGTGTGTCACAGCTAATGTGTATGTGTTTGTGTGATAGGTGTGTCACAACCCAAGAAGCCAGACAGAAGGTAGCGGACTACATATGCACCAGTTAGTAGTGGCTCAGCTATATACAGTGTCTCTAGCACCAAGGAAACGTTTGTCAACACGCCACCACGCTTAACATCTGAATCTGATGTGGAAGTATTTGAAGATGAAATGTTTCAATTCAAACTATCAGCAGAAGATTCAGAGGATAAAAACCTCTCATTCCTGGCTAATGAGATTGCGCCAGCATCGATGGGCAATGTGAGCCTGGCTCTTGATGGCATGTTGACTTATACTCCGTGTGCTGAACTGCTACAGGGAACAAAGGATGGACGAGGAGCCAGCACTCTCTGTTGAAAGCAAGTTGTTAGTCAACATAAGGAATACACCAGATTATCCAACTCTTCAGATGTTTGAGAGGGGATGTGATGTCTTTCCCCATCATCTGTCACCATGGTAACAATGCAGGAAAACAGTGGGAAGAATTCAGCTTCCCCAGATATGGTTTACATCCTTCCTGCTTATGATCCTGACTACACGGATGATATATCATTGAAGTTTGATCCACCTCAACATGGTAATCTGACACTGTACCGCCAAGTAAAGATCATCAACCTCTTTGAACAAGACTGCTCACAGCCCTGGGATATAAGGCACCCTCTGTGGGATAAACTCACCAAACTAATTTCTGATTCGGTCACTATACCGGAGGTGTCAATACTGGACTTTATATGGTCCGACTAACTGGTTACAGTTAATGCCATCCTGCTTTATGTGGTCCAACTAACTGGTTACAGCCATATATATATATATCTGTATGTGGTGTCTCCAGCCATGTGTCTGTGTGTGGTACCTCAAACAATGTGTCTGTGTGTGGTGTCTCCAACTATGTGTCTGTGCGGTGTCTCCAGCCATGTGTCTGTGTGTGGTGTCTCCAACCATCTGTCTGTGTGTGGTGTCTCTAACCATGTGTCTATGTGTGTTGTCTCTAACCATGTGTCTGTGTGTGGTGTCTTCAGCCATGTGTCTATATGAAGTGGTTTACAGAAGATATAATCATTTCCATGGCTGACGAGCCCTCCCCGTGTCATGTGACCAGTGGCAGTAGTGGTGACATCCACAATATATCTAAAATGTTTATTGCTATCAAATTGTAACAAAATGTAGGGAAGAAATCAATATAAGTTTTGTGTTTAGCTATAGATTTTAATTAGATTTTATGGTGTGGCATCACCAGGTAGGCGTACATGATTAGCCCAAGATTGGGCTGTTTGGAGTATAACTACTTGAGACTGCCAAGAGTCTAATAGTATACCAGGATTTTTTTTATGGCAATCGATAATTGCCCAATCGGTGCATTAAGGGAAATATGTCATTAGGTGATTATATTAGGATGATTTACCCCCAAACCTCTCCTTGACTTTGGCAATAAATTGAGAATGTATAATGTAGATGTATTACTGGGCCTAGAAGTATATTTTTTGACATAGATCGAAAATGCCACAGCATCTGTCAAATATCAGAATAATTGTGCAACAATTCAATTGCGAATTTTTGCTACCCACTATAAAAAAATTACACATAATATTTTATCTACAATCGCAGGTGGAAAGGGCAGGGAAATTAACATGGGCGAGATGACCCAAAATCTACAATTTTCAAGCTAACTGTTCAACATTTTCACACCTTATGGCATGCAATTTTAGGGAGGGAGCTCGAGCCAGGTGAGACCATCAGTATATCATAATTTTATGGTTTTGTGAATGCACTGTAACAACTGTGGTAGATTTATACCACCTGCAGGCCAAAAGCCAGACAAGTCTATTAAAAATCAGACAGTGCCTGATATATGAAGCCAGAAGACAGTGGAAATGTGAATGAAAACATCATTAATATTTGTAGGGAATTGTGTCTGGTATGTCTGTCTTCACCAGCATAATTATTAGTACTTTTATATACCATACAAGATGAATTTCTCCATCAAAAATAAGAAAATAGATCACAATTGTATTTCTCTAAGCATTATTACTACTTTTTCTTTGGCGTGTAGTCTGTATGTCGGCAAACAAAGATAATTATTATGAACTTTGTTTTTTCATAAATGATTATTCTACATTCCAGAGATTCAGACAGACATGGTGGTGACATGTGACACAGGGACACAGTACAGCTTGGATGATATCTCTGTCTACATTCAACTTGAGCCACCCTGTCTAATTTCCACACCCAAAAAGACTCCACACGATGTCCCATTAGACGATGTCCCAAAAATAATGCAATGGAATTTGTGTATTTTCAGCTACAAACAGAAATCTAGTAAGGTCATCAGAGAGCAGCCAATATACATGGTTTTTGAGGATCTGCTAATGCAGCTCTACCAGTTGTGTGCTGAATGTGGCCATCCAACTCAAGGTTTTATCATGCAGAAATGTAGGAAGTGTGGCTGCGCGAAGACCTGGATGGTTCGACAGTCCTGGACATTGTGCAAAGTATGGCTGTTATAATTTGCTGGAGAACTGAGTGAACAAAGTACTGGATGTCCAGCTGGTGCAGGTATTTACCATATAAGTATGATTAAATATTATTTATTCACCAACCAGCAAAAGCCGTATAACAAATGCATTAATTAAAGTTACTGAAATGTTTGCATAAACTACCTGTACCAGGCATGGGCAATTAATTTGAAAAGTTAATTAATTAAATTACAATTAAATCAGAAATGTTCCAATTAAATTAGCCTCCCAAATTCTTCAATTAAATTAACAATTAACTTAATTCAATTAACAATTCAATTATTTTTGGTACAATCCAAATGGCTTATTCCAGGTAATGAAGCCACTACTGAATACAAATTAAGAGAGACGTGTACAGTTGTTTTCTCCAAGTCTTGGCTCAGAATATACAGACAATTTTCTCATATACAGAATAACCCATCTTGAAATTAACTGGACAAATCTTATAATATTCATATATCCATACCCAATGAATCCTCAAAATATTGCAGTATATAATATTTGTAGTGTTTTATTTTCAGGTTCTAAGGCTGCAGTAATATTGCAGGAGGAACTGTTACACAAGAATGTGCTGCAAGATGTCAAGAAACACACCAGACCATCATACTGTCAGCCTGGAGACTTTTTCAGTCTTGTCAATCATTTTGAGACCAAACACACCAGCTTTGACAAAGCCTATATATGGTTACATTTTATGCTCTTCCAAAATTATATTCAATTAATTTATGTTCGACAAATTTTTTTTTACATTTCTTTTAGAAGTACAAAATTCTTGTGAACATGTGCTGCAAGATGTCAAGACACCATCTTGTCAACCGTGGATATTGTGTTTGTTTTATACTTAGTGGTGCTCAGTGAAGTCATCGGTTGCTGACTCGAGACGGTAGGTGCACGGTTTTGTGTCGAAAGGGAAATGTGGTTGATACCAAATAAATATTCGACTGTCACATTATTTAGCTTGACGTCTCAAATGATGGTTATTATTATGAAGGAAACACATATTTGGCTCGGTTGCATTATTGATGGTTGCAGTCCGACCCATGTTTGCTGTTGTTACAGACGATGTGCAGCAGGAACATCGTCATGTCTTCGGGATGGTCTACAACTGAGCCTCCTTTGCTGTCTCTGGTATTTCAAGTGGTACCTCTTTGACAGCCTAGACAATGTTGGTTAGTGCAACAAGGTAATGAACATAACAAGTTACACGCTTCCTCTTATTGTTATCTAATTTTTTTCTCCAGTGGGATAGTAGTTTTGTATGTTAGTATGTTGAATCAAATCCATTACTGACAACCCTTGCTAACTGCTTTTGTGATGATGATTATATATATATATATATATATATATATATATATATATATATATATATATATATATATATATATATATATATATATATATATATATATATATATATATATATATATATATATATTAGCTTAGGTGTCGTATGAAACTGGAACGTACACAACTAGATTGAGGTTATAATTCCTTGCTAAAAAGGTCTATCTGCAGCAGGTCTATCTGAAACCTTATAATTAATATAACATTAACATTTCGATCTTGTGCCAATCTCTCAGACTACAAAATATACATCAGGCGTTATCCGCTAGGTGTCGACAGTTACATCTGCATAGCGTTTTTCGAAAATGTTTTGAAAAATTCTTTTACCATTAAAACGTTTTGATTTAGTTTTGTTGTCTTCTTCTGCTGTCTGCCTTTTCAAAATGTTGTCCTCGCCAGTTATATCCTTGAAAATATTGGCCATTATGATCGAAGAAATCAAATACGCTTTCCCGCAATTTTCAAGTCTTGGCCGGGCTAGTTCATAATCTGGCGAATACTGCGATGACTAAGATTAACGCTCCGCAGAAACGGATCGATATTAAAATGGTGTGTTTTGACTAATTGCGTGGTCTTGTACAACGTGTGTTTGGATAACGCCGGATGGAACTTCCAGATGTTTGTTCGTGTTGGCTATGGTGGAGAAATGAAGTAGGATAGGTCGGTAGCGGTAGTGCCTCGTAAAATATGAAATTGCATGTTTTGTGTCTTTGAGATGCAACGATATCGTCGTATTTATAACGCAAAATTCTGGGAGCCAGCCGGGCTCCAAGACCAAGAGTTAAATTTTTTGGGGACCCGACAGTAAATCTAGGGGCCAGCGGGCCCCCGCTAAATTCGAACCCTGTATAATACTGAAAGGCAACGTGTAATGATATATATATATATATATATATATATATATATATATATATATATATATATATATATATATATATATATATATATATATATATATATATATATATATATATAATAGGATGAGCTGATGATAGGGTTATAAGATGGCGATATAAAATCGTGTCTTCCCCGTGTGCGACATCAGAGCGTCCGCGTCAGCCGTCGTCACGAAACATCCCGTCTCCACGATCTATTGACATCTGGCCTACTATCGTCCAGCCGACAACAACCTCGACATCACTGCGGTCGAACGTATTCAGCTGGCGATGAGATCATGCGACCGACGGCCACATCAGTTATCATTCTATTCAACCCAGCAGAATGACGCGAAGGGTATTGTTGACTTTGTGCGTCGTAAGGCACGCTTCTGTGACAATTTTTTTAATGTTTTCGGAACATTGTATTATAAGTGTGAAATACGCCTTTCTGCTTGTGACGAATTTATTAACACTGATGTATATTATTTCATTTGCACCATTTCAGTTAGGTTTTAATTAATTGTAAACATATTCATGTTGATTACCTTGCCTTGGTGTTGTTTTTCATTTGTGGAAATTTCTTACACTCACCTGGTTTTGCGTGGACCACCACTGAAATCCGTGACACATAACTAGACATAACCGCCTTGCAAGCAAACCAGTCATGGTCCTCTTGGAAATACATTGGATTCATGACTGGAACAGATATTACAAAAACTGTAATGACGAATGGTGGGGAGGGGGGAGAATGTCACATTAGATTCAAAAACTAATTTTTACAGGGGTTCTAATAACTCAGTATTGGTGCTGAATGGTAATGGCTTTTGTTTTGGTAACCTCCTTGAATTTTTTAATAATTTTCCTCTTCAGAATACCAAAGTGTGGGTGTGATCTGTGTCATTGAAGCAGTTCTATGTAACTTGTGTGTTTGTGTGAGACAGGATGAAGGACTCTACACGCTGGCATCTCTGTAACAGGATAGTGACCGCCGCCTTCCACTCCACCATCCAGTTGTGGAGCGTCATGATCAGCAATGATGGCGGCCTCGTCACGCGAGAGATAGGTCAGCCAGTGAGATAGGTCTGTCTGGAGAAAAGGGCTCTGAGTAGAATCATATGTCACTGTCATGGGCACCAGGTGTCTAAATGGTGCACCATAGTCGCACAACACCATGTTTGTAGAGGGATGCTAAAAGTTTGCAAACTTTGTATAGAAATGTTGTTTCTCATAAGCAGTTTATACACTATTTATGAAAATGATGACCACTTCCTTGAATTTATTAAACATAACTATTTACCAAGCTAATGGCGCTCTTCCTTCTTGTTCACCGCTGTACAGGGTTGAGGGTCAGGTGAAGTATTGTCGAGCCACTCTTTCTGTTGTTTCTTTTCATAGTTTTCTAAAGGCCACTCCCTCTCTCCATCTTTCATCCTCCCCCGATCTTCTCATATCCCGCCTCAAGCAGTCCTCCTATATTTGCTGTGGCCTCCCCCTTTTCCAGAATCGTTGATGTTTTTTCACCTCTGCTCTCTTTGCTACTCTTGAGTGCCGAATAAGCTTCCCTATGCGCGTATTTATTTGATGAAAAATGCCACCCTATGTGGACCTTATTTGGCACTATACTATTATTAAATTTAAACATTTGTGCCAGCCAATATTCTCCGATAAGTGTGGCAAATTATGCAGGGCATAATTTTTAGGAGAGCAATCCCTCTCACTCCCTATAGCTAGCGCCAATCAATCATCCACGGAGCGGTTTACCACTCACGCTAAAATCACTTGCTCCTAACTAGAGTTGCATGTGGCTCCCTCTGACGGCTTTCATCATTTCGAACGACAGTCGTAAATTTAACGGGATCCCGTGCTTCTGAGGATCCTAGATTAGACCGTTAGAATTCCATGATTAGATGAATCCGTCAGAATCCTTAGTTCTCGGGAGCACGACATGGTATATATTATTATTAATTTAAACGCTTTTATCATCGCGTAAACTGACCGTAAATGGCCGCCGTGCGCAGCGCCTCAAACCGGTCGTAACCGACTGGCGGCAGTTGCCCTAGGCAGGCTCGTCTGCCCCACTCTTGGTCTCTGGGGCGGGCGTCCTGACTGGGATTTTTCAATTCGCCGCGTTGGGCTTTCCATAGCCAAATGGCTACGGAACTAATAACTTAAGTTTTAAAACCGATACGCACTAACCGTTTCACATGTGTATTCTGTGACATACAACTAACACTTGTGCTTCAAGAAACTGAAGAAATGTTCTCCAAATAATTACTTATGAGGACTTTTATCGGTGACATTGAAAACATTTCATAATTACCGCCATAATGTGCACGTGATGTTGCCCTTGGTCAAACGCGATTTCGTGTAGATTGAGGCCAGAGTGGAACAGCAGCACAGACATAAATAAAACACCATTTAGTAAGTTAGTAGTTTATAGAAGAATGATTAATGATGTAACTCTATGGCCAGCAGACGGCAATTCTTAGCATGACCATATATTGATCTACGAGAATCCCGTTTGGTAATCTCGCTCACAACAGCATCCGGTTATATACAAATTTTTACAAGCACATGGGTTCTGACAAAAAGGTAATAATTTCACACTTTTACGTACGATTATCATGAGCGAGATCTTCGCCTATACAACAGCAACAGCCAGATAGAAAAAAAATTGTATGGCGATTGACTTTGCCTATGGTTTCCCCAGAAACGGACTATTGAGCTCAATAAAACTTTAATATCCATTTAAAAATGGAAAATTCCCCGGTTTTTCACAGATATAAAATGCGGTTACTATATCTGCGGTGACACGAATACGCACAAAGTTTATACATATTTGGCAGAGGAAACCCAAAATACAGGCGATCCACGTAGTTTTCTAGGGACGCCTTGGCTTCGCGTCGAGTAAAAAAACTTGCTTCGGCGCTAGTGATTTTTTTGCACTGTACTATTATTTGTTTTGAACAATTCACCCCTCTATACTGTTATTCAGCACTATACTATTATTAAATTTGACCGATTTGCCACCCTATACTGTTATTTGGCCTATACGTTTATTCGTCACTCAAGAGTTTGCCTCCATTCATCCTCACCAAGTGGCCTGCCCATCTCACATTGCTTCTCAACAATCATCCTGTTAGGCTGCATTGAATCCCAACCTCTTTCCTCAGGTCGTTCATCCTTCTTTTGTCCACCCTCTTTGTTCTTTATATTCGACGAACCCAGTTGTTCTCACAAATTTGCAGCAGCGGTTGTTGCTGTTCTGTCAATGTCAGTATCATTCATTCAGCTCCTGCAAAAAAAATGTATCAAACAGGTAGAAATGTGCAAACACTGCATGTATTAATGTAACTACTCTTCTGTTGTAGGTACACGACATTGCTCCAGTGACAAGCTATGACACGGCTGGATCGTATCTACTCCTTGGTGGTAACAACGGATCGATATACTTCATAAGTAGGTGGGGTGAGACTTTGAAAAGGCATTGTAAAAGCTGTTGTTGCTATTTTTAATAATGATAACCATGTCACTTTTATAGCATTGATGCACTCTTATATCCACAGTTGTGTAACTTAAGATCAAATATACAAGTGAAAGCTTGGTTTTCTTTTCAAGTAATCCAAATTGAAGTATTGATTATGATTATAGCTAAAGTCATATTAGTCTGGATAGATAGGGTTAGGACACAGCTAATTTCCATGACATGATCAGCACACAGCCTGGCTTGATGCCCTTGGCATCATTCAAGGTCATCTTCATAAAGAACGTTGAACCACACCTTCAGTATATCCACAGTAACGGCTTTGGTAAGTCACATTGAGAGGATCTTGAATTACAAGCATTAGATATTTAAGTAAATTAGTATATATGATGCTACGTAATAAAAAAATTCTATTTTGTATATACCTTCTATTGTGCTGTTTTCTAGAAAGTGCTGTCTGTGTGGAAATATGGATAACTATAGTTGCTATTCTTGGTGTTTTATTGGAAAACTGGGCACCTCTTTGTTGTTAGTCTGGACCCGCCTGTTGTGCGAAGAAGAATGCTTTTATTTAAAAAAAATAGCAACTTCTAATAATTCTTATATCCGTAAATACAAATTATAATAATTATACATACATTGACCAATCAAAAGTGTATAATGGATGGAGAAAATCATGGTATGCAATAGGAGCATAAGTTGGTAAGACAATAGGGTCATGAGACATTTGTATGTAAGGCTTGAATAGTCAAATTTGAGGAGCCACCTTAAATTTTTTATTAACTCAAATTACTGGGCCAGCAAATTGCACTTTTGTCAGATGTGACTGCTTAAATAATAAATTACTAACCGTAATTCAATTATACGTCTCCAAAGACAGTCAAAATAAACCTCAGAAACTGGACAATTTGCAGACATTCTGTATATAATGCAATAGAAGAACAATATCCAGGATATATTTTGTTTGATAATAGTATTTCCGGAATATTGTCCATGGATTTAATGATAGGATATTGTCCAGATAATATTGGTAGGGATACAATCAGGAGGAAACGCTAACTTATATGAAGCGTCCATTGCTAAACTTTTAGAACACCATGACTCGTGCAACTTATGTGCTCACCGCTGTGTTCGTTAATCCCTGTTCATAATATAAGACATTTTGAAATTCAAGCTTAATGCACAAAACAAAACTATCAGTTCCTCACAGACAATTAAAACTGAATTGAATTACCAAAAATGGAATTCAAGAAGCAGATTTGTTAGCATAGTTATGCTGCCAGATAAAAAAAAAGACTATCAGTCAGTGTCAAACAGAAGGCTAACATTTCTAGAATCCATCAAGCAGAAATGATTTTTGGCTTGTTTGGTTAGATCTATTATACAAATAAAAACATGTTGTTTACAGTATTTTAAACCCTTAAATTTTTTATTTGTTCAATACATGTAATTTAATTATTAAGCTAATTCTGTTCCATAATTTCCAATCACAATGCAGGTGTTCCTGTCTCTGCAATGAAGTCATTTATCTTGTTGGATTGATGGTGAAATTATTTTTTATAAATGTAGGGCTACAATGATACACTAAGCAATAATACGATTTTTGTGATACAATATTATATTGTAAAAAACTAACAAAACTCAGTCGGTAGAGCATGTTTCTTTGGTGTCGATGAACAAAGACTTCTTTATGATATCAGCATGTGGCACCATCTTCTTGAAATCAAATGTCCTTTGATATATGAGTTTAATGTTTGCTGCAGTGCACTTCTGCAATGCTGGCTCCTGCTGTAGATCAGTCATGTAAGAAAGACAATTATATCTGCCATCACAATTTGTGATCACTGCACATTGATGTATACATATCCTGCCTGTGACACATTGGAAGAATGTTTTCAATATTTGGAATTAATGTAAAGGGTATACAGTGGAACCCCTCATTGAAAGTGACCTACTTAATCAAAAGGGATGGTTGTAAAAGTGGGGTGTTCTGTCATCAGAGATTTGACCACTTCTAAACAGGGGCCTATACTGTAGACATAGCCAAATGTTACCATAACTACATATATAATATATATGGTTAGTAAGGTAATATTTGGTAACATTGTTCAAAGTATGGTTGTTAGTTTGCTAAATAAGTTCACCTTTATATAAAGCATTGTTGTGCTATTGACCTTCAGCATTTGAGCTTTACAAACTTCAAACTGCCAGTACACTAAAATCCACTGTTTTCATTGTAGTTCCGTTGCAACTTTCTTAACAACTGTTGTTCACTTTTGTCTTTGTCTTGAAGGAATAATGCGCAGCAAGTGGCAGGATGTTTCCACAGTGCATCAACTGAAGATTTCCCTTGACAAGCGTTAGCCATGAAAGGTTAAAAGGCAACAGTGTTGTTCTTTATTAAAGATGCAAATCAGTAGATGTAAGTACATGTTTTGGTTATGGCAATGGCTATAAAAACATCTGCTGGGAATTTGTCTATGTGTGTACTCATGAGAAGTTACAAACTTCATAAATTTGACTGTTTCATCTCTTTCAATATGCCTATGCTTCGCAATATGAAAACAAATATTTATTCATGATATTTCTACCACACAATATTTGAACGCCAGACTCGGCTGATGGAACCCGTGTTCAAACCCAATTGCTGCCGTATCAAAGCTTTGACAATTTTGTTCCACCACATTACCACAGTTCACTCAGCTGTAAATGAGTACCCAGGTACAGACGAGTGTGGAAATGTGAACAAATAATCTTCGCACAGTAATTGTGTCATTGCTGAATGCTTCCCAGAGAAGTTCAGAAGGTGTTGGAATGAACTGGTCAGCCAGGGGGTGAACTGTTAAGCACGTTGAACAATCCCAAGGTGGGCCTCAATGCCATGGTGCTCAACACTGGCCAGGAGAAATGTAACAGGATGGTGGCCGCCACATTCCAGTCCACTATCCAGTTGTGGAGCGTCATGGTCAACAATGATGGCAGCCTCGTCACACGTGAGATAAGTCAATCAGTGAGATAGGTGTGTCATGAGAAAAAGTCTCTGGAGAGAATCAGTTATAGGCATCAGGTTTCTAAATGGTGCATCATAGTCACACAACACCATGTCTGTAGAAGGGTGTTAAATTTAGCAAATGTTGTATTGAAACGTTTTTTCTCATAATCAATTTATACACTGTTTATGAAAATGTTGATCATATTCTTGGATTTATTAAACATAACTTTTTTTTACCAAACTAACGGAGCTTTTCCTCTTTGCTCCCTGCTGTACATGGGTTAGGGTCAGGTAAAATATTGTCGAGTCACTCTTTCTGTTGTTTCTTTCCATACTTTTCTATCGGCCGCCCCCTCTCCATCTTTCATCCTCCCCGATCTTCTCGTATCCCACCTCACGTAGTCCTTCCATCTTAGCTGTCCACTTCCCCTTTTCTTGCATTCTTGATGTTTTTCTACCTCTCTCTTCCACTCTCTTTACCAGTTTGTCTGCATCCATCCTTACCATGTGGCCTGCTTATATCACCTTGCTTCTCACCAATCTTCCTGTTCAGCTGTCCTGTTGCATCCCATCTTTCCTCAGGTCATTCATCCTTCTCTCGTCAACCCTCTTTGGTCTTGTTATTCGACGAATCCATAACCAAACTTGCAGCTGCTGTTGTTGTTCTGTCAACGCCACTGTCTCCAGATACAGATACAGGCATGCTGGTGTAATGCAAGCTCTCAGGACTTTCCTTATAAGCTTTTTCAAAATGTTTCTGTCCAACATGACTCCCTCTACCTTTCCCCGAGCATTCGCTCCCTGTTGTATCCGACATCACATTTCTACCTCTGAATGCCCATCCTCATTAACCATTCCTCCAAGGTACACAAATCCATCCACATCACTTCTGTCTTCTCCCGGCTTATTGTCAGTCCGTGCTTCTTGAACACCCCCTTCCATTCCTCCAACACTTCCTGTAGTTCTTGTTTGTTGTATGCTGCCATGGCCAGATCATTTGCATACAACACCTACCTGAGAACATCCTTTATGCTGATCTTCCTGGTGATTAGTGCCAACACCATGATAAACAGTAAAGGGTCACTTCCTTGCCTCTAACCGATGTTAACTGGAAACTCTTCCAACAACCCAGATCCAACCACAACTCTTCTTTTTGTTCTCAGGAACATGACAGGTCTGGGTGTTGCACGCCATGTCACAGAACTGGCAGTTAAATATATCACTGTGGCTGTGCTCAGTAGGACAGGCAAATTCGGGGTGTGGCATGCAATGGCACAGAACTGTCACGTAATTCTCTCACGGTGGCTATACTCGGTATGAGAGGCAAGGTCGTTGCGTGGCATGCCATGGCACATATCTGGCAGGTAATTCTCTCACATTGGCTGTACTCAGTAGGACAGGCAAGGTCGGGATGTTTTATGCCATGACCCAAAACTGGTAGGTAATTATATCAAGGTGGCTGTACGCAGAAGGAGAGGCAAGGTCGGGGTGTGGCATGCCATGGCACAGAACTGGCAGGTAATTCTCTCAAGTTGGCTATACTCAGTAGGACAGGCAAGGTCGGGATGTGGCATGCCATGACACAAAAGTCGCAGGTAATTATCTTATGGTGGCTGTACTCAGCAAGACAGGCAAGGTTTTGGTGTCGCATGCCATGACACAGAACTGGCAAGTAATCAGATAAATAAAACGCAGTTTGCCTGCTCTTTTTACAATAGAAAGTCAGAAAATATTAATAGCATATTGTGTTGTATCCGTCCAAAATAATTTCTTAGTTAAACTGTTCCTTTATTAACCATGACATAACCAGGATTGACGTAAACACTAGTACATGTAGTGCTCATTGTGGAATGCAGTATCATTCATTCAGCTTCTGCAGAGGAAATGTATCAAACCGGTAGAAATGTGCAAAGACCACATATTTCTGTTCTGTTTTATGTACAGGACATGGTTCCAGTCACAAGGTATGACACGGTTGGGTCATTATCTATTCCTTGGTGGTAACAACGGATTGATATGCTACGTAGGTAGGTGGTGTAAGACTTTGAAAAGGGAATGCAAAAAGCGCGTTGCCGCTCTTGAGGTACGATGCTATAGAAGGTTGTTGGTTATTAACTGGATTTAAAAGAAATGACTATGAAAGTAAAAAAAAGAATGCCCGTTGGGTGGCCGAGAATCTGAAGACAAGGCTGAATGGATCAGAATCCACCAAAGCTTCTCAGACCCCAAGACAGTGGTGGTCAACAAGGACTCTCATCACGGCCACACAGTTAATATAAGCTGGTGTACTGACAGGAAAGTATTTGGTGTAATGCTGGTATCGAGATGAAAAAAGGCAGCCATAATTATTATCTTTATGATGACATAGAAAACAAAATAAAGCCTTTTTAAAATGTAATCCACACCCCGGGTGCCCCTATCGATGGTTCCCCATCTGACCCTCCATGTTCGTCAGAAAGGGCTTCTGGGTCACCTTGTAGAGTTTCATCTAGATTGGCCCACAAATACGTCCGTGAATAGGACACTACAGACAGACCAACATAAACTTCTTTATAGGTTAGATAGAGTACACAGAATATGTGTATGCAGACATTGAAAACTAAAGCTGATTGAGTGTTCTTGTTTCTGCATCCAACCTACAGACATGCAGAAGTTCCCGCTGCGTATGAAGGACAGATACCATAGTGGGGACCGTGTCACAACCCTCAGTGTCTATCTCGCCCCCACAACAGGTGAGTCTCCCTGCTTGCTACGTTTGACTAGATGTTAGAACTAAATGTTATAAATACTGACTAATTCACAGAAACTACACTGAAGGCTTACGTCTCATTTAGATGTGTTGATTATATTTGTTATGGTAATGTGCAAGTTGCTACTTTGAAGCAGGGCTGTTGTGGTATTGTGCATTGCTTGACAGTTTTCAGCTCTGAGTGGGAAATGGATTGAGATAGCCTAATGGACAATTTCGGGAGCTGCGCAGGTGATTCTGCAGCACCCACATTCAGTTGGACAGGGCCCACAGCTCTTCCAGACGTTCTCTGTACACACAAGTCCCATCACCAAGGTGATGTTGTCATCGAAGCATCTCGTCTCTGGTAGGTCCAATTCTCAAGTATATTTCTTTGGAAAATATTCAGATATACATGGAAAAGCTTTATTTCATGATGGTGACCATGTCACGTTTATGGGTTGATTTTTAGTGGGCCATCAATTACATATACTCTGACATCCATAGTTATATAAAACATACAAGTAAAAGCTTGGTTTTCTTTTCAAGTAATCCAAATTGAAGCATTGATTATGAACATATCAACTTTCGTTTGATACGACACGGCTTATCAGTATCAGGTGCTTGAATAATGGAAAGTGAATCACTGTAGCTCACTGCTGTTTTTGCAGTGTGCTCTGAGTACAACCATGTACATACGTGGAACGTGACCTGGTTCCTTGGCATGACCAACACACAGCCTGGCTCAGTGGCCTTGGCATCATTCAAGGTTATCTCCACAGAGAGGGTGGAACCACACCTACAGTATATCCACAGTAACAACTTTGGTAAGTCACATTGACAGGATCTAGAATTACAAGAATTAGATATTTCAGTAAATTAGAATAAATTAGGTTACGTAATAAAAAAATTCAATTTTGTATTTACCTTCCCGTCTGCTGCGCTAAAAAGTGCTGTCTGTGTGGAAATGTGGAAAACTATAGTTGCTGTTCCTGCTGTTTTATTGGAAAACTGGGAACCCCTTTTTTCTGAGACAGGACCCGACCGTTATGTGAAGATGAATGCTTTTTATATAGAAAAAGAAGTAAAATTCACATTCGAGGACCCACCTTAAAATTTTTATTTAATCAAGTTACTGGGCCAGCAAATTGCATTTTTTACTGATGTGATAATAACTTACTATCAACTAACCGTAATTCAATTATACGCTTTCGTATGCAAACACAGCCGAAATCAACCTCCGTCCGTGGAGTTAATGATAAGATATTGTCCAGATAATATTGGTAGTGATACAATCAGGAAGGATGCTAACTTATATGAAGCGTACATTGCTAAACTTTTACTATGTGTCACGCCACTGCATTACTTGCAGAAAAGTCCTTTCTGTGGTTGTGCGACTGGGTCAGCAAATATTCCATGACTCGTGCAACTCTTGCGCACCGCCGCATTCGGGGAATTCTTTTTGGAATTACATGCATCCTGCTCATATTGAGTACGATAACTTATTAGTCTTTTCTTACTTGTATCACCGGTAAACAAAGGAAAGAGGCATTTGTTGTAATTTTACAATAACACTAAACATTCAAACACTACCACACCCAGTCTCTGTGCAAATATGTGCATGGAACAATTTTATAATATTTTATGAATTGGAAGGTATATTTTATTTGCTAACTCCATTTTTACTTGACAACTATTATAACCTGTGTATTATAATAATATTTGCATGTGTGTATGTTTTATTATTCAGGCAATGTTTCGACCATATTTATATGGACGAACCAATATGGTACATAACTCCGTATTTTATGCAAGGTTGGGCAACCTAAACTGAATTTACTATGAACTGTCAGGGCGATCAAACATGACAGAACTAAAAACACGGGGGAAGGAGTTGTAGACCGAACTTCCCCAGGTATAAGGGTGGCTATCTTGCCCCAGGGTGCACCAATATGGCTTTTTGTGGTATGCTTCCTGCTGCAAATGTTCATCCTCCCATGGTTGTCGGCATACTGCTTTGAATATTCATCCTATCATTCCACCATGATTCAACATATGTGTTGCTCCTTTACATGTTGATATTGTTGGTACGTAATATAGCTATCTGTAATATAGATTTAATGTTTGGTTGAGTTAGAATTATATATTTTTGAAATACAACCATTGGTTGATTCAGACAGAAAAGGAAGCATTTAACTAGACAGTTTTTCTTACATCTATGTGTAACAAGATATTTGTCAATTTTGTTTTTTAACATATTCACATGGCCTGCATTAACAGAAACTGTAGATAACCTGTCCCATTCATGTATTGGCCTTAGGGAGGATGAAATGACAACTTCTGTGTATATCACTCCAGACACAATGGTTCAGCTGTGGCCTCAGTATCTCGTGAGTAGGACATCACCACGAAGAAATGAGTTGGTTTCTGTGCATCCATCAGCTGAGATGTTCCCAGAAGCATATGGTAAGTGAGCAAGGAATATATATTTAGATTTTATTAGTTTATTCTGTTCTGTGATCATACGCTGGAGCTTCCGTAGCTAATTTAGGGGAAAATTAATTAATTCGGTTTTGCTATAATTGATGAAACCATGACAAAGACATATCACGTTCTCTTCGTATTTTAGCGCCTTTGTTTTTAAAGACCTCTGTCCAGATATACAGATTATTGGCGGTTTCATGTAAAGTCTCTCAATACCTCTGAGCCTCAAAAATTGTATGGTAATTAGTCTGAATTAGTATTACACAATTAATTGTTTCAATACTATGCGGGAAAGTGAATTTTGACAAAAGTGTACCCTGTACGTAAAAACGCCCACATACAAAAATGTATTTATTATTACCTTCGTTAAATTTAAATAATGTCAAAATTATAACTGATGTTTGTTTGTTTGTTTTCAGCTATTTGAAGAAATTCTGTTGCAGTCGTGGTTCCAACAAAATGAAGACATTGCCACATGGTTTCTCCTGGAAGTGTTTAAGGACAATCAGTGCGGACAGTACTGGTGACACAGCAAATAATCAAGTGTTGACTGAATTTATACCATTCAGTGAACCATGTGTTAAATCTCTTATTGACCAGACTTGAGCGGATCCAGACACTGGGTAGTGGGTCCAAGCAGTGTATAGAAAGAGACCATTTCGTTGCTGAGGCTATCTGCCGCATTTGATACCATTGGTCAAAGGACAACTTATTAAAAGCATGTCAATGTGGTGTGGCATAACTGGTACAGAGCTGGTTCTCATCATATTTAACTGATATATACAAAAGAATGAAGATAGCGAATTGTTTCTCAGCTGCACTCCCTACTTCACGTAGTGTTCCTCAGGGTTTTTCGCTCTCTACGCTACTCTACTTGCCTCAGTTATCCAATGTCACAACTTGGTTCACCAAGTGTATGCTAATAAATCACAGACCTATGCTATTTTAACTACACGAGATACAAATCACTTCCAAAACTAGCTCAGGGATTGTCTCCACAAAATCTTCCATTGGATGACAGAGACCACATTAAAGTTAAATGCAAGTAAATCCGAGTTTGTTATTATTGGTAGGATAAATTTTGCATGTCTATTTGAATAGATTAGGTGTGCACAATATGTTGCAAGACGTTTCCTTATGTGTCAGACTTTAGATTGCATTTAGAGAAGCACAGTAAAATCAAAACGTGTGGAAATCATTAGCTTATACAGTGTGACCTGGCTGTTCTTCGAAGAGAACAAATTTGCATGTGTGCTGGAGTGCCATAAAACACTAACATTATATAGCCCTTTTGTATTGGGAGTGACGTAGAGTGATATAATGAAAGCATTGAGTTGCTAAAATGCAAGGAAGGACATCAATATAATAATTTACATGTAATTGATTACGGATTGACAGACGTTTGCTACGACGACAATAAAACTGATGCCGATTGACCAACTAATGCGAATCGAGAATAATAACCTGATTCTGAATATGTAATATTCGGTTTTCTTTTGTTTAAAATATAAGAGACCAATGACGTGAGTGACGCTTAGCCATTATCTGCCAATTGGTTGCACCTCCTATCGGTCGATGGAGAGACCAATCCACAGTCACCGAGTCTCTTATAGTTGCTTATCGAGCAGCTCTCAAGGGAGAGATTTGTCGGCCCCCAGACCATTGTAGTCCTCCACCCAAACTACTGACAATCCCTATATGTTGAGCTTTCAACCTCTTATGACAACACGTCTACCCGTTTGTATAGTATGTACACCCTTTTTAGGTGAACTTGTGGTGTGATCTCTTGAAACATGTTCACTTTACATTGATCTGACATAACATCTACTAATTATATAATTTAGTTAATTAGAATGTTTCTTATATGGCATAGTTCATGTTGTAATGGAGCAAAGTGTAAAACATGCATAAATAATATTACTAGTCTATGTTATTGTTATTCATTTATGCAGATTTATTGTTAGAAATTATGGCGCCGGAAGTGATCACTCTACGATGGCGTATACTACAACGTCGGTCGAGTACCTGTTATCAATAAACCTACATAACCCTGCCTTAGGAATACAACACACTCCAAGTGGAAAAGTTTTATTATATTGCCAATAGTATCATCGAGCAGTTGTGTTAACTGGTATGTCTGTTTATTATCTATGCATCTAGCAGTTCCCACTGCCGTTACGTTGTGGCACAAATGCACATAACAGTTACCTTAGCCAACAGTCAGTCAAAACGCTTATAAAGTGTCTCGTCTCCCTGCCAGCAACATACTAGCCACATTGTCATGCTAAAGTCACGAGTTGCATCAGAAGCAGAAAAAGATAGTTGTCACTAACAATGAATCTGTCCCTATACACTAATCACAACTCCATATGAAATGTACAATCGTATGTAGAATGCCAGCAGAAAGATTCGTAGAGCCATCCTCTAAATATGTATCAAAATTAACACCATATCAAATATGTGTACTCCGTAGTATATATTTTATTTATCTACAAAACCAAATAACGCTTATACATAAACCATCCGCATTCTGTTAGGTCACACATTCGTTGTTTATAATGCACCTTTTGTTTTCATAGTAGCTGTCTCGAATCATTTCTTTGTTCACCCATTTCGTCCGACTGGCTGCCAACGCAATGCACTTCTACATATTTAGCTGAGATCAGCTTTTACAGACAACACCACAGGAAGCACGCAGTGTGTGCTATGGACACACAACGTATGTTGAAACAGATACCATGCAAGTCAACACGGATATACCACACGAAATACTGTCTTGCACACTCCTCCATATTTCTTCAATTGGTCGTTCTTCAGTCATGATAGGCCCTACACAGTATGCCGTTTGTCGCTTCATTAGCAGAAGCACCAACTTCCCATGGATTGTTACATACGACACGCTAAATGCAAGAATTCCCTGCATGCTGGCTGGTGGACGGGAATTAACACCTTTTAGTCTTTCGTCTGCGCTGGCGGAGGTAATCAACGAACCATGACAGGCATTGTCCATGCGCACGGACGGCGTTGTCCTGTTTGCATCAGATAATCTTTAGCAGCACCTCGCCTTGACACCTGTCAATGCCCTGAATGACGTTGTAATCCTCACTTAGAAGCGCAATTTCTATATCGCAATTGTTCTGGTATCCTAATTGTATCGACACATGCGTGTTGTTCTATTAAGTATACGTTCTGTTTACAGCAATTTTCTCAACACATTTACACACAAAAAATAATTGTACGCATCAGTTGGTGTGCGTTCAGTGTTCTGCTGTAAATGTGACTTCAATGTGGGCAGAAAAGGACAGCCTCCTTACACTGGACTCCCAAGCACGCAAATTGCCAAAGCTTCGAAACGGCAGCAAGATGGTTGAAACTAGGGTTTTCACGACTGAGAGCCTGACGTTCTATCCGGAACGCTACCACGCCCCATTCAATGGGAGAGAAGGAGACGCGGGAGGGGGTGGAGCAGAGAAGAAGCGAGAGAGGGAAAGGAGGCATCGCGGGAGGGAGACAGAGCGTGTGTTTTTAATGCAGACAGGTACACGTGTTTAGCAATATTTAATATGGCAATGGTTCACACCACACTGTAGCTTCCTCATGCGTGCATCTTACTGCTAACATTAGTACGAAGAGCAAACTAATAAACCGTGCAAAAACAAATGTTGCAACATAGGCATGTATAGCTCAATGAGCGTACCAGCTCAGATCACGTAATTTGGATATTATTAAACGTCGGCGGGGAGCGTTTCTGCGTATCACTGTTTGTTACACACGTGTATCCTGGTACGAAGTCAACACTTGTTAAGCACGCGGTGTCCGTGTTAGGGAGCGTTGAATGCTATATCAAAGATGATTGATTGTTTGTTATACTGTTTACATCATCTAACGTGTGTCCTGGAGCGAAACCAGCATTGGTATCGCATCGGAGTCGTCGGAGTCGTGCACCAGTGCTTCAAGTGACCTGGATGGAGGCAAAGTCTTTCAAGAGCAGTTACTGTAGACGTCGGAGAATGGATGAAGATTGGATGACGTCGAACAAGACAAATATGTACTTGGGCATCGGTTTGAAGCAGCCGAGCGCCGTCACCATGTAGTTCGCTGTCGTCGATGAACTCTCGCATCAAACATACAACCACGTTGTCGCCGTTATCGAAGCCGCCTATTTTTTTCGAGGCGCCGACGTCGTCGTGATAGACAGGGTTGGCGGCGTGTTGGAATTACAGAACCACAAGTCGTAGTATCTACCTCTCCATTTCCCTCTCCCTCACCTCCCTCCCTCTCCCTCCCTCCCCCTCCCTCCCTCCCTCCCTCCCGCCTTTCCTCCCACCCTCCCTCCCTCACTCCCTCCACATTGACGTGACATCAGGAGTCAGTCGTTCCAGCATTTGCATGCGACCCACAAACATTTGATTTATCAAATGCACAATCAAATGTACGATCAAATGCATGCGTTATCTTGTTCGTGAACTACTTTATGCAGACGATAGTGCCATTGTTGCTAACAACGTTGATGCTATGCAAACCCTAATCGATAAGTTTGCTGAAGCAGCAAATTGTCACGGTAAGTGACGAAGTAAACGGTAGCGCTATACCAACCGTCAAGGGAGGAACCTGATCCTGGTCAAGTCTCTACAAGTGGACAACCACTTCAGGATGCATGTTTCATCGTGAAAATGATGGATATGTGAATATGATATTTTATATACCTGCATGGGCGGACCCAGACCTTGAAAAGGGGGTGCCGATTTCCCACAAAAAGACACCAGGTGACAGGATTTCTAGTTATCCAAATGTATACAGCACGAGCGCACACGCACGCACGCACGCACGCACGCACGCACGCACGCACGCACGCACGCACGCACGCACGCACGCACGCACGCACACACACACACACACACACACACACACACACACACACACACACACACACACGCAATTCCTCACGGGTCTTCTGTGTGTCTATGATCTTTCAGGACAAAGCTTTACTGCCATTTGTTTGATATTTCACAGGCCTCGTCAGCGCTGGCGGAAAAAAAACTTTCGCATTTCGGACGTGAACTTCTGCCGTATCTGCTCCCCGATTATGGCAATAGTTTTGTTCTGCGTTATCTTTGAGTCTTACGTGGCGTTGTTGTTGTTTTGTGTCGCCAAATACCTCTCCAGAACTGTGCACATCGCCGTGATCCTCATCAATGTCCAGATAGGTGGCGTCATGGCGATGTCTTCTGCAGCTGAAGGCGATTTACCCTTACATTGATTTGCAAGTCTGACCACCGTTGTTAACCATTGGAAATTCACTAGTGACAACAAGAATCCATTGGCGTTTAGTAATTGGTATTGCGAGGACTATGTATCCTCGTGATCACCCGAAGAACATGAGCAGGTGTGTCGGCAACTAATTCTAACTGGATTTAAAAAATCCGGCTGAAATAAAGAAGGGGTGTCAGACACCCGCTGGCCCATATCCATGCACCTATCAGCATATATGGCATACCACCACAATAACCAAGAGGAAGCCATTGTACAAGAGATATGTTTTTTATTGTCCATCGTCTACTATAACTAAACGTATAGCAACATACATTATGTAGCGGATGACTGGTTGCCAATGAATGGAGAGGTGTTCCATTCACCAATGAATGGAGAGGTGTTCCATTCACCAATGCCTGCTTGAAGAAAACGGCTGGCGCCAATACACGCAGCATTGACTACTGAGGAAACAGTGTTGGGTGAAGGCACCAAAAAACCCAGCATCGACCAAGGAATCTACGCCGCCATCTGGCGTATAGCTTGTGTCGTATAGCTTGTGTCGTATAGCTTGTGTCGTATAGCTTGTGTCGCATAGCTTGTGTCTTATAGCTTGTGTCGTATAGCTTGTGTCGTATAGCTTGTGTCGTATAGCTTGTGTCTTATAGCTTGTGTTATAGCTTGTGTCGTATAGCTTGTGTCGTATAGCTTGTGTCGCCGTTTAAAAAAAATATCTGATAGATTATTTATTAATTTATTATATGGATTTCCTTAACAATCTTCTATCGCTATATATATATATATATATATATATATATATATATATATATATATATATATATATATATATATATATATACTGTAGCATATTCCCAACGTTCTAGCGATGCAATGTAATCGGTAAGATTTGTCATTTTATTAATCCACAGGTAAATCATATTAACGTATAAAGGCGTCATAACACAATAATTTAGTTTGTCGCGGAAATAACGTTGTAATGATGACGTCATAAAATTGTAACCTAGTAACAAGCCGCAGTTACCATTTTGTCAGAAATTATCGGCACACGGGTAAGATTTGGCTTGTCTTGTGTAGAATACTGGCCAACACTCCCATGTCCATGGAGTCAAACGTGATTGATGCATAATCGTGTTTGCTTGGAACTGATGAGTTTGTTAGAGCTTGCTTAAATTGTTTGGATCACGTGATGCTGGTTAATGTGTCTTGTAATGAGTCTCAATATGTTATTGTCCGGGTAAAATAGGAGATTTATAACAGTAGTTTTCCGTGAAGTTCACGTTATGCTTCATTGATTACTTAAATCTGGCACTTTAGGTCATACGATCTATGATATCATATAATATTTGACAAGGACATAAAATTGCTGTAGTAGATGTAAATTAGTAGCATATAGTTATGTTGTTTTTGGACATTGTCGTGTGTGAAAGACAATTACGTTAGGCTAAATTAAATAGTAATATGTAGTAACATCTGTAATTATTGTGTTTTTCAGGATGCAGAAAATAATCACTAGGTGTCACTTGCGTATGGCATGTTTGTCACTGTTACTTTCTGCTCAACGTAAGTCCGGCAAATAATAAGTTATGACACTGTTAGGATTCCTTCACATGAGTGAGTATTTGGTTTTGTTGCAGATACCAAGTTGGCTTGAGCAACTAAAACATAATATTAAAAATTATGCATCTCTTAATATGCGTACAGGCTTAAAAGTAAGCGACTACAAACGTCAACGTTGTATGCCTATGGGGTATTAGTCAGTGGAGGATTAGCGTAGGGGCAACTGGGGCACTTGCCTCAGTGCCACGAGTTCCCGGGGCCACACTGAAGTATACAGGAAACACACGAAACGAAAAACCGAGTGAAATTAATAATATATATATATATATATATATATATATATATATATATATATATATATATATATATATATATATATATATATATATATATATATATATATATAATCATGAAATTCAACAGATTGATTATAGGCCTACCTAGTCAGCATGTTTCCGAATAAAATTGCGCTCGATGGAGGTGAGTGAAAGGAAATTCATCCTCTTCTGTCCCATTGTCAGTCGCATCACATTTTGTATCCGTTTCAGTTACAAAAAAATATGCGCTGTCTACTTCAGTTACATACAATCATACACACAATATGGTGGGAGGTTGGTCCTTAGAATTGGTGGGTGGTTGGAGGTTTATACCCTTACCGAACAATCCTCGTGGATAGGGGCTTAGTGTGATTTGAACCTTTTGATATATAGGCACCACATCCTGTTTGACAAAGAGGCGAAACGTGTTGAGTTCTTTGCTCGCTTTTTGCCGGTGTAACACGTATGTTTATCGACTGAAGTGCGCAACATATGTGCTAATTGCACGAGTTCGCCGGCCAGTGACTCCAGGTCATAGGCCTTACTGGTAGGAAGGCACCAACTGTTCAGCAGCTCGCCCGTTATTTTCCATTGAGATCCTCCAACCTCCACTTTTAACCTGTCACACCGGAATGCGTAGCACCTCACGTGATCAGTACCACTTGACTGATACTCGTTATTGCATGATGTTTTGCATAACGTTTTCATAACAACGCTAACGTTATTAAAACGTTGTTTTGGCCTTAGCCAAAATATAACCATATCATAAAGTTGTGAAAACGTGGAGCCTGAAAAATGTGCAAAAATGAAATGTTTGGTTAACAAAATTATTGTTGTTTACAAATGCATAAAAAATGCCCACCCCAGGGGTGGGTGACCTCACAATCCAATCTTGCCCCTAGGCCCAGTATACCTTACTCCGTCCCTGGTATTAGCCATCCCAGTTTGGCTCGGGGAAACGTTTATAGTAGTACCGCGAGCTCCAGGCTTCGGTAGAACGTAGACTAAAACATGGCCCTTCACACTACACTGACACTGAGTTATATTCTGAATCATGTCCTTTTTTGCAGGGACCATCACCAAACATCGATATTTAATAGTAAGCGAAACCAATGTCATTTAAACCGGTCTCTGTCGATGGCGGGCCAGTCGGCAGCCATGTTTTCCGTGACCGATAGTGTGGTATTGATAGTATTTTAGACCCGACTTGTGCCGGGTAATTTTCTGGGATATAGGGGAACTTTATAAGGGTGCACGTGCGGTGTTTAATAATTCACTTTTCAGATGTTGTTCCTTGTCAAATTGACCCGTCAGATGGCACTCGCCTCGAGGGAAATATCCTGTACGTTGATGACGTTCCTGAAAACATCGCAGTTGGTGAGTGTTCGTGGTGACACCCACCCTGTCCTTTCGTTATGAAGTGTTCATGGTGACTCTTACTCTAGCTGTCCGTGCTTTATGAAGTGTTCGTGGTGACACCTACTTTGTCCGTACGTTATAGATAATTGGCTGTGATGCCTATTCTGTCCGTTGTGACACCCACTCTGTGGTATAGTTTTAGCTGCTCTTCAATTTCGTATATAATTCTATGCCTTTTGAAATACCTGATTGGTGGTTCTTTGCAGGTCAACAAGGTCCTAACAGGGCTTCTTTGAATACTGCGTATAATGCACTTGAAACAGTATGTTCACGTCGGTGTAACAATATACCCCCTGGCTGTCTCCCTCCCAGGGGGAAGATGCCCTAGGATATATTCATCCCACCCTGGATACCTTACCCCCTCCCAATACCCAAGTTGTCTTGGCTCCAAACTATTTTTCCCCACAACTAAAATCAAGAAGACGGTGCAATTAATTCAATATTTAGTATAAGTTTCATCATGTAATGACTTACAATTATCACAAAAGAGTTCATGTGCGATAAACGACAAAATCATCGTCTTTCACCTCTTGCAATTATCACAACAAAATATCATGCAAAATCTTTCACCAACTTAATGCATTGTCTACTCTTTCTTATTACACAAATTGCACGTCCACAAAAATAAAAAAGTCTTGTAGACACCTTCCTTAAATAGGCGACTGGACATTTTGAAAGGCTTGGGATCAAACGATTTTTTTTTCTGTGAAGTGGGTGAAAGGATCTAATCATTGTGTATTGTGTGTGGTTACCCAACAAAATAAATGAAATGTTAATAAACTATACTACGAAGACACATTGGCAACTTGCTTAAGCCAATAAACAAGGCAGGTCCTTGAAACTTGTGTTGGTAACAATGGGGTGTTACCATGCTGAGCAACAGCTCGAAGGATTAGACGCCTCAGTGCCTTGAGAAGAGAGTTGTGTGTTGTTGAGACAGCTGACGATGATCAACTCAGTGTCTTGAGAAAAGAGTTGCGTGTTTTGTTGTTGAAGTGGCCGATCATGATTAACGCAGTGCTTCCATGAGAGACGTATCATGATTAACTCAGAAATCACATCATATCATTCATTCATTCGTAAATTTATAACGTAATGAATATTGACACACACAATTTTCTTGCAGAATAACATATAGTAGATATTATTCTGACTCATATTTGCTAATTATAAACTTTCTTGCACATTTATAAAGGAGGGTAAGATATCCAGGGTGGGGGAAGATACCTTAGGGTATCTCCCCCTGGGGGAAGATACCTTCCCCATAGGGGGGGGGGAGATGTCCAGAGGGGGTATATATTGCCACATCATGGTATAGTTTTAGCTTCAATTTCGTATATAATTCTATGCCTTTTGAAAAACCTGATTGGTGGTTCTTCGCAGGTCAACAAGCTCCTAACAAGGCTTCTTTGAATACTGAGTATAAGGCACCTGAAACGGTCCGTTCACGCCTGGACTAGCTACGGATTTAATTGGGTGGTCCTCTTAGTCATCCGTGGTCGATAAAACCAAGTTCTACGGCAATGTTAACCCTGCAACAACAATATTTCCACACGCTGTTTATGCCACACTCGTGCAAGATGTTTGCAGCACACACTGTCTTCAGGAAAGACAGTCGCATCGTTGAATTTATCCGGCTGCTCCACGGATGACGTCGTGGTGTTGGAGACGAGTACGTATCTCGGCTTCGACAGGACCAGCGGACAACTGCGCGTGCTCAGACGTCTGCATCGACGAACGACGTTCGACAGAGAGCACAGAACTAGGCTGGCGTGTGCGTGCGGTGGGGCAACAGAGGTATGGACATCGTCGTGGTCGTGTGTGTGCATGGCGCGGCGCGGCGTGCGTGCGTGTGTGTGGTTTGCTATTTTTAGGCATTTGGAGTGTTTCCTGGGCGCCTTAGAACATTGAAGCAGAACATTTTTGTACGCTTAGTTATGTTTAATTGGTTCAAATAATTGCACTGTGTAAACTACGTAAGAGGTATATATCTCAGGTTGACAAAGATTCTGCAGAAAGGTTATTACATATTTGCTGTTCCTCTAACTTCGCTTGATCTCTGCCGTGTATCCGCTGACCTAAACAACATTTGCTTCATGCCAGGTGACCCACCTGCAAATAGTGGTGGTGGTGACAGACGTGAATGACCACAGTCCAGTGTTCGTGAAGGACACGTATACGATCGAGGTGGGTGAGGTAGGTGGGTGAGGTGTTCCCCGGCTGCCTGTTCCATGGCGGAGCACACAGAACATACAGAGGAACCTCTTTAATCCGGACGCCGGTAATCCGGAAAGCTCGTTAATCCGGACGCATACATTTGGGACTATGGTGACCGGATTAACGAGTTTCCACTGTATATAGATTTAGCTATTTAGAATATGAAATACTCGCATTCCGTTTCTGTTTTAACCTTTTTACTTTTGAGTAATTTGTCGCCTTCTAACGTACGAATTCACAATGAAAACGGCATTAATGGAATTCAAATATTTGCACTTTGTCGGGGAATTGGTGACCACCTCCCTTTGGAAGTCTTGTCAAATATCTACTTTTGCCAATCTGATCAGGCTCCATTTGATCATTCACGTGCAGGCTCATGACAAACGAAAAAATGTGCATTGTGAAAAATAAATGCACTTCGTATTTGCAGTGCATTTATGCAAACGTTTTTGTGGAGAAAAACATTGTTCTGCTTCAGCGGACCAAGGTGGGGAAAATGGTAAAGTGCGATTTGCACGCCACCGACGGCGATCCGACCAACAGAAACATCAACTACGATATTGTGTCTTCCACCCACGAGGTTAGTGACGTTGTTGGTCATCAGTATATATGATTGCAGCCCTGTGGACGCCACATCGTTGTGAGTCTTTAACAATAAGATTTTATTTTTAGAAAGACATTTCCTCTGAGTTGACAAATTTCGATTTGGTTCGCCGTGCACTCTTTCAGGTCGGCTTGGTCCACAATGCCATTTGTTCCATTGGGGTTCATATCTATCCGCGATGTCGGTATTGTTTTCCCAAGAGTTTAAAGGATAACAACTTCATTAGTCCTGCCGCCGTGGTGGGTTTCATAAACACCAATGTATTGAACTTACATCGAAACGTTGGCAAAGAGCACGAAGCTTTAATAAAAAGAGAGTGTGGCTTGAAACATGGGAAAATGTTTACTTTTTGCAATGTTTTTTTACAATGTTCCACAGTCTGTATATATTGATGATGAAGCGTAGTATTGAAATGAAAATGTCTCGCTTATTTTTTTCTTTTTTGAGTACTACGTTGTCAGTTTTTCCACTCAGTTTTATGTGCTTTTAAATGAAACTGGTGGAAACGGGGACTTTTCATTACAAAGGTGTGATATTAGGCATGTGTAACGGGCACCAACAGTTGTGCGGGCACTGCAATTCAGCAGCATTTATTCTCTACCAGCGACATGCATGTGACAAACATTCTATATCATTAGCTTACACATATCATCTAGTTTATGGCTTTCTGCTTGCACAATCCCACCTGTTGTAGATCTTATACAACTTTTTTATAATAATTTTAATGTGATGTGAGAACAAATGTTAACGCTTCAGAAATATTTTAATGTTTACGTGTTGTGCCTTTTCAATCTGCTATCTAGATACCCAGATTTCCAAAATGCCCAGTGTGGTCTAAGTATACATAATTTACAGCTTCGTTTCATAGATTGTAGTTGGTGTAGTAGTGAATAGTTTTATCTACAGAGTGAACTTGCATCTGTGAGAGCAAAATGTTAACAATCTGTCTCTAACTATGTATCCTAAGTAAATGCAATTGGTATGGTAACTCAATGTGGTGAAAAGCCTTAGTGGATGATTAGAAATAATTTAAGTGTGAACTGAGATAAGAGTTCTTGGATGTATTGCAGATGGTCAGTCTGTGCCTAACACTGCCCTGTTGATCACATACCTAAATCAGATTATTCTGGCATTGAGGATTCCAACCCTAGCTTAGGAGATTTGTTTGTGGCAGGATCCTTTTTTTGCATCCACCAAATCTTGTTAGGATATACTGCTAAATACAGAACAAAGAAAGGGACATTTATTCAAACTAGACTGTAAGAATGAAGTTGTACACTACATACACTACATACACTACATACACTACATACACTACATACACTACATACAGGCAGTAAGATACATTTGTGGTAAATTGCAGAAGAGGAAAAGTCCGTACTTCCAAAATTTGGATGAAGAAAACCAACTTATCAAGGCTGTGTAAATGGTTGCATTTTCTCTGAAATTGAATTGGACTGCAAATATATTTGTCATCAATGTTCTATTAAGCTATTGTGTCGTTAAAACTATTCCTGATTTGAATGTGATGTGTTTTCCCATTATATCTAGTTCTATATTCTAGCTGTCAATATCAATGTCAATGACAATAAATTTCAAAGTGAAATCCTGTTTTGCCACTTGGACAAATTGATGTAAAACAACGTTATGGTGTGTGTAGCAAAATGTGAATATATATTTAATTATTTTACCGATCTCCGAAATATTTTCAGGAGATGCCGCTATATCAGAAGCTACTATTCAATTTTACTTTCTCAAAAACTATTGTTTTCACCCTATGTTGGGCACGAACTCTGTAGTTTTAGTCAGGTGTTGGTAGACGTATGATGGCAGTCGACCAGAAAAGAAGAAATCATCACAAGAACAGCCAGGAAGAACAGCAAGGAAGAACAGCAAGGAAGAACAGCAAGGAAGAACAGCCAGGAAGAACAGCCAGGAAGAACAGCAAGGAAGAACAGCAAGGAAGAACAGCAAGGAAGAACAGCAAGGAAGAACAGCAAGGAAGAACAGCCAGGAAGAACAGCCAGGAAGAACAGCCAGGAAGAACAGCAAGGAAGAACAGCAAGGAAGAACAGCAAGGAAGAACAGCAAGGAAGAACAGCAAGGAAGAACAGCAAGGAAGAACAGCAAGGAAGAACAGCAAGGAAGAACAGCAAGGAAGAACAGCAAGGAAGAACAGCAAGGAAGAACAGCAAGGAAGAACAGCAAGGAAGAACAGCAAGGAAGAACAGCCAGGAAGAACAGCAAGGAAGAACAGCAAGGAAGAACAGCAAGGAAGAACAGCAAGGAAGAACAGCAAGGAAGAACAGCCAGGAAGAACAGCCAGGAAGAACAGCCAGGAAGAACAGCAAGGAAGAACAGCAAGGAAGAACAGCAAGGAAGAACAGCAAGGAAGAACAGCAAGGAAGAACAGCAAGGAAGAACAGCAAGGAAGAACAGCAAGGAAGAACAGCAAGGAAGAACAGCAAGGAAGAACAGCAAGGAAGAACAGCCAGGAAGAACAGCCAGGAAGAACAGCCAGGAAGAACAGCAAGGAAGAACAGCAAGGAAGAACAGCAAGGAAGAACAGCAAGGAAGAACAGCAAGGAAAAACAGCAAGGAAGAACAGCAAGGAAGAACAGCAAGGAAGAACAGCAAGGAAGAACAGCAAGGAAAAACAGCAAGGAAGAACAGCAAGGAAGAACAGCAAGGAAGAACACTGTAAGGAACTTCAATTACTGATGAGTGGTACTCGCCACAGTACGTGAGACAAGTCGATGTCATGGTCATATTGTATTAACCTATCAGATTGGATTTAATTAATTCTTGACAGCGATCGGTTTTTTGTCGTATCTTGAAGTGTTTCTGATACTGTTCTAGGGTAGTTCCATTTCAGGGTTATTTTTCACTCCCGCACCCGACGCTGCTGACTATGAGACTGGATAAGGCGCTCGACTATGAGATGTTTTCGCGAATAGACATCCTCCTTGTTGCAACGGTAGGTGTCGCCACACCCACACTGCACATCCTTACATGTTGGCAGTAAACTTTTATTCCATTTCATCGACTCGTGGAAGCAGTGCAGCAAACACTTGGCGGAGTGAACGGGGCTAATAAGAACATTGACAAAGTGGTAGAAAGTGGTGATTATCAGTGACATTGCGGTACCTTGAACGGTCTTAATTATATCTGATGACATGATACATATACAGAGCGATTTAAGTTCGGGTTCAATATTTGTGATCAGCTGTACAGTGAGAATAGTGTTAATACCCAGGTGTTTCATGACGATCTCCATCTAGATAATTGCGCATCTTCAAAATACCCCGATACTGCACCATATGCCAATTTGTAAAAGCAGTCAACATTGACTCTTAAATGTTTTGACCTTATATTAAATAGAAATACCAATTATATTCAGATGTCCCAATAAGAACAACCCTCCCCCTCTCTCTCTCTCTCTCTCTCTCCCTCCCTTCCTCCCCCTCTCTCTCTCTATCTATATCTATATCTCTCCCCTCCCCTCTCCACCTCCCTCTCCCCATCCCCTCGCCCTTCCCACCCCTTCCCCCCTCTCTCGCACCACTCTACAATATCCTATATTTGCATTTAACCAGTCTGTCTTTCCTATTCAGGACAACCACTCGACAGTTCCCGAGCCATTGCCTCCTCGCACTAGCACTGTTACGATCATCGTCAACATAACCGACGAAGACGACCTGAATCCACAGTTCACACAGACTCAGTACAACGGCACGGTCTCAGAGAGTGACCTCTCGGTTAGTGACTGACTTGGGGAGCTGAGTCAACAGGTCGCCACTGTCGGCAATATTGCCAGAAAACACAATAACATTGTAACATCCGATATAGGCAGTTAGTGTTTGCGTACATGTGTGTGTGTTCGTGCATATTAAAATTTATATTTAGAATATGAAGATAATTATTAGTAAGAACTAGTGAGCGTCCACGTGGCTACTCGTGTGCGAGTGTATGAAACACACGACTTTTAATGGAAATATTTTCTTTAAAAATCCTCGCATAAGAAGAGATAAAATTTTATCACAACCACTTACGTACGAGCGCTTCCACCAGCAGCTATTTTAAATGGAACACGTCTCCTGCTTAGTGTTTATCAAGACTGCCATTCAAGGCAGAAACAACCAGATGGCAAGTGGACATGGAAGCTATTGGCTTATAAAGAATACTTATTCATCTATGTATAACCTACTCTTCTGCTATATTTGTCACTTTTGTTTTTAAACATATTCATTCTGCTAGCATTTATGCAATCGGTAGATAATTTGTTCAATTTATTTACCGTCCTGTGTGAGAATGAATACGTTCTGGTATTTAGTCTGCATTGTTCCTCCACTAACGTTACTTCGTGTCCTATAATTTGTCTCCCTTAAAGGTCCCTCCTCAATTCGATTTTTTTGCTCGTCTCATTTCAAATTCATTTTGCGAAAATTCAAACCTACCTAGTATCCACTGCGACATGTTAGCTCGTTTGTGCAACTTTTGTATGTAGTTTTATGAAATCACCATACAAGTTATTAATTTATTTAATTCTTGATCCAGCATTCATTGAAGTGAAAATGGAAACACTGAAAACTCAAGAATTTCTCCGTTTGTCGACTAAAGTAAATTATTTCGATGATTTGAACAAATACTGTTTTGTTAAACCTACTGCAGATATTATTATTCACACGCTACATATTAGAACATAAACGGACCAGATTCGCGGTAGGCTAAATCAGAGAGAGAGGGGGGGAGAGAGGGGAAGAGAGGGAGGGAGAGAGGGAGGGAGAGAGGGAGGGAGAGAGAGAGGGGGAGAGGGGAGGGAGGGAGAGAGGGAGAGAGAGAGGAGAGAGAGAGGATGGAGTTTAAACCAAATCAATATCTTAAACACTTCATTTTGATGTGGGTGTGTTGTATCCCACAGGGGACCCGAGTGAGGCTCAGTGAGCGGATTATGGCCCACGACCTAGACTCCCTCAACACGTCTGTCGTCTACAGTATCTATTCCGGCGAAGAAAACCGTACGTAACAACCAAAGACGATTGCCACCCAATGCAAATGCCTATATAGCAAGTGGACAAGGAAGCCATTGGCTTATCGAGAGTCCAAATGTTTTTCATTTATGCGTAGCCCGCCCTCCTGAGATATATGTCAACTTTGTTTTTAAACATATTCACGCTGCTGGCAGTTACACAATCTGTAGAAAATGTGTTCCATTCATTTATTGTCCTCTGTGAGAACGAGTACTTCCTGATGTCCAATCTACATTGATTCTTTACTAATGTTACTTCATGTCCTCTAGTTCTACTATCTTTCTTGAGTGAGAAAAATATTTCTATAAATATTTTCATACCCATTCAATATCTTCAGTTTGATCTCTTAACCTCCTTGTCGCCATGGTTGTTAAACCACATTCTTTTAGGCGTTATTCATAGCTAAGGTCTCTCAGTTCTTGAATCATTTTAACTGTTCCTCTGTATTCGTTCAAACGTATCTATATCATATATCCTAGCATTTACACAATCTGTAGATAATTTGTTTCATTTATTGTCCTCTGTGAGAACGAGTACTTCCTTAGATCCAGTTTACACTGATCCTTTACTAATGTTACCGCATGTCCTCTTGTTCTACTATCTTTCTTTAATGAGTAAACATATTTCTATCAATATTTTCATACCCATTCAATATCTTAAAACCTTCAATTTGATCTCCTCTTACCTACTTGTCGCTATGGTTGTTAAACCACATTCTTTTAGGCGTTCTTCATAACTAAGGTCTCTCGGTTTTTTAATTATTTTAGCCGCTCCTCTGTATTCGTTCAAGCGTATCTATATCCTTTTTACGACATGGTATCCAAGCTTGCATACAGTATTCTAAATGAGGCCTAACTATTGCTTTCAACAGACGTATAATTAGCTTTTTCTCCTTGTATGTTATATTTCCCCTAATCAAACCAAGGATTT